>CM040241.1:45864278-46464278 GCA_022545495.1 Chrysanthemum lavandulifolium | reverse complement strand
CGAACAAAGGCCGCTTTCAGCAAGCGCTAAAACAAAAATTTCATAATGTCTTTGTAGGTCGACGCTTGTGGTATTCAAAATTGCCTATGACATTATTAGTTTTAAATTCAACATTTGTAAGATCCCTACCACCGAGACGCAAATCGAGAGATTGTGTTCTAGCCATTTCCATTTAATAGATTTTAGGGTTTGAAAAGAAATGTATTTTTGACTAGAACAATCAAAGTTTTTAGATCTCTCAAGATTGTGATGAAAACTTTTGTAAATGTTTACAAGGAGGGTTTTTCAAAAGAAGGTTTAAAGATTTTTGAGCACACACAAATTTTTCTGGATTTGAGAAAGGATTTTGACAGAGTTTTGTTGCAAAAAATAATTTGTGTGTGTTTTTATGGTTTAGAAGAGGGTATTTATAGAGTGGTGAGAGGGGTGGTTTTTGCATAAACGTGGATTAGTAAAGTCAATTTTGAAATCATTTGAAATTCCACATTTAATGCCACCCACCACTTCCCGCAGAAAACCTCGTATTTCAAGGGAACAATTGTAACGCACAAGAAAATGCACTTTTGTAAAGATTAAAATATCCATAGGATATTTTATGCAGAGGGCATTTAATGCCAAGTGGGTAAGTGATGAGACCCCGACAAGAAGACATATATTCCTATATTAAATTGGTGGGATTACCAACCTAGGACATTTAAGTAACTAATACTTGACGATTTAGTTACTCATTCAATGCTTTATGTTAGTGGACCCCGAGCGTAGTCTTACTCATTCAAAGGAGAGGTTGATTTTGATGTTCGTGGAAGACGAACCTATTTACGTAACTCACCGAGATTGGTTTTCGATGCCCGACTTTCAATGTCAAGCATTCCCAATTCAAATTTTCGCCTCCTCAAGGTAGGTTCATCCAAAGGTTTGGTGAAGATATCGAAGTTGATATTCGTAGGGATGAAATGAAGTTCTATGTCTCCTTTCATTATGTGATCCCCGATGAAGTGATATATGATATCAATATGTTTGGTCCTTTGATGGAGGATGTGGTTGGAGATTGCAATAGCATCGGTGTTGTCACGTAAGATGGGTACTATTTTGTAATGGATGTCATAGTCAATGAGTCGACTTTTCATCCATAAACATTGGCACAAACATCCGCTGCAGCCACATACTCGCTCACCGAAGACATAGCTACCGATTGTTGCTTTTAGCACTCCAACAAACCGCCTCCAAGAAATCGACAGACCCCGAGGTACTTTTTCGTTCATGTTGCGTACCAAAGATAATCGTAATCGAGTAACCTTTGAGGTCGAACCCCGAGCACTTGGATAATAGAGTCCAAGGCCCTGTTCCCTTCGTGCACTTGAGTATTCTTTTGGTCGCAGTGAGGCGGATTCTTTGGGATTGACCGATATCTTGCTATTAGATTGCATCGAGAATTGTATGTCCGTCCGAAGCGCTTAGATACATCAAATGAGCCAACAATCCTCCGAAATGGGTTTGATTGACTCGATTTTCCAAAGGAGATCGTGTATGAGATTGTTAGGTGGGACCATTGGAGTCTTCATCGAGGCACACCAGATATCTCATATTTCTTCAAGAGATTTTTTATACTTCTCGATCGATGGAGATTCCTTTCTCGCTTGCTCGACGTAGTCCAAGGAAGTATGAGTTCACCCATCATGCTCATTTCAAACTTCTTTGTCATCGCTTTTCAAACTGCTTGCAAAGTTTGTAGTTTGTTGAGCCAAAGATGATGTCATCAACATATACTTGACCAAGATCACATCCTCGTGTTCTATAGACAAATAGTGGTTGTCTATCTTTCCTCCGACAAACTTGTTTTGTATCGTGAAGCGCCGAGAGTTTCATACCATGCCCCGTGAGCTTGTTTCATCCATAAAGGGCTTTATCAAGCTTACACATAGTCGTGGAATTCACCGCCTCAAAGCCCGAGGTTGTTGAACATAAACATCTTCCTTGAGTTCACCATTTAGGAATGCACTTTTACATCCATTTGTAAACTTTGAAGTTCATGTAGGTGTATGCAAGGAAGATCCCGATGGCTTCCATTCTTGCAACATGAGCAAATGTCTCATCATAGTCAATGCCTTCTTGTTGACAGAACCTTTGGCTACAAGTCCGCTTTGTTTTTAATGATGCTGCTTTCATCGCTTTTGTTTCGAAACCCACTTCATTCCTATGACAATGACATCCTCGAGGTGTTAGGTCACTAGTTTTACAACACAAGCTTAATAGAAAGAGATAAAGGCGATTGAACAATAAACCAAACACACACACACAAAGTAATAGAACCCAATATGTAGAGAGGAGCGAAAGGAATAATTGAACAACCAACCTCGCTGAGGGTTATACAAGAGTATTTATAGACAAGGAGCTAGGCAACACTCCACTCCTTCCCTTTTCCTTATTGGACATGGGCCTAAGCTTATGGGCCTTCTACATAAGCTTGACCTTAAACAAACATAAAGGCCATAATAAGCTACCTATTACATATGAGTAACAAACACTTGAATTAAGGTTTAGGAGTGATTTCAACAATCTCCCTCAAGTGTTGGTGATGAAAACGTGAAGGCGTTGATGTAATAGTAGCTTTGACGCCTTCTCGACATTCTTCTTCTTGTGAGAAGAATTGCCTTGATTCGAACAATCTCCCAAGTAGTAGAGATAGTTGTCTTTGAATGCTTATGCTTGACGTCATCTTTAACTCGTTCTTCGACCATTGTTCTTGTGATGAAAGTGATAGTATGTTGTTGTTCGTGATCAAGTCTCGCTTTCAGTTCGCTTTCACGCTCCAAAGGTTCCACGCTATTCTTCAACATGCTCACACGCCTTTAACGATGGATAATAGTACCGATGAAGTTCTTTAAGTCTTTAACTTTGTAGATTCTTTCGATTGATGAAGAATCATTCCGACTTTTGTGTTGCTTTTGGATAGAACTCCATTAGTGATGATGTTGGCATAAGCATGTGAAGAATCAGCACGATCATTCCGCCTCCGTAGCTTCCATAAGAAGAAAACATTAAAACAGCTAGTAATAAGCGGATTCCAGACTTACAAGTTTGAACTTCGAGAGTGTTAACAACAGAGCGTGAAAACACAACTCTAATTTCACAAAGGCCGCCTCGAACCGAGTCCCACAAGTGAGATAACACGATGTATCGGGCACACCCTGCTTCGGATGATGAGCCGAGGTACACCAAGCATCACCTCACGATCAGACCGCTTGAGACACACTAAGCGTAATCCACGGGAGTTACCGAAGTGACGACCGCCGTGGTCGTTGATGTCGACTCGGCAGAGTTTCCATTCAATCACCGAGGATCACGATGTGAACCTCTCATAAATGTTCTCGATGATTGCTAAGATCCGTGAAGGACTCGATAACGCACCACCGATGTTCTTATTGTGAACATCATGATGAAATGTCAAGTGTACCTAAGAGATCTTTGATGAATCTCGTGGCTCTAGACTCAATAGTGCTTTTGGTTTTCCCGAGCTGAGACTAGAGAGGGTCTCCTTCTTCAATACCAATGATCTCTAAGAGAAAGCCAATACTTTACGTAGGTTCCCAAGGAGAATGAAACAAGCTTCTTTCGGAGAGACTTGAGTGGCTAAGAAGGTTTAGTGCATGCGCCACCGGGTCCATGACGACTTTTAATCTTCAATACCGCCACTAAGTGACAACTAGTAGCATATGAATTGAACCCTGTCCGCCTCTAAGTTGAATAATTTGGAGGGCTATTTTTTTCACCCTTTTCTTTGCATTTCTTTTAATTCTTCAACTCTTTCTTTCTCCGATTCTCATTTTCTCCTTTTTATAATCGCTCCTAAGGACTTCTAAATACTAACTATTTGTGATGTCCTGGGTAGATCCTCCGCTCAAGGATCATAGGACGGTTATTCCTAACCTTAATCTCCTTATAACTCCATTGCCATAAAACCATTTTTTCATGAAAATCTCTCAAAGTGTTTGTGAATGAAAACATGTTTGAACACTTCAAAAGTTTTAGATTTTCGAAATACCCTCCACATGTGCTTAGGAGTTTTTTACGTAACCGCATAAAGGAGGAAAGAATGCGCACTTTATGAATTGATCAACTCAAGATAGACAATCCTCATGGACATCGTTATGCTGCATAGTTAAAGAGTTACATTGTCGCTTTAGGTGACAACTAGCTCTAATAACTATCTTGAAGGTGTAGACAAACCTTGAGAGGTTGTCAAACCCGCTGAGTTCATGTTCACCAAGAGTTTCTAATGGTACTTTCTACTTGGACAAGTCCTTTCATGAGACACGCTTACATTACTAGCGAACTAGCTTGAAATTATTACCCGTCCGTGACAAGTCTTTTCGAGTTACTAACAGCTTTAGTACCGTCAATTGCTCAATTCTGGTTAAGTCTATTACACAAAGATTCATTTGCATTTACACAACATATTTATTATCACATAATTTTCCCCTAAAAATGGCATATAAAATGTTATTTTTGAAAAGTTGAGAATAAATATGACCATTTCGAAAGTGTCATGGAAGATGACCACTATGAACAATTTAGAACAAAGTTTGAATTAAATACCCCTCAACAAGTGATATAAACGTTGAGGTTTTGAAAATCATAAGGGAAGTATTGTTCTTTGAGCAAAACCTTGAAAATGAAAGATTTGATAGGTTTTACTAAAAATAAGAAGCTTTCCTTTTATAAGGATTGTGGCAATCGAATCGCACCACATGGTCCTTTCTTGACAAGAACGGGTTGTACATCGTTATGTGCACAAGTTTATTAGGGAAGATGTCGCAATTCGTGCATCCACATTCATTCGAGCAAACCATGTCGTGATCTCGAAATAACATTAGCCGTAAGAACCAACATATCGAAAGACATAATGTTAGTCAACGTATGTTTTTATTGTCTAATTATTGAATGTACAAAGGTCAATGATTGTTACGAGTCCTAAGTCACTTGTTTGTCCAATAGTCCAATGACGCCGTGAAACGTTTCGCGAGTTAGTTAACTTTAAGTTTTAAAGTTTATGTTATCACTTATAGTTCACAACATATCAAACGCTTAAGTTTATTAGTGACATTATTGGTTTCGTGACGATATGATTTATTTATTTACAAGTTTGCACGCCGTAACAATTCATAACGAAGGTTTGATCAAGGCTTATGCGTAGGAATAGTAGCTTATGCGTAAACAAGAGAAGTATACGCCAGAGACGCAAGCTTATGCGTAGATCCTTACTTACGCTGTAAGAAATATTACGCTGTAGAAAAGGGACCTTATGCGAGAGCTTACGCCAGGCGCATAAAACTTACGCGTAAGGCTTACTCAAGAGTAGACCTTATGCAGAGTCACCGCCACGCATATACTCACGTGATACGCCGTAGTCCCATTGTAGAACCTTACACGCATAGTTACGCCAGAAGATTTCTCTTACGATAACTTTCACGCCGTAAGGTGATCCTTGCGCGTAGAGTTACAAAGACCTTGATTCTTAGTTTTACGCGTAGCAAGCCCGAAATAAAATCATCATATCATCAATCTTAACACATATATTCATTCTAAGATGATCATGGCATGAAACTCATTTTACAGCTTATACAGAAGTCACACGCGAAGTCAAAACCCTAAAGTTTATGAATTACGCTTATGATTTCTAGCCATAGGAATTGCACCAAACGCTCGTAAGTCTTAGACGCTAGAGAGTGTAATAACCAAGTTTTAACATCCAAATCTCAAAGAATCAAAAATACCCAAAAGCTAAGAACATTAAACCCCACTTCCAATTTTCAATCAATTAGTGTTTCGGGTTGTTATAAGGCCCGGATATCATCAATTCAACTTGACTACAACCTTCTACAACAATCATTTTCACCAAAAACATTCACATTTGAAAGTACCCAAAACCACGATAAACCCTAATTTCAAAAGTCATTCAATTCGTGATTCTGGGCGTAGTTTTGATGATTAAACGGTATCATTGATGTATTAGAGACGCTTTGACACTACCCTTTAACCATAAACACACACCTGATCATGTGTTCATACGCATATGCGTAGAACACAAAACAAGCTTATACAACGCTTTGACCGCTGGATTCACGTAAAAATCAAAACCAATGTTTAAAAACACGTTAAGATTATGAAACAACTTACAAAATGATGATCCAATACACGTAAATGAGGATTGAATTTTAGCGAGGATGATATTAGGTTAGAGTAATAAATGTGAAGTGATTAGTTAGGTGGGTGATTTTATTAAAATGACTTTAGATTTTGATGCTTTGGTCCCTCCACCTTTTCCTTTTTCATCCAAAGCCATTTAACTTCCATTTTGGTTACCAAACGAAAGATTTTAAGAAAGAAACTTGACGACACTCCCTTTGACTTAAGAAAATAATGAAAGGTTATAAATTTTAGTCCGAGGAGTGTCAATGAACCGTAAAATTTACCACCATTGATAAAAGAAACAACCGAGATAGGATAACATGCAAATACATGATATTTTGAAACAAAGGAAGTCTTTATTTTTTTCCCCTCAACACTTTATCGGAAAAATATCAATTTTGAAAGATTAAAGTGTTGATTAAGAAATGTACTTGCCATAGTGAAAGAAAAATAGATAGAAGAATATTTTTGTTGTTTTATCGTGTTTTATATTTTTATATTTTGTTTTTGAAAAATATTTACAAAAGAGATTTTGGTGTTCGATGTGTTTTAAGACTGCTTTTAGATGTCATCCAATTCCTCTCGAAGTCAACAACGATACCAATTCGGTGGATCAACTCATTAAACCTAGCGGGAGGCAAGGCTTTGGTGAGAAGATCCGCCAATTGGTATTCTCGCACTCCACTAAGTATAATTCAACTGCACTGCTCCACGTGGTCCTTAATGAAATGATAGCTAAGATCGATGTGCTTTGATTTCAATGTCGAATCGAGTTGCACGAGATCGCAATGGCACCGATTGTCGCAAAGACATCGATTCGCCAACACGTAACCATAGTCTTTGAGTTGTGTTCTCATCCGATGACTTGAGCACAAAGACGCGACATGGCTACATATTCGCTCGTTGATGATGACGATGTACAATCCTCGCTTTTCGATTGCCAAGACACCGCTTTATCACCAAGAAATTGTAGTGCTCTCAAGTACTTTTCCGTGAATCTAAACATCCCGCGTGATCAAGATCTCAAAAGGTGATTAGTTCAAAACCGTAATCCTTCTGATACCGATCCCCAAGTTAATGGTTCCCTGATGTACCTGAGGATTCTTTAGCCTCGCAGAGGCGGGTTTCAGCTTGGTCGCGATCGATAACGGAGCATAGATAAACGGCAAAACAATATCAGTGTCGCTAGTCGTTAGATACACGAGAGACCCAATAATACTTAGATTTGGTAGGTCAACTAATTTCCCATGTAAATCAAAGATTCAGCTTCTTGGTATGAGCCATTGGTGTGGCATAAGTGTCACTGTGTTTTCATTCCAAATTTGTTTAACAATTCAAGGGCATATTTGACCGACTCAAGAAAATACTATGGGTGATTGATGAACTTGCGCCCTAGAAAGAACGTAAGTTCACCCATCATGGACATTTCAAAATTTTCTTCATTAGTTTTGCAAAAGCGATTGAGTACTTTTTATGTGTAGACCCAAAATGATGTCATCCACGTAAATTTAAATAATTAAGATATGTGCCCCGTGATATTGTATAAAAGAGTAGGTCAACCGAACCTTCGTGAAATTATTGGCAATGAGGAAAGATGATAGCTTGTCGTACTCATGCCCGAGGAGCTTGTTTGAGACCATACGTAGCTTTGTTCGCTTTGTAGACGGGTTCGGGAACTCAGATCAACAAATCCATTTGGTTGGCTGACTTAAACCGCTTTCTTTAAGTTGTCCATCGAGAAACGCAGCTGACATCCATCCGATAGACCGCCATATTCATATGAGCCGCGAACGCGAGAAATATCCGAATGTTTCAAGACGCAGCAACCGTGAGCAAAAGATTCTTCAAAGTCTATACCTCTTTCGACGATAACCCTTAGCAACTAGACGTGACTTGTTTCGGATTACGCCCTTCAAAGATCCAATTTGTTCTTCCAAATCCATTTTAGATCGATGACGAAACCCTCGTTGGTCTTTCAACCGCCCCATACTTCAAGACGGTGAATTGGTTGAGTTCTTCTTGCATGGATTCAATCCGTATCTTTTGTCATTGCGCCTTTTATGTTTTTAGGCTCGATTGGCAGACAGCCGAGTGCATAAATGCAATGTTCACCGTCTCGAGCGAAGACGTTGTCTCGAACGACCGGTTGATTCGGGTTGCCAATAATATTTTCCAAAGGATGGTCTTTAGTCCATCTATGTGTAGAGGGTTGATGTTGAGACATTGTGCGATTTGATGATTCAAATGGTTTGTAGATGATTCCGCGACATCGTGCAGCAGCCTCATTAGCAAACGGGTTAAAGAACGATTTGGATCAAAATCGCAGTGGGGTACTTCATTCGTAATATCATCACCGGCTCATCATTGTTGGAAGCGGTTTATTCAACTGCTGTGTTGAGTTCATCGGTGGTGCTTCTTCAACCGTAGTTGTTGTAGTGTGTATCGTATAGGAATATTATCAGTTGTGCAATGAAACATCGGATACACCTTGAGCACGGCCATCAATATCGCCACATAACAAATGAGCAAATAGCTTTTCCATTTGTTGACGAGTGAGTCGGGGCTTTGTTCACCGATGATGGGGTTGAGGAAAGTTTAAGCGGTTGTGACCGGTTCTAAGTCGTTATACTCGTAAGCCATTTCCGCGAGTTCATCAAATGAGCATGAATCGCTTCCATAACCTCGCTTTGTACGATTTATTCCTGCATCCAGAACCTTTAGAATTTTCACAATTACCAATAAATACTCCAATGTCGCCTTTGGCTTTGAGCTTCCAAAATCATCACGATCATTATTCGGATAGCAAAGGGATCCAAATACATGAAAGTGTTCGAGATTCGGTTTATGGTTTGAGAAGCTCAAAAGGTGTTTTGTTGTATGCTTAGTAATCATAGAACGGTTTGAGTATAGCATGCAGAGATACAGTTTTCGCCCATAAGTAATCGTGAAGTTTAGCATTGATTAACATTGTTCTTGCAGCCCACTAATGTTCGGTTTCGCCTTTCAACAACCCGCTTTGTTCTCGTGTACGTGCAATAGATGTCCGATGTCAATTCCCACTTTCTCATAAAATTCACGGCGGTTTGGTTAACAAATTCAGCCTTTGTCTGCTTTTGATTTGGCGGACGGTGTTCCGGAGTCGAACTTGAATTTTCGTGAGAAAGGTGATGATCATTTGTGGAGCTTGGTCTTTGCTTCAAGAAAGTAGACCCAAGTCCATCGTGAATAGTCATCAACAATTACTAAGATGTAGCGCTTGCCATTGATCATTTGCACGCCGATCGGGCCACACAAATCCATGTGAAGAAGATGAAGCACATGCCGAGAGTCAGGTTCCACCTTTGAAGGAAAATGAGCACGAGTGCTTTTCCTTGTTCAAGTCGAGCAAAGGTGATCTTTGAATACCGGAATCGGGAGACCTTCAACTAGTTTGTGTCGAGCAAGGTTGGTGATGGTTTGAAAGTTTAGATGTGAGAGACGACGGTGCCATAGCTAGGATTTTGTTGATGTTGCCTTTGAAAGTAAGTGATGGGAGATGAAGCAACCATGTCTTGCATGAGATAGTGTAAAGACTAGATTTACGCGAGCCGATATAAGGTCATTTCCTTGTAGATCACTTAATGAAACAAGTTTTCTCCCGAAAGCAACCACCAAATCTCCATCACAAACCGACTCCATCGAAACACATTGTGATCGAGGCCTTCCACATAGTAAACCCCGCTAATTTCGATGTTCCCATTGATATAGTCTCCGAGTCTATGATAGTCGCTGAAGTGATCATTCCTAATCGACAAGCATTCAATGAACTTTGCAATAAAGTTTGATAATAGCTTAAGGTTGTCATGTCATGTGTCGGGAACATCCGCTATCAACAATCCAGAGAATGATCTCAGACACCAGACACACATAGACGATACGTATGGAATAGAAGTAGATGTGGAACCCGAAATGTTAGAGGGTTCCATGCGCTTATAGTAGACATACACACATCAATAACTTTAGGCATCCATTTAAATTTAATGTGTTATATATCCATTTCGCCATCTATAACTACTATTTGCTTTGGTCTTAGTGAATGCACTAGGTGGTACTACACTCTTTTGAGGTAAAACTAGAGCTGTGGACAACAATGCTTGCCTTAGAATCTAAAGAAGGCGGTCTACCAAGCACATACTTAGAATGATTAGCGGCCTAGAGGTATTCGATTCTTAGGATTCCGTAAACTAGAGATTATAGCTTTAGCAACACATTTGTCATGACAATCGTAATTCATACTTTTACGACAAATAACACAAGGTGCATCGTGATCAATGTCAAAAGTACTTAAAGGTTTAGCATTCACATCACTATTTCTATTACATTTGCTAGACGCGATATCCAGTAGTGGAAGCAACGTGAGTCTTATTCATAGTCCTAGGGTGTTCTTCACTTTAGCATTCCTTATTGATCTTTCTTAGGTCGCAACTTCCTATACTTCGATTGAGTGCTCCTAGGTCGTGAAGTGCGGACGCTTGTAAAAGATGCAACTATTCTCGCTTCAAGAGAAGGAAGCACGTTAGCAACTTGTGATTTGGCAAGAGGTATTCTAGGTTCACGATTACTAAGTGTGACTGTGCTATTCTCTTAATCAAGGTAGGCGGAAGTTGTTCATACTTGCCTAACATTTCTTAACTTAAAGATAGTGTGAATCAAATCTTGATTTTCGTAATCTAATATTACCAAAGAAATGCATTACTTCTAGTGTGCAAGATAGTGATCAAGTTCGTGTGATGCTTCATGACGAGTCTTATTGAGTAAATCAAATATGATACCATATTCCTGTTTAACTTTTACAAGTTCTTGTTCATATTTTGAGATTTGACTTTTCAAAGACACGTTTTAATCATCTAGTTGCTCAGATTTTGGATTAAAATTGTTTGATTGCAATTGGTGGATTTTGGTTTGCAAAGTAAGTTCACGATTTTGACAATCTTTTTGACACCATTGAAGACGACGCTTTGCATTTGAAAGCTCGTAAGAGACGCTCGCTTTTCAACTTTTAAAGACTCGATCCGCACATTATCGATTCTCAACAGCTACAATATTATCAACAAGACGCAGAGATATAATCGATGCATGTGGCAAAGAATTGAATAACACAACATTATGGATATCAAGACATATAACATCTTGCAAGAGTCGATCAACATCTTTTCTCAACATTTTATTTTTACGCTTAGTATTAGAAATAGATGTTTCGCTTTTCTAAAACGACCTTCATCACTCCAAGTTCCTTATGAAAGTCCTGCTCCCAAGACAATGCACAACTTTTCAAATTTTTAACATTTGGTAAAAGATTTTTCAAAAATGTCTCTTTGTTCTCGCCTAGAGGCGATTTAAAGTGTTGAACTTTGATTTTAATGATATTCTATCTCATGTTCTAAAGTTTTGAGGTTCACCATGAAAATATCAAAATATCTAAGAATTTTGCGATTTTCGTGTTTTGAGTTTACTTCATCGATGAAAGGTAAAGGACCATAAATTTGTGCATAATCCGTCAGATTAACATTAAGACTCCGACGCTTTATGATAACCCTTGGTGTGTTAGAAGAATCCGTTGGTGTGATTTAAAAGGACCGGCTTTTGAATAATTAAAAGGTTTGTTGTAAACAATGCTTTTAATTTTGATCGACTCGCGTCAGATCTAATTCCTCTTGACGATGATATTCAACAACACTCATAATGTAATTATCAATTTTATATTCTCGCACCGGAAACTTCGTGATTTAGTTTGAATTTTGGTTGAAAGCTTAGGTTTGTAATCAAGAAGATTCACCCATATCCATTTGGATTGGGTTTTAAAGTAAACTTTTCAATAGCAGCTATCGATTCACCATGTTTGTAAACAATGCTTTAAACTCTTTAAGTTTGTTTTGCGTCGATGATTTCTTCAAGATGATCATCTATTCGCTTCGTTGAATGCTTTTTGTATGCAGAGAACTGCTTTTTGACAAGTTAACAACTCACCTTTAGCTTTTTATTTTCCAAGGTGAGCGTTAATTTGCTTTTTATGTTCATGTTTCGCTTGTTCTATCTCGCATAACAAAGCATTTTTGAAGCGGCTAGATCACGATCTGTCTCTAAATATTTTTCGCTTTGATGAGATTTAGTAAAGGTCGCTTCAAAACCTTTTTCATGTTTTTCTTGAGTTTTGAAAAGTTGAGTTGCTTTGTAAACATTCAAAATCCTTGGTTAATAAAGGCATTTTTACTTTTAAGGTCCGATTTAATGCACAACATTCTTCAATTTGGGATTACCGGTCTTTAAGTAAAAGAGCAAGATCCGATGAGGCAAAGTTCAAGGGTTCAACGTGAGTCACAACATGATCATTACTTAGATCCTCAAGTATAACCACGGAGTCAATTTGATTATCAATGGAAACCATAAGGTCATCTTGATCGTCAAATGTAACCACGGATCTAATTGAAAATCGCTTGAATGAGATGTAAATGACTCATTTTGAACATTCCGAGCCTGCCGGATTCTGGGATGTTGGCGAGATATTAGATCGTAGATAAATATGGTTTTTCGGTACCGAGACAAGCCATCGTTGTCATACACCGGGCCTCGTGTCACCATGTGTAACTCATGCATATTAGCCATCAACATAACAACCGCATTGGCCTCGCAAGTCCTCCATATCATCATCCGAGTCCAGATCCGCCATAAAGCTATGTTGTTTGTCCGTGAGAGTTCCACCAACTTCATCCTTAAGAGCTAAAAGAAGAGCCTCATAGATAAGCACGCCCCTAGTCCTCGGCTTTGGGCATGCATTAGCTGTGTGTCCTTCTCATTGCAATTGTAGCATGAAGACCATTCAACCCATTTCGAGCATTTCTGCTCCACCACTGAGCTCGTTGTTATTCCTACCCACAAGATTAAACCTCGACCACCGCCCATCCGATGACCATAACCATGATTCTCGAACTTCAACTCGTCCATTGTTCACAACAGCTTGATTCCTTGTGTTGATGAGGAACTAATACGATTGTTGGATTTGTTTGTATAACGACTAAAAGCATTAGCAATCATAACAAATCCTTGTTGCAATGCTTCAACGCATCGATTCTCATTGGCTTGACTATAAAGTGCCCGATCATTGTTGTTGTTGTAAGGAACCAATTGATTTTGTTGAGGTTGTTGTGATTGATCATTTGGTGTGATTGTGGCGCTGGTTGAGGAGGATAACTGCTTTGAGCATACAAGGCAAGTTGTTGATTTTCCTGATGTGTAGTCAAGCAATTTGAGCACGGAGAATCCTTTCCTTATCAACTTCCTTTGATGAGGCTTCAATAATCGTACAACAACCGTATGTAGAATGATGCATGTTCTTCGCCGACGGAGAAAATGACATACTTCTCCCATTCGTAACCAAGACTACTCAGAACTTAGTATTAACCGCAATTCTTGGCATGATGATGTTGTGTTTATCCAAATCATTTATGATGTCTCGAGAATCGATGATGATAAGACTCTAGTGTCTCTCCGTGTTCAATCATGAAGTGTTCATAGGCCAAGTAAATTTTGGATTCCATGTCCTCCGGTTGAGTGCAGATCCTTCCATAAGAAGATGAATATGTTCCCACATTGCCTTTGCGCCTTTTGAGCATCAACACTTCAAGAATTGGGTTTGGTAATCCTAAAAGGATATATTGCATTGCAAGCTCATCACCATAGTGTAGAAGTTCTCATGGATTGAGGTCCGCAATGAGCAATGTTTGATTGTTCATCTCTTGGTGGATTAGCATTTGGATCTCCTGCACAATGACAAGAGGCATCCGAAATGGACCTTCCAAGATAACCTTCTTTAAGAACTTTCCATGTGGCTTCTTCGCATCACAAAACCTAAAGAATGTAATCACCCATTGATCGTAGTTTCAAGTGAGCATTGAGGTCTATCAAGTGATCCACCTCATGAATTGATTGTTGGTCGCTTAAAGCTTCACGCATCTTTGCAAACCAAGTGGGTTCCTTCATAGTGTTCCTTGATGGATGTTGATTGAATTCATTGTGTATGGTTGAACTTGAAGACCGGGTGGTGTTAGAACCATTTGTGGTGGAGGAATTGCTCCAAGTTGTGGAGTATGTTGTTGATTAAATTGTTGTTGATAAATTGCTTGTTGTTGATTCCATTGTTGATGTTGTGGACTTAGTTGTTGTTGTCGCTGAGAATAAGTGTAAGGGAAATAGTTAGAGTATGGTGGTTGTGACATGTTGAAAACTTGTGTTGGTAAAATGGATCTTTGTAGTCGAATGAACCTTAGTTGATGAAGTGTCCTTAGGCGAGAAATCACACTAATCCAAGTAGCACTTATGCGTAAAACACCAAAGTTACGCTGAATAATCAAGAGTTACGCTGTGAGATTTAGCTTATGCGTAAGTAGGAAAAGACTCTAAAGTTATGCGAGACACAAAGTTAGCGAGAAACTTAGGCGAGGATTAAATTATACGTAAGACTAGGCTTAGGCATAAGATGAATCTTATGCGAGGATTTCACGCGTAGTTTTATGCTTATGCGAAGTTTAGGTTTTATCCCAAGTGATATTTTACACTATCACAAAGGCAAAAGATATCCAAAGTCGATGTATTTTCGTGCTTATCCAAGCAAGAAAACACTGAGTAAACCACTAAACTCAAGATCAAACCACGGATAATGTTACGCTGTGAGAACTAGGGTTTTGATACGCCGTAGTTCTACTCAGAAGATGACTTTTGCCCAAATATGTTTCTAAACCAGATTTTTGTGATGAAATAGCTTCAATATCACCAAAATAGCACAAAAGTGTGAAACTTGATGATCCAAAGCGCCAAAACAGCTATGCATGTAATCTAAACCCTCGCTCAAAACCAAGCTTAAAATTATGTTCCACGCAGAAGGTTGAAACTTTTTCCAAAACCGTTATTTTAACACTTTAAAACATTGAAAGTACAATAATCTTGGATTCAAACGTAAAAATACATTTTAAGCAAACCAAAGTTTTGACCACGCTTACGCCGTAAGAACGAAAACAAAAACTTCAAAACAAAAGTGTTCACCCAACTATTTGGCGATTGATACCACTGTTAGGTCACTAGTTTTACAACACAAGCTTAATAGAAAGAGATAAAGGCGATTGAACAATAAACCAAACACACACACACAAAGTAATAGAACTGGTTATGCGTAGAGAGTGAGTGAAAGGAATAAATTGAACAACCAACCCTCAAGTGAGGGTTATACAAGAGTATTTATAGGCAATGAGCTAGGGCAACACTCCCACTCCTTCCCTTTTCCTTATTGGACATGGGCCTAAGCTTATGGGCCTTCTACATAAGCTTGATCTTAAACAAACATAAAGGCCATAATAAGCTACCTATTACATATAAGTAACAAACACTTGAATTAAGGTTTAGGAGTGATTCCAACATGAGGACATTTGATCAAGGTCATGACCTTGTTTTTGTCAAACTGCTGAAGTTCTTCTTGCATGGCTCGAACTCACTTGGGTGCTTTAAAGCCTCAATGACACTTTTGGGTTCTATATCCGATAGGTAATCAAGATATAGACATTCATTGGTCAAGTCAGAAGTTAACCTAGCAGCCATGCTTCTAGTAAGCATGCCCAAGTGGGTTCACCAATGATTTTACAAGTTCAATGTCCCGAGATCTTGTCCACTTACTTTGTGGTATAGGTTCGAGCTGAGGAGGTTACTGTGAGTTCAGCAAGAGCCACATGATCATTTAGATCATCCGCTGAGATGTCTTGTTCAGTTGAGGTTCTGTTATAAGATCCTCGATCATTTGATCGTTGTTACCTATCCCGCAGTGGACCCGATCGATTATCAATGAATTCACCGATAGTTGGTTGTGACAGTTGTGAGGCAAGACATAATATGAGATGTCAACATCCGCTTGGTATGAGGAATTGTTTCAGTGTTGTACCATCGAGGATATCTTGATGAGTTGTCAATTCCTATTTCCTCCATCAAGTGTTGGTGAACCCGATGCTTTTACACTTTCATCAAAGGTGACATGAAAGGTTTCTCAACTTGTTGTCTCCTTGTGTTAAATAATTTCAAGGCTTTGGAGATCAAATGAGTAACCTAGAAAGTATCCATCATCGCCTTTAGCGTCGAACTTGCCTAGATGATCCTTGTGGTTATGAATAAACACGTGACATCCAAACACATGAAAGTAGCTGATGTCGAAGTCTACCTTTGAATATCTCATATGGGGTTTTATTATGTCTTTGACAATGATTGACCTGCTTTTGAGTATAACAAGCGCTTTGACCGCTTCACCGTAAATGCTTTGAGAGGGTCGAGCCATTTAACATGGTTCTTGCACTTCAATGAGAGTTCTGCTTTTCCTTTCACCACCCCATTTTGTTCGTGGGTATAAGGAGATGAGAAATTTTGGGAGATTCCTTTTCATCACGTAAACTCTCAAGCTCAACATTTCAAAATTCAGACCATTGTCGCTCTAATTTGTTTCATCGTAATGTCATTCGGTTTTCAATGTTCCCGATGAATGACATTATAATAACAACCGCCGACTCTTTTGAAAGAAAGTATACCCAAGTGTATCTTGAAAACTCATCAACAATGACAAGTGTATACTTATCATGTCGATTGATCTAGGACCGATCGTCCAAAGAGATCCATATGCAAGAGGTGAAGGCGCTTTTGATAGAGAAATTTTGCTTGGTTTTGAAGGATGCTCTTTGATGTTTGCCTTTTTCACAGTCGAGCATGGTTTATCTTTTGCAAAACCAAAGGATGGTAAGCCAAGGACCTTGTTTTGTTTTGCCAAGTTGTTGATGTTTTGAAGTTTAGTGTGAGAGTCTCTTGTGCCACAACCAATTGATAGTTTCAGTGGCTTTGGCAAAGAGACAGTTCCATCTTTAGAGAGTTGACATGTCTAAGACATAAACATCATCTCCTAGAGCAATCAACACAACTTCCTTGTTGGCATTGAAAATGGTACCTTGTTTGTCATTGAATTGTACAATGTACTTAGCATCACATAGTCGATCGACATCGATGAGATTGTATTTGAGACCATTGACATAAGCTATCCTAGAGAAAACTATTCACAGTAGCCATCGAACCATAACCCTCAGTGGGACATGATGAGTTATCACCAAACACTACCTGGGTCCCGGTTCCTTTACATACTTGTGCAGATATTCCTTAACTCCACCATGCTTCTTGAGCATCCATCGCCTAGATGCCGATAGGCTCCTCGGCATGCCTCTCGCATAAGCAAGAATTGAATTAGTTCTTCGTGACCCACTTACTAGTGGGCTTGGGTCTCATGGTCTCTTTGAATTGAGCAATCGATTCATGGTCGATGGTGGAGTGCAATGAGCTACCATGTGTTTTGCATTTAGAGACCGAGGATGACTCAATGTATTTGGGTTGCTTTGAACTTCTCCTCGCATGGATGACATCACATGTCGGGATGTCTTATGAGTCGGTTACCGCAAATATCACAAAGATGTGTCCATAAGACAATCATCGTATGATGATCATTAAAGCCACAGTGGGCAAGAAGCAAAAGGCTTTGCTCTCAACTTTGAGCAGATTTGGATGAAGAATCATACCGATGACCAACTTTGGTGTAGTTTGCTTGACCGAGTGAATCGACATATTGCAAGTGATCGCTAGCTTCTATGATCATCCTTTTGCGATCATACAAAAAGGATTCTATAACGCTTGTCGTTGGTATGACCGGTATAGTGGCATAGATTACACTTCGCTTGTTTTGGTGGTGGCTTTTGACTTGAGGAACTAGAGAAGTTGACTTTGTCTCCTTGATTGATTCTGTGGACTTTTCAATGGATTTCATTTTGTCGCTAGCTTCCTCACAATTCGGCCACCACCGAATTTGATCGCCTTCATGGGACAGAGGATGTGGAAGTTTCAGTGGGGGTAGATTCTTGTCGAGTTGGTTTTGATGGTCTTTTCGTGATGGTTCTACCAAGTCCAGACCTTTCTTTAGGAGAGTGTGGATTGTATTGTAATGGAGTAAGCTCGAGCCAGGATCAAGACCTCAAGAGGTTCCAAAGGTGAAAGTGGTGCTTGAGATTCATCTTCGACTCGTAGATGTGTTCAGTTACCGGGCACATCGTGAGTCCAAGCATGCTCTTTAGAGCTTGACTTTCGTGCTCTAGAATTCTTCCGAGTCAAAGTTAGGAAGCTTACTCGTGATTAAGTCTTTCAATCCAATCACCGGGCTTTGGGAATGCACAACATATTGGTAATCATCCCACCGCACACAAATGGTTTAGGACTCGGTCTTTGTTGTGAGAGTCGTGAGATGATGTTCACCTATGACTCTTTTTGCTACTAGGGCACCCACAAGATCAAAGACTCTTGGATTCTTGGTGGTCCAACTATCAATGATTTCTTTTTCTTCTTAAGTTCATCTTGAAGAGCCCGATTTCTTTTGACTAATTCGTTGTTTTGAATTTGTAAAGTGATAGCCTCAAGCTTGTTTTGTTTTAACACAAGTAACTCATCCCTACACTTATTCAATTCAAAACTTAACTTGTTGTACTTAGAAAAAGGTTTAGTTTTTGCTCCTCTACAAACTTAAGATCAACATTGATATAGTTCATATAGGATCGCCAATCGTAGTCATCATCCATAGAAAGTAGAATATTTACCTTCTTCATTGTGATGTTGACCCATTCTCCATTTCTCGCATGATTCTTTCCAATGCCTAGCTTGTCTTCCTCCGAGAGGGCCATCAATGCAATCGACATGTACCATTTCATCATCTCGATGAGACCGGCTCTTCATTCCAACAAGGTTTTAGCAACAAGACATTTGTTTTACCCCGCATGTATTGAACACTTTTGGTTCGAGGGATCGCCTCAAGCAATGCGAGCTTAGCTTTGATTTCTATACTTAGCTTCAAAATCTATTGTTTTGTTCTCGCCGATTTATTCTGAAAGTTTTGATGAGACTAATAGATTTTAGGTTGAAATTTGCTAAAGCCTCGAGGACCGATTTGACCTCGATGGTCTATAAGAGGGTTCGTAAATTGTTTTGAAAAAATGCCCTTTGCAAATGACCTCTTTATGACACTTAAAGCATTCAAGGTCCTCATTTGCTTTAGCATTTGAAAACCTTTGTTTCTTTTTAATAAACCTTCGAGAGTTTGCAAGGAGTGCCCTTTCCGAAATTCAACGCTCGTGTCATTTAGGTACTCCTCACTTGATCTCTCATCGCTCATCATCTAATTTTCTTGAAAATCTTGAACCACATTGTTAGAAAAGAAGGCGCTGATATAGGTGAGGTGATGGTCGTGGACTTTGACTTTTCGAGACTTCTTTAAGTCGTATCGCTTGTTGATGAGGTTTTCCTCATAGACAAATTTCCCATAAATTTCGTGAAGTTCAAGATTTTGAATGTGATTTGTATTTAAGTCCCCGAGAGAAGTTCAACCACTTCGTGGAGACAATTTACAAAACCAACATTAATCTCATGTTTGGACAAATTAACACCATCATTAGCCGCTCATTTAAAAGAGTTTTGTATCGGTGTAAGTTTGAGAGAGTTTCGTAGTCCCTAGCCATGAAGGTATTATACTCAAGTTTCGTGTCCATTATCCTGCTTTCCTTGGTATCGATGGGCCTTCATGGCTATGGACTAGGTCATCCTGTGTTTGTTTAATCAGACATACTTATAATCGACTCCATTATATCATCGTGAAGACATGATATGATGATACTTTTGAGTCTTTGGTCCCTGGTTGACCACTCTCCTTTCATCCTCGAAGTTCATCGAGCTTCGTGTTTGGGCAAACCTTCGCTAGTCTTTGGGATAAATGGACCTTCATTTATACACTTCATATAATAAGGTTCCATCCCAATCAAATAGCAAAGAATATGCTTTTTCCATTTGTTAAATTTGCCAACTTCAATTTAGGGCAACAAATTTAATAAGCTTCACCCTTTTATCGACTAGTTGGGGTACATCTGGCCAAACCATAGGAATCCTCGATTTAAAATGTTTTAGAGCGCTTAAAAGGTTTTATAATCAGCCTCGCTCGATACCACTTGTTGTTCCTATTCACTATCGCTTAAAAGCACTTAAGTACTTAAAACAATTTAATAAAGGAATAATGACCTAAATTAACGTAAGTAAAACACACAAAGTAATTTTCAACATCATATTCTTATTAGAAATAAATCAAAGAATACGCTACCCAAGTACTCATGAATAGTACTTGGGATTGAAATGAAAAGTTTGGGTGACTCTCTAAGCTCAAAGCTAAGTCCGAGCACAACTCTTAGAACCCACCGAGCTATCTCAAGGATAAAGTTAGATTTGAGGAATGAAAAGTTGGCTTGTGTGTGTGTTTTTACAATTCACAAGCTTAAACTTTTCACTCATTCTCTTATGCTATTTATACAAGTATGGATATTTAACTTTAACCTAGAAGACAAAATATAGATCATAAAGAAACACTAATATTGATATATTCGTTGTCGCTCATCTTGTTATTTGTAGTCGCTGAGGCTTCTTTCCTTAACAGAGAATCCTTTAGTATCGCCGCTACTATAAATGGGAAGATATGGCTTTAGTAGATAGGGACTTAGTTTTATCTCGATAAACATTTGGGGACTTAGTTTTATCTGTAAACTTTTCCCGCCTAGTCCCGCCATTCTTCAATCTTCAAAGCCTTCGCCTCTTCCTACGGTTTGTCTTCAAGTTTACAGCTGGAGAGAGATTAGGATTCAGTGAGTTATTGTCATCACCACCGAATCCACCATATTCTTCTTGACTTAGTCTTCACCCATTAAGTTCCGCCATCGAAGGGAGAGGCTTCTTCTTCACTGCCCGAGTATCTCGAAGATGGCTCACCGAGAGACTATGCACTCAAGGACCGATAGTGTTTAACGGATTAAACACTTAGGTTATTTTCTATTCAAATCCTAGATTAAGGGGTTTGGGTATTTACTTAACTTAACAGCCTCCCTATTTCGATATACAAATAGCATAGTGTCCGATCGCTGTAAGTGAGCAAATGGCTTCTTCTTACATCGAATGTACTAATGAATACAATAAGGAACACCGAGTAATTTAACAAAATATACATCTTTTATTGATCGACACATAGTTCCTATCACTAGTACAACAAAATGATGTCACCCGTATGGATTCCCAAAGCTTTCAAGCTTGACTTTCTTAGTGATGAGTGTTTCCGTCAGATGGTCTCTTATATTGGCATTCGTGTCTTGACAAAACCCGATGTTTCTTGGGATTGATCCAGAGGCCACCGGTATGTAGCTTATCATTGTAGCCACTCCCGCTCGATCGATATCACTCCACCTTTGGAATGCTGGGTTTCATAGACATCAATGAAAAATAGCCCTCTTCGTGCTTTTTAATCACTAGATGCTTCACAAATTTCACACCTTCAGCAGCTCCTCACGATTCTAATCCGTGAACTTTGATTTCAGTCGAACTCAACTCTCTTCCTTTTGCCTGGATGCTTGTGGTTGAGATCCTTGAGGTGCTTATTAGGTCGGATGAATTCCCGCTAATGGTGCATCTCTCAATTTTCATATCTTTTGTCGAGCATCTTCATCGCCTCCTTAACCACCTTATTTTTCTTCTTTTCAATAATCGACCAAGCTCATCGAGTTCATGATCCCAAAGTCAATGAAGGTTATGGATCATGAATCTCGAAATGTCTCTTATCATCCCCCGCCGACATTCATTGCTAGTTAATACAAATAAGTCAGAAAAACGCTTATTTATATTTTACGATCTTCTAATGTTTTGTCGATAACAAAAGTAAGATCATTTTAAGGAAACAAATAAAACACGAAATGGTTTGAACTAATAGTTTTATAACACACTTACGCTTTCACATAAAACACTAAAACTAGTATAAGTGATTTTATGACTTAGATACATATGTACAACAACTAGTGTTTACATATTGGGTTAAACATATACTTAAACTAAGTATACCAAAATGGGTAAAACTAAGTGTATGCTAAATTGGGTAAATACAAGTATATACAAAAGGTTAAATACTAGCAAATGGTTTTGACCCATAACCCATGGTTTTATATATACCACTTAACCAAGTACATTGTATCTAGAAAGAAAACCATGGATCAACCCATAACCCATGACCCATGACCCATAACCAAAAATACCCATGGGCAAAGAGGAGCGGACCACGGATCCCTAGCTTTGTGCTAGCCGGATCCCAAGTGGAAGGGATCCGTGGGATCCGGGAAAAAAGAGGTTTTTCCTCTATAAATAGTGAGCCATTTCTTCATTATTTCTCACCCTCTCTAACATACTTTCTCCCCGAGTTAAATTCACTAACCATAGATCCAAGAGATCTATGTTTGTAGTTTTGTTTTGTGTGATCTTTAGGTTCCTCTTAAAGGGAAGATCACCACCTTTGAAGTCGAGCAAGCTCAAGTCCATGAGTTGCCAAGCTTCCTCATCATCAAGGCTATTGAAGTCCTCTTGTTGATGATCCCTTTCTTTATTCAAAGAAGCGTAGTGTTAAAGACATTAGTGAAAGATGTCTCAAGTGTCAAGACGAAGATATTAGTGAAGGGTATCTATCGCTCATAGGATAAGCACTTGTGGTAGGTGCTTAGAAGTCAAGACAAGAAGCATTAGTGAAAGGTGCTTAGAAGTGAAGACACAAGACATTAGTGAAAGGTGTCTTGTAGATCTAATCAAAGACATTAGTGAAAGGTGTCTTGTAGATCTAATCAAAGGCATTAGTGAAAGGTGCCTTAGATGTACATTCGATATGGTGTGTTTCATGTACTAGATAGACTAGCATTAGATCCAAGGATATTGATGTCCTTGATGATGTTGTAAAGGAGTAGATCTCCTTTGGGATTAGTCGTTGGTGTAGTGTGGTAGTAGTTCCTCCATTGCAATGGAACTAGGTACTTAGCCTAGTACCTAATAAAGGGTAGGCGACGCTGTGAAGGTGTAGTTCACCTAAGGTGTGAAAGAACTCGTGGTTAGCCTAGCACCGATAAAGGGTAGGCGACGTTGTGTTAGGTGTGGTTCGCCTTGGTGTGAAAGAACCCGGTATTTAGCTTTGTACCGAAAAAGATTAAGCGACGCCAGAAGGCTTCTCCGCCATAAGGAGATTGGTGTAGTGATTACAAACTCTCGAGTAGGTGACTGGGAGTGGAGTAGGCAAGGAAGGTGTCCTTGTAGCCGAACCACTATAAATACTGCTGTGGTTTTGTGCTTCTTACTCTTATCTTTTCATTACATATCTTTATATGCTTGTTTATCAACATCCAACACACACAACCAAATAGATTGACATAAGTCGATCTAAATAGTTTAAAAGGAAGTTTTAATTGGTAAACTATTCAACCCCCTTCTAGTTTTCCACAATTGGTATCGAGCTTCGCTACCAAGTTTCTTGAAGTATATTGTACTTTAAAAACTTGATACGATCCATAGTTAATTGAAAACTACAAAGAAGGTTTTTCATAAAACAAACACCATGTTTTTCAAAACTATATGTTTGGATGTTGAGTTGATAACAACATTTTTTTTATATATATATTTTTAATTGCACTAATCTTCCTTGTGATATTGATTAGTCAAAGCTCATACCCACCAAGCTTTAGGAGTTGCTTGGTAACAAGAATACCTTCCTTAAGAAGGTATCTTAGACTAAAAGAGCGGAATCGCCTAAGTGACATTTGTCATTTGTAAAAGACATTCCTAAGTGCATTCGAGGTATGACTTTCTACTTATATCTAAATGATACTTGTTTAGTATATAAGTGTTATTTGCTAGGCTTTTATTTGAGTAGATTTTGTGTTTACACATGATTTACATGTAGCTCGTTAGGAAGCTTGTTTCACATACGTGTTATTTTTCTCGCCTATAGTCATAGTATGTAGAGCTTATGCTTTATTTCTTCTAATAAAACAAAACACGAATTTCAAAAATTCCTCCTTCCCTATTAATAAACCCACTGACGCCCATTTTTTCAATCCTCACCTTTTCAAATTTTCCAATTTCAAAAATTCCTCTCATTCAAAAACTTCATCTTCTTCCTCATTCCATCTCTTCCTAAACCAAGAAGATCCGCCATCAACATGGTTTACATCGCACTCGTGCTCATCGCCTAACACTCATCGCACCTGTGTTCCCTATGATGAAGTTCACATACGGAGACATTTACTTTGTGTTATTAATCTATATTGGGGTCATTTACCCAATCCTTTGTATCATCGTTAGCATTGAAATGCAATATTATTGATTATCTATTTTATCTAGGATATTTGTGTTATTATGTGTGTTTCATTTCTTTTGATCTATATGTGTTATATTCTTTCGTGATACATTAGATGTCAAGTATGCATGCTAAAAGAAAATGTAGGATAAAACATACTCATGGTACAATAACCATAAAACCTATGTTTTTATTAAACCGGTTCTCATATTACGCATCCACGGATCCCTGAAGTTACACTAGCCGGATCCCTTTGAAAAGGAACCGTGGATCCGCCCCATCGAAAAATTTTTCATGCAAGATTAAAACCACTATCTTTCTAAAAATAATAATCCACTAGAGCTTCAAAACCATGAGTTAGCTAAATACTAATTGTTAATAGAATATCTAGTAAAACGTTAGATTATTATAGGTTGACCATAAACGCCTTCCTTATTAACCCATCACTCTATAGGTTCAACTATGACGCATGAATACGAGTTTGATTTTTCACCACTAGCGCCTACACCCCAAACATTTCCTTGAGCCCAACACACCGCAATCATGTCCGGTTCAATAATCTCGAAACCGCTACTTCCATGAAGGACGACAGACACCTTCTACAATTCAAGAAGGTATCAATACCTCCTTCCGAGCCATAGGACTAGAATGTCTTCTTGAAATCAACGAGAAGATATGTCCAAGGTTCATAATGGAATTCTTCCGCAAGTGGAACTCGCTCGTAACGAGGATCGCTTTCATCTCTTTGGTTTTATATCAAAACCAAAATTCACTTTAAGCCTTGGGCATTTTGCTCACATCCTCCGAATTCCAAACCATGGACAATGTGCCTTCACCAAGATTGGTCTCTTGATTCTCTCTTCAATTTTCGTGAAGAAAATAGTCCATATTGTTCACACATACCTCTCCGAAGAATTAACACGCATGATATGCAAACCTCGACCATATTACTCCAATCCAAACATTATCCATACACGGATATCCGAGAAGAGTATAAGCTCACGCTCTTATTCTACGTGAAAATGTTTGGAGTCTTAGGGAAATCGAGATATTCTTCCCGCTTGTTGTGCTCACATGTTGTAATCGCTTGCTAACACAACAACCATACAATCTCGCCTACTTCTTCGCAAGGCGAATTGCAAATCTTCAAGGCTCCAAGAATAAACTCATCCCTTATGGAATGTTCTTGACACGCCTATATCACAATGTTATGCACTTCCATCCTCAATTTCAAAGTCCGTTGTACGATTTGTGAACAAGATGATGGAACCGCTAAACATATCTCTCATGAAGACTTTCTTCATTCATGATTCCACCAATACCCATCAATCACATAATGATCCTCCTAGTGAAGACACTCAAGGAACCTAGAATAGTCAAATAGGATCAATTCTACTCTACTCATTAGTTATCAATGTAATCCTATCTCTTTCATGAAATAACACATCTTACATTTGATATCCTAGTTTTAGAACCCTTTAAACAAAGCTTGGAATATAATGCATCGTCATGATCATTGCATACCTTTAGTAAAGGTTCTGCCTAGCGATAGACGGATCCCAAATGTTGTACTAAACGGATCCCTACATCTAGGGAACCGGGATCCTAAGAAATGTAAAATGCAATTGCAAGCATTATATGTCAAACACATCCCTTAGAACACCTCACACTAAGCTAAACATAGTGTCTTAAGATTGATTAAGACTTTATCAAGATAGGTTGACCTTTCCTACTCTTTCCAACCCACATAGATCACATTCTAAGGCTTTGTTAGATCTACCATTTCAATCCATCACTCTACCGCTCCCAAAACTCACACGTTATTCTTCTTATATGATCTCTCACAACTAGGATTGGAAATCCTTCGATTATAACAATTTTGATCATGAATCAATCTCACCTCATAATTGATCAATGTTGATCAAATCCTAGTTTTTCTCATCTCATAACCATTAGGATAGTTTCCAAAACATAATCCTAAGACACAACCTGATCTCTAGGATCATTTAGTCTCATTTAACTTCAATTGACATCTTTAATGTCATCCTTGCTCATCCATTGGTACTTGTTGAAAGTTCCAAATCCTTCCATAAATAACAATCATTAGCTACACCACTCATTGCCTTCAAACACTTAAGCACCCCTTCATTTAAAACACTTAGGAGAACCAAACACTCAAGGTGATGCAGGTCTAGGATCTTAGAAACATCATTTCCACTCTTTCATAAACCGCAACGCCGGATCCCTAGAACTAGCCTAGACGGATCCTCTCGAGAAGGGAACCGTGGATCCGGATGACGCCTATGACAAATCTTGGTAAAACAATCATTTCAACTCATCTTCCTAACTCAAACACTCCATCTCATCTTAAATGAGTTCCTTGAACAAAGACAACCTCAGAGTTGACTCTTGTGCATGCTAATCATCACATTCCAATGAATCTTAGTGGCTTAAGGCTTAAATGCACTTTCCAAATCTCTTGATTTATAAACCACCTTGTTAGGATCTCCATAGTCATCACTCTCATCCTAACTTTCAGCTTTTGCAATCCCTTCAAAACATCTCATCATGAGAAAAACCCCGAGTAACAACCTATCCACCAAAGAACCACCCATCAAAAGGGCTCGTGTTGTACACGAAATCTCTTCAACCGAATCATCTCCGGTCAAACCAACAAACCTTCATCATCCAATCAAACCAATTCCTAGAAGGTTAGTACCCACAAAATTACCTATGCCAAACACCACCATACCTCCTAGGCCAAACAATATCATCTCCACTAAACCATCACCATTGGTTCCTAGAGCTATCTCTTTACATCCCCACAATCATCACCTCACCTCTACAATTTAGAGGACTTGCCACCTAGGCCGCCTCATCCGCTCACGACAACATTCTCCTCATTAGAGGAACAATGATTCAAAATCAAGGTGTTGAGTCAACACTTGCTCCCGCTTCCTTTTCGTTGCTTCCATCATATAATCCCATTTGGATTATAAGAAATCATCAAAGTCAACCACCCGACCTTATGGAAGTTGACACATCTTTACCACCATCATCATTCTTGATCGAACCATTCCTAAATGGACCTCCACCAATCCCTCCATCATTCGAGGCTCCTCAAACCACTTCAATTGATCCTTTGAATCTAGCCACTTCATTTCATCCACCACCACTACCTAGCCATGACAAAGATTGCTATCATTGTCAACATGTTGAAAGTTTGATACATGAAGTACGAGAAGACCAACGTTTATGTTCTATCATCTCCTCGAACGCTTCGACGAGATTAAACCTAAACATAACTTGAGCTAGAGGATTATAGTGGTGTCTAAGCTTCAAGCATTAGTTGGTCTAAGAAATTCCTAGTTATGTATTGTCTATTTTCTTATTTTTGAGTCATGTATATCATAACTCTTGTTTTATTAAATGGAATTACATGCTACTTGTTATTTCGCTGAGCATATGATTACTTTGTATTCATATCTCATTTGTGTGATAACATTACTTGTTATATCACCTTTGTCGATTTTAGTCATCACCGACGGATCCTCAAGATGTTTAGACGGATCCCTACTAGAAGGGAACCGTGGGATCCGTGAAGTCGAATGTTTTTCTTTATCACATTTGCCGGAAATTGTGAATTATACTTGTTTTCTAACCCTTGTTTTGCGCTTTTCAATTAACACATAAAGTTTTTGACATCCTAAAGCTAGGGAGCTTGGTGTCAAAACAATACGCTGCAAAATTACTTGCAACATTTGATTTATATTTCATAACTTCCCATTGCAAATATTGCAATCATCTAGGGGAGCACACCGTCACATAGACGTAATCCTTTGCATAAGTTAGTTGCAAATGAACTAGATTAGAATTAGTTTCTTGACGCCTTACCTAGGGGTGGACTCGCTCAAGGGGAGTAACGACGAGATCCTTTCCCGCTACTTGCTCTCTTTTTTTTCTTTCATCATTTTTTTATTAAAACGATGTGTTGCTTTTTTCAAACACTTTTGTTTCGACAAAAGGGGAGAAGAAAGTAAAACTACAAATTCAAACTTTACTAATTTTAGCTTTTCCTTAAAATAATCTTATGTTTTGTCATCAACAAAAGGGGAGATTGTTAATACAAATAAGTCGTAAAAACGCTTATTTATATTTTACGATCTTCTAATGTTTTGTCGATAACAAAAGTAAGATCATTTTAAGGAAACAAATAAAACACGTAAATGGTTTGAACTAATAGTTTTATAACACACTTACGCTTTCACATAAAACACTAAAACTAGTATAAGTGATTTTATGACTTAGATACATATGTACAACAACTAGTGTTTACATATTGGGTTAAACATATACTTAAACTAAGTATACCAAAATGGGTAAAACTAAGTGTATGCTAAATTGGGTAAATACAAGTATATACAAAAGGTTAAATACTAGCAAATGGTTTTGACCCATAACCCATGGTTTTATATATACCACTTAACCAAGTACATTGTATCTAGAAAGAAAACCATGGATCAACCCATAACCCATGACCCATGACCCATAACCAAAAATACCCATGGGCAAAGAGGAGCGGACCACGGATCCCTAGCTTTGTGCTAGCCGGATCCCAAGTGGAAGGGATCCGTGGGATCCGGGAAACAAGAGGTTTTTCCTCTATAAATAGTGAGCCATTTCTTCATTATATCTCACCCTCTCTAACATACTTTCTCCCCGAGTTAAATTCACTAACCATAGATCCAAGAGATCTATGTTTGTAGTTTTGTTTTGTGTGATCTTTAGGTTCCTCTTAAAGGAAGATCACCACCTTTGAAGTCGAGCAAGCTCAAGTCCATGAGTTGCCAAGCTTCCTCATCATCAAGGCTATTGAAGTCCTCTTGTTGATGATCCTTTCTTTATTCAAAGAAGCGTAGTGTTAAAGACATTAGTGAAAGATGTCTCAAGTGTCAAGACGAAGATATTAGTGAAGGGTATCTATCGCCTATAGGATAAGCACTGTGGTAGGTGCTTAGAAGTCAAGACAAGAAGCATTAGTGAAAGGTGCTTAGAAGTGAAGACACAAGACATTAGTGAAAGGTGTCTTGTAGATCTAATCAAAGACATTAGTGAAAGGTGTCTTGTAGATCTAATCAAAGGCATTAGTGAAAGGTGCCTTAGATGTACATTCGATATGGTGTGTTTCATGTACTAGATAGACTAGCATTAGATCCAAGGATATTGATGTCCTTGATGATGTTGTAAAGGAGTAGATCTCCTTTGGGATTAGTCGTTGGTGTAGTGTGGTAGTAGTTCCTCCATTGCAATGGAACTAGGTACTTAGCCTAGTACCTAATAAAGGGTAGGCGACGTTGTGAAGGTGTAGTTCACCTAAGGTGTGAAAGAACCCGTGGTTAGCCTAGCACCAGATAAAGGGTAGGCGACGTTGTGTTAGGTGTGGTTCGCCTTGGTGTGAAAGAACCGGTATTTAGCTTTGTACCGAAAAAGATTAAGCGACGCTTGTAGAAGGCTTCTCCGCCATAAGGAGATTGGTGTAGTGATTACAAACTCTCGAGTAGGTGACTGGGAGTGGAGTAGGCAAGGAAGGTGTCCTTGTAGCCGAACCACTATAAATACTGCTGTGGTTTTGTGCTTCTTTACTTCTCTTTTCATTACATATCTTTATATGCTTGTTTATCAACATCCAACACACACAACCAAATAGATTGACATAAGTCGATCTAAATAGTTTAAAAGGAAGTTTTAATTGGTAAAACTATTCAACCCCCTTCTAGTTTTCCACAACTTGCGTGACCTCAGTGTGTTGATCCCACGTAGTTTCAAAGGACCCCGAGTATAACCTTCTAGACGCTTTGGTGATCCACTGAACAAGTCGTCTTTCGTTGATCGGAAGAATGTTATCAAACGATTAAATTCCCGTAGTGGATGATGAGGAGTCCGAGTCATTATCTTCCTCGTTGAAATGGTGACTCAAGATGCTCCGTGGATCAGCCGAGGCTCTTGTTCAGTTGAACCTCGCCCACTTCTTCTCCACCGATAAGATTTCATCGTCCGCCAAAGAAGCTCATCTTCCGAGAATAGTATGCGATGACATCAAGCAATGGTTAGAAAGAGGTTGGTGATGGGTTCCATATCGTGGGTGGTATATATCCTCTCGAGTCTTTATCCCCGCTGACCCTCAAACACCGGTGGGAGTTTCCAGTGTCTTCTCCGAGTCGATTGGTTATGGGTTCAGATCGGCGGGTTGTTTCTTTCCTCCGAGTCTTTGTCCCCAATGACCCCCGAGACACCGGTGGGTGTTTCCAGTGCCTTTGGCGAAGTCGATGATTGTTGTATCCCTATTAGTGGGTTGTTTGTTTCCTCCGAGTCTTTGGGATCGATCGGTGTACCTCCGACAAAGGCTTTGATTGGCTAATGTCATCATCGCTAATGCGTTGTGGAAGGCGCTCCCCTACCGGGTTATTTGTTTCCTTGGATCTTGGGAGTAGTAGTTGTGACCAAGGGCACCGACCGTGATGTATCGGTGTCCTTCGTTGTCACGGGTGGATGTTGCTCGGTCATGGGTGTCTGCTTAGTCTCGGCCTTTTGTGCCTTTTAGTCTCGTGTTCTCAAGCCTCGTGGCCCCGAGACTTGGTTTAGTCTTAGTCCCACCGAGACTTCCCTTTTCTTTTGGGAGGTGGTTTGGAGACATCGATCCACTCGATTGTTTACAAGAATCATATGGGCCGTCAATTCAATAGGAGTGACAAGGGATGGGTATTTTGAAAATTTGATTGGCTCAGATGCCCGGTAAAGCACCAAATTTTTCTTCCCGAGGATAATTTGAACCAAGAACACTTTCAAGCACAAGAGACAAACCTAGGATACTAAACGCATTGCTCTAGTTTTGCTCAGAGCTTGGTTACGAGATCACCAGAATGATCTCCCTATGTCGACAAAGTGACCCCATTCATCAATAAGATGCCATCATCAAGCGAATAGAGTTAACTTGTTCGGTGGATGAGTGGTTCCCGCCGAGGACCGAATCACAAAAGTGAATAGGATCCTCCAAGCCACGGGAAATGAGCTTTTGGTGATCGGGGTCTTGTCCAAAAAGTTGGATCTAAAATGATTTGTTTTAACCCATCCTTCATCGTGGAGGGTTCGTGATGGCGACATAAACTCCTTTGTTATAATCCAACCTCATTGAAGTGCAAAATGTTTTATAATCCGTGGTGAATTGTTGTTGCCCCATGAAGACCGAATCGATGAGATATTCCCAAGAGGTCCGAGGTTGTTCTCATCGATGAGACGGTGTCGGGTCAAAGGCCTTGGTCATTGCCCAAAACTCCCGAGGAGATTTTGGTAAACAATGGAGGACATCGAACAAAGGCCGTTTCAAGGCGCTAAACAAAATTTCATAATGTCTTTGTAGGTCGACGCTTGTGGTATTCAAAATTGCCTATGACATTATTAGTTTTAAATTCAACATTTGTAAGATCCCCTACCCATCGAGACATAAATCGAGAGATTGTGTTCTAGCCATTTCCATTTAATAGGATTTTAGGGTTTGAAAAGAAATGTATTTTTGACTAGAACAATCAAAGTTTTTAGATCTCTCAAGATTGTGATGAAAAACTTTTGTAAATGTTTACAAGGAGGGTTTTTCAAAAGAAGGTTTAAAGATTTTTGAGCACACACAAATTTTTCTGGATTTGAGAAAGGATTTTGACAGAGTTTTGTTGCAAAAAATAATTTGTGTGTGTTTTTATGGTTTAGAAGAGGGTATTTATAGAGTGGTGAGAGGGGTGGTTTTTGCATAAACGTGGATAAGTAAAGACAGCTTTTGAAATCGTTTGAAATTCCACATTTAATGCCACCCACCACTTCCCAAAGAAAACTCGTATTTCAAGGAACAGTTGCAATGCACAAGAAAGTGCACTTTTTAGCATTAAAATATCCATAGGATATTTTATGTGAGAGGGCATTTAATGCCAAGTGGGTAAGTGATGAGACCCCGACAAGAAGACATATATTCTTATATTAAATTGGTGGGATTACCAACCTAGACATTTAAGTAACTAATACTTGGCGCATTTAGTTACTCATTCAATGTTTTATGTCGGGACCCCGAGTGAGTCTTACTCATTCAAAGGAGAGGTTGATTTTGGATGTTGTGGAAGACGAACCTATTCACGTAACTCATCGAGATTGGTTTTCGGATGCCCCGACTTTCAATGTCAAGCATTCCCAATTCAAATTTTCGGTCTCTCAAGGTAGGTTCATCCAAAGGTTTGGTGAAGATATCGCAAGTTGATATTCGAGGGATGAAATGAAGTTCTATGTCTCCTTTCATTATGTGATCCCCACGATGAAGATATCTCGATATCAATATGTTTGGTCCTTTGATGGAGGACATGGTTGTTGGAGATTGCAATAGCTTGGTGTTGTCACGTAAGATGGGTACCATTTTGTAATGGATGTCATAGTCACCGAGTTGACTTTTCATCCATAAAACATTGGCACAACATCCTGCGGCAGCTACATACTCGCTCACCGAAGACATAGCTACCGATTGTTGCTTTTAGCACTCCAACAAACCGCTTTTCTCCAAGAAATTGACAGACCACGAGGTACTTTTTACATCCATGTTGTACCAAGATAATCGTAATCGAGTAACCTTTGAGGTCGAACCCCGAGCACTTTGGATAATAGAGTCCAAGGCTCGGTGTTCCCTTTAGGTACCGAGTATTCTTTTGGTCGCAGTGAGGTGGGATTCTTTGGGATTGGTGATATCTTGCTATTAGATGATCGAGAATTGTATGTCCGTCCGAAGTAGTTAGATACATCGGTGAGCCAACAATCCCTCCGAAATGGGTTTGATTGATCGATTTGCCGGTGAGATCGGGTCCGAGATTGTTAGGTGGGACCATTGAGTCTTCACCGAGGCACGTCGATATCTCATATTTTTCAAGAGATTTCTTGTATACTTCTCTTGACCGATGGAGATTCCTTTCTCGGTTTGTTCGATTTGTAGTCCAAGGAAGTATGTGAGTTCACCCATCATGTTCATTTCAAACTTCTTTGTCATCGCTTTTCAAACTGCTTGCAAAGTTTGTAGTTTGTTGAGCCAAAGATGATGTCATCAACATATACTTGGACCAATATCACATCCTGTTGTGTTCTATAGACAAAGCGATGTGTTGTCTATCTTTCCTCGACAAACTTGTTTTGTATCGGGAAGGCCGAGAGAGTTTCATACCATGCCCCAGGAGTTTGTTTCGGTCCATAAAGGGCTTTATCAAGCTTACGAGACATAGTCGTGGAATTCACCGCCTCAAAGCCTAGAGGTTGTTGAACATAAACATCTTCCTTGAGTTCATCATTTAGGAATGCACTTTTTACATCCATTTGGTAAACTTTGAAGTTCATGTAGGTAGCGTATGCAAGGAAGATCCGATGGCTTCCATTCTTGCAACAGAGAAAATGTCTCATCATAGTCAATGCCTTCTTGTTGACCGAACCTTTGGCTACAAGTCCGCTTTGTTTTTAATGCGATGCCGTTTTCATCGCTTTGTTTCGAAACCCACTTCATTCCTATGACAATGACATCCCGAGGACATTTGATCAAGGTCATGACCTTGTTTTTGTCAAACTGTTGAAGTTCTTCTTGCATGGCCTGAACCCAGCTTGGGTGCTTTAGAGCCTCAGTGACACTTTTGGGTTCTATATCTGATAGGTAATCAGCATATAGACATTCATTGGCTAAAGCTGCAGTTAACCTAGCAGCCATGCTTCTAGTAAGCATGCCCTCAGTGGGTTCACCAATGATGTTTACAAGTTCAATGTCCTGATATCTTGTCCACTTACTTTGTGGTCTAGGTTCTGAGCTTGAGGAGGTTACAGGGAGTTCAGGTGTGAGTTCAGGTGCAAGAGCCACAGGATCATTTAGATCATGTGTTGAGATGTCTTGTTCGAGTTGAGGTTCTTGAGTTATAGGATCTCGATCATTTGGATCGATGTTACCTATCCCAAATAGGTCGACCGATTATCAATGAATTCACCGATAGTTGGTTGTGACGGGTTGTGAGGCAAGACATAATATGAGATGTCGACATTTGCTTGGTATGAGGAATTGGTTTCGATGTTGTACTCATCGAGGATATCTTGATGAGTTGTCAATTCCTATTTCCTCCATCAAGTGTTGGTGAACGATGCTTTCTACACTTTCATCAAAGGTGACATGAAAGGTTTCCTCAACTTGTTGTCTCCTTGTGTTAAATACCCCAAGGCTTTGGAGATCGGTGAGTAACCTAGAAAGTATCCATCATCGCCTTTAACGTCGAACTTGCCTAGATGATCCTTGTGGTTATGAATAAACACAGGACATCCAAACACATGAAAGTAGGCGATGTCGAAGTCTACCTTTGAATATCTCATATGGGTCTTATTATGTCTTTTGACAATGATTGACCTGTTTTGAGTATAACAGCGCTTTGATCGCTCATTCGTAAATGCTTTGAGAGGGTGAGCCATTTAACATGGTTCTTGGCTTCAATGAGAGTTCTGTTTTTCCTTCACCACCCCATTTTGTTCGTGGGTATAAGGAGATGAGAAATTTTGGAGATTCCTTTTCATCACGAAACTCTCAAGATCAACATTTCTAAATTGAGCACCATTGACGATTCGATTTGTTTCATCGTAATGTCATTACGGTTTTCAATGTTCCCGATGAATGACATTATAGTATCATTGCGACTCTTTTGGAAAGAAAGTATACCCAAGTGTATCTTGAAAACTCATCAACAATGACAAGTGTATACTTCATGTCGGATTGATCTAGGACCGATCGTCCAAAGAGATCCATATGCAAGAGGTAAAAGCGCTTTTGATAGAGAAATTTTGCTTGGTTTTGAAGGATGCTCTTTGATGTTTGCCTTTTCACAGTCGAGCATGGTTTATCTTTGCAAAACCGATGATGGTAAGCCAAGGACCTTGTTTTGTTTTGCCAAGTTGTTGATGTTTTTGAAGTTTAAGTGTGAGAGTCTCTTGTGCCACGGCCGGTTGATAGTTTCAAAGTGGCTTTGGCAAAGAGAGAGTTCCATCTTTGAGAGAGTTGACATGTCTAAGACATAAACATCATCTCTCCTAGAGTAATCAACACAACTTCCTTGTTGGCATTGAAAATGGTACCTTGTTTGTCATTGAATTGTACAATGTACTTAGCATCACATACCGACCGACACTTATGAGATTGTATTTGAGACCATTGACATAAGCTATCCTAGAGAAAACTATTCGTTGCGGCCATGAACCATAACCCTCGATGGGACATGATGAGTTATCACCAAACACTACCTTGGGTCCGGTTCCTTTACATACTTGTGCTGATTTTCCTTAACTCGGTCATGCTTCTTGAGCATCCATTGTCTAGATGCCGATAGGCTCCTTGGCATGCCTCAAAGACAAGCAAAGAAATAAATTAGTTTCTCTTCTTGACCTACTTACTAGTGGGCTTGGGTCTCATGGTCTCTTTGAATTGAGCAATCGATTCATGGTCGGTGGTGGAGTGCAATGAGCTACCACGTGTTTTGCATTTAGAGACCGAGGATGACTCGGTGGATTTGGGTTGCTTTGAACTTCTCCTTGCATGGATGACACTGTCACGCTTGGGATGTCTTATGAGTCGTGTTACCGCAAATATCACAAAGATGTGTTCATAAGACAATCATCGAGGCGATGATCATTAAAGCCACGGTGCAGGGCAAGGAGCAAAAGGCTTTGCTCTCAACTTTTGAGCGACTTGGATGAAGAAACATCATCGATGACCAACTTTGGTGTAGTTTGCTTGACCGAGTGAAGTCGACATATTGCAAGTGATCGCTATTTCGTGATCATCCTTTTGCGATCATACAAAAAGGATTCTATAACGCTTGTCGATGGTATGACCGGTATAGTGGCATAGATCACACTTACGCTTGTTTTTGGTGGTGGCTTTTGACTTTGAGGAACTAGAGGATGCCGACTTTGTCTCTTTCATTGAATCGTGGACTGCTTCAATGGATTCCATTTTGTCGATAGCTTCTCATAAGTTCGGTCCATTCTTGCATTTGATCGACTTCGATGGGGACAGAGGATGTGGAAGTTTCGGTGGGGTAGATTCTTGTTGAGTTGGTTTTGATGGTATTTCGGGATGGTTCTACCAAGTCCGACCTTTCTTTAGGAGAGTGTGGATTGTATTGTAATGGAGTAAGCTCAGAGCTAGGATCAAGACTCAAGAGGTTCCAAAGGTGGAAGTGGTGCTTGAGATTCATCTTGAGACTCGGAGATGTGTTCGGTGTTCTCGGGCACATCGTGGAGTCCAAGCATGCTCTATAGAGCTTGACTTTCGTGCTCTAGAATTCTTCCAGTCAAAGTTAGGAAGCTTACTCGTGATTAAGTCTTTCAATCCAATCACTAGGCTTGGGAATGTACAACATATTGGTAATCATCCCACCGCACACAAATGGTTTAGGACTCGGTCTTTGTTGTGAGAGTCGTGAGATGATGTTCACCTATGACTCTCTTTTTGCTCCGGGGCACCCACAAAGATCAAAGACTCTTGGATTCTTGGTGGTCCAACTATCAATGATTTTTTTCTTTCTTAAGTTCATCTTGAAGAGCCGATTTCTTTTGACTAATTCGGTGTTTTGAATTTGTAAGGTGATAACTGAAGCTTGTTTTGTTTTAACACAAGTAACTCATCCTACACTTATTCAATTCAAAACTTAACTTGTTGTACTTAGAAAAAGGTTTAGTTTTGCTCCTCTACAAACTTAAGATCAACATTGATATAGTTCATATAGGATCGCCAATCGAGTCATCATCCATAGAAAGTAGAATATTTACCTTCTTCATTGTGATGTTGACCCATTCTCCATTTCTCGCATGATTCTTTCCAACGACTAGCTTGTCTTCCTCGAGAGGGCCATCGATGCATCGACATGTACCATTTCATCATCGATGAGACCGGCTCTTCATTCCGAAGGTTTTAGCAACAAGACATTTGTTTTACCCCGCATGATTGAACACTTTTTGGTTACGAGGACCTGGCCTCAAGCAATGCGAGCTTAGCTTTGATTTCTATACTTAGCTTCAAAATCTATTGTTTTGTTCTCGTCGATTTATTCGAAAGTTTTGATGAGACTAATAGATTTTAGGTTGAAATTTGCTAAAGCACGAGGACCCGATTTGACCACGATGGTCTGTAAGAGGGTTCGTAAATTGTTTTTGAAAAGGTCCTTTGCAAAATGACCTCTTTGTGACACTTAAAGCATTCGGTGTCCTCATTTGCTTTAGCAGTTGAAAACCTTTGTTTTTTTAATAAACCTTGAGAGTTTGCAAGGAGTGCCCTTTCACGAAATTCAACGTTCGTGTCATTTAGGTACTCCTCACTTGATCTCTCATCGGGCTCATCATCGAATTTTCTTGAAAATCTTGAACCACATTGTTAGAAAAGAAGGCGCTTGATATAGGTGAGGTGATGGTGGGGACTTCTTGACTTCCCGAGACTTCTTTAAGTCGTGGTATCGTCTGATGATGAGGTTTTCCTCATAGACAAATTTCCCATAAATTCGGTGAAGTTCAAGATTTTGAATGTGATTTGCATTTCTAAGTCCCTAAGAGACGCTCAACCACTTCTCGTGGAGACAATTTACAAAACCAACATTAATCTCATGTTTGGACAACTTAACACCATCATTAGCAGTTCATTTAAAAGAGTTTTGTATCGGTGTAAGTTTGTTAGAGAGTTTCGAGTCCCTAGCCCTCAAGGTATTATACTCAAGTTTCGTGTCCATTATCCTGCTTTCCTTGGTATCGATGGGCCTTCATGGCTATGGACTAGGTCATCCCAGTTTGTTTAGTCAGTATTCGACTTATAATCGACTCCATTATATCATCGGAAGACATGATATGATGATACTTTTGAGTCTTTGGTCTGGTTGACCACTCTCCTTTCATCCTCGAAGTCGGCATCGAGCTTCGTGTTTAGGCAAACCTTCAATATCTTTGGGATAAATGGACCTTCATTTATACACTTGATATAAGAAGGTTCCATCAATCAAATAGCAAAGCATACGCTTTTTCCATTTGTTAAATTTGCCAACTTCAAGTCTAGGGCAACAATTGAATAAGCTCCACCCTTTTATCGACTAGTTGGGGTACATCGGTTTCGACCATAGGAACTCGATTTAAAAACGTTTTAGAGCGGCTTAAAGGTTTTATAATCACCTCGCCCGATACCACTTGTTGTTCCCTATTCACTATCGTTTAAAAGCACTTAAGTACTTAAAACAATTTAACGTTGAATAATGACCTAAATTAACGTAAGTAAAACATACAAAGTAATTTTCAACATCATATTCTTATTAGAAATAAATCAAAGAATCGTTACCCAAGTACTTATGAATTGTACTTGGGATTGAAATGACAAAGTTTGGGGTGACTCCTCTCTAAGCTCAGGCTAAGTCTGAGCACAACTCTTAGAACCCACTGAGCTATCTCAAGGATAAAGTTGTATTTGGAGGAGTGAAAAGTTGGCTTGTGTGTGTGTGTTTTTACAATTCACAAGCTTAAACTTTTCACTCATTCTCTTATGCTATTTATACAAGTATGGATATTTAACTTTAACCTAGAAGACAAAAACATAGATCACAGCAAACACGAATATTGATATATTCGGTTGTTGTTCATCTTGCTATTTGTAGTCAGGCGGCGAGGCTTCTTTCCTTAACAGAGAATCCTTTAGTATCGCCGCTTACTATAAATGGGAAGATATGGCTTTAGTAGATAGGGACTTAGTTTTATCACGGATAAACATTTGGGGACTTAGTTTTATCGGGTAAACTTTTCCGCCTAGTCCGCCATTCTTGATCTTCAAAGCCTTGATCTCTTCCTTGATTTGTCTTCGGTGTTTACGATTGGAGAGGAGACTTAGGATTTAATGAGTTATTGTCATCACTCCTTGAATCCACCATCTTCTTCTTGACTTAGTCTTCACCCATTAAGTTCCGCCTTCTCGAGTGGAGAGGCTTCTTCTTCGCCTCGCATTGAGTATCTCGAAGATGGCTCATCGAGAGACTATGCACTCGGTGACGATAGTGTTTAACGGATTAAACACTTAGGTTATTTTCTATTCAAATCCTAGATTAAGGGGTTTGGGTATTTACTGAACCCAACACTTTTCCCACTTTCGCTTTCATTCCAAGAAGTTTTATGGTACATGGTAGAGGTGGTAAAGTGGGCTGGTGATGAGTGGAAACAAATTAGAACGAGTTATTTTTTGATATGGGTCAGCCTTACCCGCAAACATTATGTCCCCCTTTTCTCGATTTACACATAAATAATTACCGCAAGGATGTAATGTATTAAATGTGATAGCGAAAACTATCTCAGAAGAAAACTTTATAGCGTGTAATGAATAAGGTAATTGTGGATGGTGTAAGTATTTAAATGACTTTTCAAGTCACGTATGATCCATTCGACCCATTAGAACCTTTCCATTCCAACTTTATTTACCCATTAGACGTAAAATATAACCCGAATTAACCCATTTCTAGGTAAATAGGTTGAATTACCATATCTAATATATGATATTGTATGAGGTAGCTATACATTCTTTCTTCTTTTTGGTGCAAAATAGCTTCAGTTATACACTTTCACCGTATTTTCAAGCCCATTACTTTTGAGTCGTTAGTCAAAAAAATTTATTGAGGAACGCTATTATGATACATGTAGTTACCGATTTTCTTAAAAAATTATATACCAAGAATCGACATTATTAACTCTTTTCTCCTATCGCTTCATGTGTGTATGTCGACTGAGATCAATTTGTCATTTACCACGAGTCATCGGCAATTTGCAAAGACCGCACTAATGAGAACCGTAAATCTTTCTCTCTGAAATGCTTGCGCCACTAATAATGATGCCAAATATTATCAAAAAAGTTGTTTGTTTCATGCCTAGATAAGGTAAGATGTACATCTAGGTTCCATCACACGTATGATCATTGAGTTAGATTATGTACAGAGAACCCCTCTTTTTTCCCCATATACACGGCTTTTGGCTATTGTGTAATAGATGAAACTTAAGCTTATATTGTATCTGGGCTTTTGGAAAATGGGAAGTGTAACTTACCCCAGTTGTTATGTGTGCCACACTTTTCAATTGCTTATCTTGTCTGGTAATGTTACGTGAATCAAATGATATTTCCACGCCTTTTTTTCATGTTCATTTGTCTAAAATTAAATATAAGCTTGGTTCCGAATATTTGAATAGCTAAAATTAAGTCTGATGTCGCTAGTTTATATACGAAGCACTATCAATCTCGGCTATTATAAGTGTTGAGAACACGTTCAGCATAAATTTGGATGATGTGGACGAAAATAGTTTACAAGACCGTCACAGGAAATCAAGTTGTAAACAATCATGATCAATGACACTTTATCAACAACACAAACTATCACTTGTTGTTAGTCTTTTATTGATACAAAGTAAATGAAGTTATAATTAGAGTTACCAAACTTATCGATCTCTTCTTGTGAAGACCACCGAAATGGAGGCAAGGTTGTAGGACCACGCGCGGTGGGAAGGGAGAGGTAATGAGTGATCACGCATGCTGGTGTCACCACCCGTGGTGCACTACCGTTGATTACGTCTAACCTAACTTCATTTACTTTGTATCAGGAAAAGCCAACAAGGGATAGTTTGTGTAGTTGTATTTCTTAAAAGCCCATCAAGTGGGAAAATTTGTTGAACAATCTTTTAAACTCACAAAAATATCAAATTATTAATGAAGCTTAATATAATGTTGCGGTGGTGGGTACTCTATAATTAAAATTTGTAGCGAACAATATTTTTTGATTAGATGTTTTTCATGATAATGACTTTACGCATGGTGAGAATTTTGGGAATAACTTTATTGCACACTATATCATATTAAAATGTCAAGTACATATGCATCACGATACAATGACAACAGAAAATGGCTTTTTAGCGACATATTTAGCGACCTACTATTTGAAGTCGCAAAGTTGCGACATAGGTGGCGACTGCTTTAGTGTCGTTATGCCGTCAACATCGCAAACTATGTCGCCAATAATGTCACGATGTGTTTCGAGATGAACTTGCTAGCAAAGTCGCTAATTTACGAATTCCTAAAAAGATGTTGCTAGAGGTGTCGTTAGCTTGTGACATGATAGAACCATATTGGTAAAAGTGTTGCTATATTAGCGACTTTCTTGAACACGTCGCTATCCGTGTCAGTAACATTTCAACCTCTGAAACAAACTATATTCCTAATCTTCTTAAATAATTTTGGATTTCTTTCTTCAACTATCCTTTTCGGTTTTAGGTTTATTTGATATAACTATATTTTAAAGGGATTGTCTATTATAAAGTAATTATTTTGTTTTTCTCTTGTTAGTCTTGTCGACCAACAACCTGGTTACTAGAAAGCGGATTATCCGATCTCGAAGACGTGGTCGACAGAAAAGAAAGAATATGCACAAGTAAGTATCCCTAATCGATTGTTTAGATTAGTATTGAAAGAATGCGTACTAAATCCCTTCCCCCCTCACCTCCTTTTATAGAGATGAGGGGGAAGAAACCGACTTGTACAAGGACACAAGTTCGGTTGGTTACAAAACAAGGAAAGGAAACATGTTGACTAATAAAAACTAAACTTAACACATAGACCCCTAGACAAGCCATAAGCTAATATAAAGACTAAAAATATAACAATTTCCACCTTAGGCGTTATATTAGCCTACACCGACACTCAGCAACTCCAAACAGTGCTGAAGCTTCAGTCCAGGTACCACCTTCGTCAAGGCATCCGCATCATTGTGTTCAGTACCCACCTTTAGAACTTCAACCGTCTTTGCTTCCAAGACATCTCTGATAAAGTGATAACGCACATTGATGTGCTTAGTCCTTTCATGAAAAACATGATTCCGCGATAAATGAATCGCTACCGATTATCACAATTAAGCGCCACGATGTTAAGTTCCACGCCCAATTCTTCCAAGAGTCCCTTAGCCAAATAGCTTCCTTCACAGCCTCCGTAAGGGCCATATACTCCGCCTCAGTAGTTGAAAGAGCCACCACGTGTTGTAGCGTTGCCTTCCGCCACAACACATCCACGTACTAAAAATGCGTAACCAAAGTGATAGACCTACCTTTAACCGGATCCTTAGCATAGTGCGAATCAACAAAACTCGTTACGTCCACATGGTTGCCACGATTTGTCCCATACACCAAACCCACGTTTGCGATTCGCAAATATTTCAAAATCCACTTCACCGCTTCCCAATGCTTTTTACCCGGATTCGCCAAATATCGCTAACTACACTTACGCGACACGCTATGTCCGCCTCGTGCACACCATCAAGTACATTAAGCTCCCAACCGCGTTTGCATACGGACCTTACTCATCCTTTCAACATCACAATCCCTAACCGGGCAATCCTTCAACGACAGCTTGAAGTGCCCACCCAATGGCATCTTAACCGATTTCCCATTGTCTATTCTAAAATTATTTAAAATCTTAGAAACATACCCGGATTGTGACACCCTCAGAATCTTGCGACTCCGATCCCTGATGATCTCCATACCAAGAATCTTCTTTGCTTCCCCGAGCTCTTTCATGTCAAACTCCTTTTTAAGCAAAGACTTGATAGACCCAATCTCAGCCTTGCTTTTACAAGCAATCAGCATATCGTCTACATATAACAGTAGATAGATATACTCACCTGGTGCATAACTCCTGTAATACACGCAGCTGTCGTAACTGCTACGCTTAAACCCGTTGCTCAGCATATACTCATCAAACCTCCTATACCATTGCCTAGGTGACTGCTTCAAACCATAAAGGGATTTCTTTAACAAACATACCTTGTTACCTTGTTCATATCCCGGTGGTTGCCTCATGTAGATCACTTCTTCAAGATTTCCATGTAAAAATGCCGTCTTTACATCAAGCTGCTCCAGCTCATAATCTCTACATGCAGTCAATGCAAGTATAACCCGGATAGATGTGTGTCGAACTACCGGAGAAAATACTTCATTGTAGTCAATACCTGCCCTCTGTGTGAATCCACGAGCCACCAACCTCGCCTTGTACCTAGGCTTTTGAACACCTTCAATCCCTTCCTTTATCTTGAACAGCCATTTGCAGCTCACCAGCTTTTGCCCAGCTGGATGATCTACTAACTCATAGGTCTTATTCTTCCTCAGAGAATCCATCTCTTCATCCATAGCAGCTTTCCACTTAGAACTATCTTCACAAGCAACTGCCTCCTGGTATGTTAATGGTTCATGAGTATCTTCTTCCTCTGCTGCAAAGAAAAGCGTAGCGTACCATATTACTTTCATCCCGAAACCTCAAAGGTTTCGTTCTTGTCCTTGGCTCTCTATCCCGAACCAACTGATAATCTGTGAGATCCGGTGTTTGATCATGATCCTGATCCCCTGCATCTTCATCATCGCCATCTTCCTGATCATCTGTCTGATCTTCCTCAAGCGAACGATTATTTAACCTCTGCAGTTCCACCTCAACCTGTAATTCCTCAACAGACTTATCAGTACCTGCACCAGAATCCTTCAACGTGTCTTTGTACATGACACTTTCATTGAAGACCACGTCCCTGCTAGTGACTATCTTAGGTGATTCATTATCAAGCCTGTATAGCCTGTACCCCTTCACACCTTCAGGATACCCCAAAAGAACGCATTTTACTGCTCTCGGCTCGAGCTTACCTTGTTTAACGTGTGAATATGCGACACAGCCGAAAATCCTCAACATCCCATAATCACTTGGATGTCCCGACCACATCTCCATAGGAGTCTTTTTCTCAATCGCTGTCGATGGTGACCTATTTATAAGATATGCGGCAGACATGTCGCTTCCGCCTGAAAGGTCTTGGGCAATCGGTGAATTAATAAGCAGCAGTACCTTATCCATGAGAGTTCTATTCATCCGTTCTGCTAATCCATTCTGCTGCGGCGTCCCGGCAACTGTCAAATGTCTAGAAATCCCACTCTCAGTGCACATCTGTTCAAACTCCCGGTTACAGAACTCAAGACCATTATCCGTCCTAAGCTTCTTAACCGTCCTCCCAGTCTGATTCTCTACTAACTGCTTCCACTCTTTGAACTTTCCAAATGCTTCGTGTTTGAACCTGAGAATATAAACCCATACCCTCCTAGAATAATTATCAACAATAGATAAGAAATACCTCTTACCTCCCAATGATTCCACCTGAGACGGACCCCATAAGTCTGAATGAACATAGTCTATCACTCCCCGAGTAGTGTGCCTTCCTACATCAAACCGACTCGATGTGACTTTCCCGAACACAATTCTCACAAAATCGAGCTTACCTAGACTCTTCTTGCCAAACAACTCCCTTTTCCAAAGACCGTAGTCCGCCTCATCGATATGTCCAGGTCTTTTGTGCCAAACACAGGCAAGGCATCTTTTTCTTCAACACTAGCATTAAGCTCACCCGCCATCGCATGGCCATCCAAAGAGTATATGCAATTTTCCCTTCGGGTTCCAGATAAAACAACCCTGGAACCATTAATCACCTTGATTTTGCACGACCGCAATTTTACGGTATATCCTCTTTTCAAGAGTTCCAGCGATATCAAGTTTCTTTTCAATTCAGAATATACGACATTGTGTAATACAAAACTTGACCCATCTTTCGCTTGTACCTTACCTTGCCAATACCTCGATCTTGCACTCCTGTTGTCACCCAACGATTACCTCGCCCCATCGCATTCCGGAAAATCAAACAATAAATCTAACCTTGGTGTCATATGGTATGAACCTCCTGAATCCATGATCCAATCTAGTAGAGCCTCTGCACTCATAACCATCATCACCTCAGAACCGTCATAAATCGAACCACTGGAGCTTGGCTGATCATCTTTCTTGACAAAACCATTTGACTTATTGCGATTGTTTTTCGGACAGTTTCTCTTCAAGTGCTCCTCAGACTGGCAAATATAACATTTGAGTCTTCCACCTCGAGACTTTGATCTTGACTTTCCTCTAGACTGATGCGAATTCCTGCGATCGGTTCTTCCCACACATATAACCCTTCACCATCATCCCCTTCGCTTAGATCTTTCTTTGATTTCCTTTGAATTCGATGTAGGCCATCACATCCTCCAAAGTCAAAGCTTCCGTCCATAAAGCAAGGTATCCACAAAGTGTTCGTATGATCTTTGGTAGAAGTGAGTAATAATAAAGCAAGATCTTCATCCTCGAATTTTACCTCAATATTTGCTAAATCAAGAATGATTTTGTTGAACTCATCTATATGCTCGGAAATCGCTAAGTCCGCCGGCATGTAGAATGTGTACAACTTCTTCTTCAGTACAACTTGTTGGCCAAGGACTTTGTCATGTACAAAGTCTCGAGCTTGGTCCAAACCCCATTGCGATCGTCTCCCGGTAACCTCTCTCGTAACCTTGTTACCTAAACACAAAATCATGGCACCGTGAGCTTTCTTGTTTAGCTCAGCTTTTGTTGTAGCATCCATAGTCGCGGGTAAAACCTCCAGAGCTGCTTCACATCCATGTTGGATTAATAAAGCACGCATCTTAACTCTCCATAACCCGAAATCACCAATTCCATCGAATTTCTCGATCTCAAACTTGGCTCCCGTCATTCTTTAAACCCTTTATTAATTTGCTAAACCTTGTGAAAAAATATCACAATCACAAAATAATAAAGTCCCTTGTGCAATACCCTCTTAATTTATAACCTTTTGGTTTCTGAATAATAAAAAACAAACCCACTAAGATATCTTTGATTATAAATAAAAAGATCTTTTTCTTTTGTCAGACAAGAAAAAACACACCAACCAATCACTGGTCTTATCACTTTATAAAAGCAAGGGACTGTTCTTCTTTCTTCCTGATGAAAACGAAAAACCCAACGGAAAAAAAAAATTCCGATCTTGGATAAACCCAAAACCAACGAACCCTTAAGCCTCCTACACCTTGTCGCAAACCCGGACAATCGAAGAACTCAAGATCCCTTCTCGATCGATCCTAGATAACCAGAGAACCTGTGAACCAAAGCTCTGATACCACTTGTTAGTCTTGTCGACCAACAACCTGGTTACTAGAAAGCGGATTATCCGATCTCGAAGACGTGGTCGACAGAAAAGAAAGAATATGCACAAGTAAGTATCCCTAATCGATTGTTTAGATTAGTATTGAAAGAATGCGTACTAAATCCTTCCCCTCACCTCCTTTTATAGAGATGAGGGAAGAAACCGACTTGTACAAGGACACAAGTTGGTTGGTTACAAAACAAGGAAAGGAAACATGTTGACTAATAAAACTAAACTTAACACATAGACCCCTAGACAAGCCATAAGCTAATATAAAGACTAAAAATATAACATCTCTTTAATTAGTACACATATTAGATTTCCCAAAAATCACGGTTCGCTCCGCCACCACAACCTCACGACCTTCTTGACTATATCTTCATTGGATCGATTTGAGTTAAATTTTGGTGGTTTATCGACTTTTCATGAATGATTCTGGTAATAATCGATCGGATTCCTTTTATGCTTACTTTGCTTCTGAGTGATTTATGTGCGTGTCTTTTTGCTTCATGCTAGTATATTTGATATCTTTTATCGACTTTATATGTCGATAAATGCTATAGTTTAGAAAGTTACTGTTGATGATTATACATGTTAATTTTGATGCAAAATGTAGCGTTACCCTGTTGAAAAAGTGGCATCCCTCATTTTCCGTTTTCGACATGCACACCAACCGTTCGATATAATGCTTGACCAAAATAGATACTTTTATTGCTCTTAATTATTGATATAGCGTTTCTCTTTTCTTGCTTGAGTGACACTAGAAAACAATGGTGTGCGAGTAATTGGACTTGTGACTTGATGTGTGATGAGTGTCTAAATACTCATCATTTTTGTACTGTTTAGAATGCCAAAAACATCTCAAAACACTCATAAATACATCAAAATTATAAAAATATTATAAATAAGTGTTTTATGTGTTTTAAATGCAAAAATACTAAAAACAGGTGAAAAACGTATCAAGTTTGCATAATTGGCAGTTTTAGTCCCCCAAGTTTCAAAAGTTGTCAAAAATAGTCCCTGGTAAATCAAAATAAAGCAAAAATATCATTTAAGGTCCATGGGATTCAAAAGTTGTCAAAACAAACCCTTCAAAGTTTAAAATGTGCAAAATGACAACTTTAGTCCCTCAAGTTTGAAAAATAACATAAATAGTCCTTGGATATTTAAAAATGGAAAATAATCAAAATTAGTCCTTGTACTATTAAAGAATTGCAAGATAGGTCCTTGTGATAACTTTGGATTGTTGGCAGGTTCAACCCCTCAAAAATGCAGAAATTACATTAATGGTCCTTGTGTTATTCAAGCTAATAAACCAAACGGACTCCTCTTTTGTTAATAACCCAAATCCAAATCCATTTAACCCAGCCAACTCAAGCCAATCCAAGCCCAAACCACTTGTTTAAAAATAAACCCGTCTCATCGCTCACCGCTTCCTCCTTACTTTTTGTTACCGTACTACCACCACTCTCCACCTGTGCTACCACCACTTTCCACCTCACCTAGCTATCTCCACAGTTGTTTACCAACTCCCCTCCACCTCCACATCCTCCCAAATCGCATTAATTACCAAAACCTGCTCAAAACCACTTTTCCCGCCAAAATTGACAAATGGACGAATATGGTGATTTTGAAAGATCCAATGGTTGGATTGAGGTGGGATTTAATCTGAGGTCGACAAAGAAACTTTTTGGATATCTATAAAGAAGAAAGAAGGCAGAAGAATTAGGTGTCGCATGTTTTTAGACCATTTGTAGTGTAAAACTTACTTAAAGGTTTGTTTTAGTCTAAATTCAAGTTTTTAGTGTAAAATCTAGTTTGTTTCAAGTTAAAAATCACTTTTGTATTGTAATTATTCCAAGTTAATAAGATTTCAAGTATTTATGTTTCTTGGTAATTCGTATTAAGTTAATTATACTTATTAGAAGTCACATAAGCCCTTTTACCCTTCAAACAAGCTCAGATAAGCTTATTATAGCTTTTCATGAGCCTGCATTAGATTCTAGTTGTTTAATTTAGAAAAACCAGAAAAAGTCAAAGAAAGTCAACAAAAGCTCAAAATAAGCTGTGGAGGTTGATAAGCTGGGGTGATTAAGCTGGAATGGTGTTTAAGCTTGGTATTGACACACCAAGTTTAGTTCTGGTCCTTGTTTCTTTGTTCCATAAGCTTATCAGTTGTAAGCTTTTTCATTAATTTTGTACTATTTTTATAGTTTAGTCTAGAATAGCTTATTGGTAGCTTGTTTTTATAGTTTTCAACTTATTATTAGTTTTTATCTACATGTCATCAGTCTTATAAATATTAAGTAGTTATTTCCTTTGTTTTACTTAAATATCTTATAAATAGACTAAAAATAAAAACAGCTTTTCAATAAGCTCATCTATAGTTTTTAATGTTTATTAGCATTTAAATAAGTCAGTTAAAGATAGTTCAGCTTAGCTTAAAATAACCATTTTCAGTCAAAAGTAACCAAGACAGTTCCATTAAGGGATGTTTGGCAAAAGCTTTTATCTGTGTTCAAGGTTTGTTCAGAGGTTAAAACCAGTTTCTTGAGTCTAATTTAGGTTCATTAGAGTCAACTTAGTCATTTATTTGCACTCTAGTTCATCAAAAGTCAAAATCACTTGTAATCTAGCTTATTTCTTTAACTGTTAAGGTTTAGTTAAGAATTTAGCTTAAGATAAGGTTAGGGTCTGTTGCTGTAGTTTATTTTAGTCTTAATACATCTCAAATCAGTGAAATCAATCCAAAATTTGCATTCAAATCTCACAAAAGTCAACTGATTAGTTTATCATAAAAAGTCAAAATTTTCTCAAATAGCAGTTTTTGAATAAACTAAAGAATTTTAGTGTGTATTTAATATTAAGATTTAGCTAATCACCTTTTGGAATAATAAAAGTTTAGCTGCTTATCTTAATTAGAAAAATATTAGTTTATCTCTTCTCAGCTTATAAAGTGCTTATTTCTCAGCTTGTTTTAGACACTTTTTCAAAATCATGCCCTGTGCATCAGTTTTACAAGCTTATTCTCAAGCTCTCAGAGAGCTTATTATTTAGCTTTAGCTTGTGCACCTTGACTTTTTGAGAAGCTCACCCAGCTGTCTCTTTAGTCTTATGCTTATTTTCCAATTTTCAGCTTATTTAGTAAGCCTGCTTATAGCTTTTTGTTTGTTCCAGTTCATGTATACAATGATCATTCAGTGTTTACAAACTTCTTCATAAGCTCATTATAAGCTCACCAGTGGACACCACAGTGAGAGCTTTAGCTTTTTGGAAACCCCACCATCCCAACTTGTTGGATCAAGGCTTATTTTGGCTTTTCAAGCTTATTTGATAAGCTTGTTTGGGCTTGTAAGAAGCCTGCAGATCTGCTTGTTCTACAGTTGGAATTAGATTTGCTTAATTGCTTATTTTCTTATTTTCTTTTCTTTTCTCTTTTCTTTGGCTTCTTTTAAGTCAATATAAGTTGTTTATAAGTTATTTTCCAGCTGTGTCTAGTTTGTAGCTTTTTAGAAGCTCATTTGAGCTTAAGATTCTCAAAATGAGCTTATAAGCTCATCTGTTGATCAAATAAGCTCTCACTGAGCTTATTTGGCTATTATAAAATAGTTGTTTTTTTAAAAGTTGTTTGTATTTAGTTGTTTAGTGAGTTTGTAAAAGAAAAACCAAAAAAAAATAAACAGTTTGTGAAAAGTGACCAAAGTGGGATTCGAACCTGAGACCTCTTGGTCAACTCTGGTAAAAATCAAACCAAAGCCACGCACCATATGGGCTATCCTTTTCTTAGTGTTATTTGTTTTCTCTTTTATTTATATAGTAGTCCTAGTCCAGTTTTGCTTATTAAGCTTAACTGCTTATTTTCTTGCTTAATTATAAGCATTTTTCCACTTTTATAATTTTCATAGCTCTATAATAGTATAAAGTATTTATTAAAAAAGTTTCAGAATTTTCTAAATAGTTTTAGTATTTTTAATCATTTAATTAGTTTAAAATAGTATTTAATTCATAATAAAAAATATAAAAGTAAAAAAAAAATATAAATCTTTTTTCTAAAATTTTCTTTTGTCGTAAAAAAATTGTTTTCACACTTGTAGGACTTTTAATTTACATATTTTACGTTTTTTCTTGGGCACTCGCGTAATTTTTATATATAACGCACGTTTTCATTCTAGGCCACGTTTTTAGGTAATTTAGGTTTAAGTTTTAATTAAAATAGTTTATTTAAGATATTTTGTTTTATAAATCAAGAAAAACATCATTTTAAAAATAGTGATAGCGTTTATTTAATATATTTTAGCTTTTAATTTTCTTTAATTTGCTTTTAAGTCATTGTAATTTATAAACTTTTCTTTAGTTATAATTATTCCAAATCAAACCTTTTCCCATTCAATATCACCCGATCACGATTCGTCTTATTACGTTGTTCACACCTCGTTGGGACTTAACGACTTGGGGATACACTATACTCTCGGATCTTAATTGTATTGCTTTCGAAATGTTTGAATTTTATTACGGTTGACCATTCACAGTGGTTAGCTTGTGTGATAAACTTGATTTGCTTGAAGCGAATCAATGTGCTATCTCTCAAATCGGGTCATCGACAAGAATTCATGATCTAGGTCATGCTGGTAACTTGGTACGATATATAGTTAATGCCGATAAGACTGTTTAGATATTGATGATTTGGTTATTCCTGACTTGTTTCATAAAGATAAGGTTTCTGATTTATGGCGACGTATTATGATAAGTCGTTATTGTAGTCGCTATTGTCAGCGACGCATCTAAGTCGCAAATATTTGCGACTCGTTTACAGCGACACAATACCTGAAGTAGCTAACAACATCGCAAGCATAAAATGTGCCGCTAAAAATGTCACTAACGAGGTTGCTAAATGGCCTTTTTCTTGAGTGACAAAACGATAGTAAGTAGTATTACAAGTTTGTGATAATTGTCGGTAAAAGGTACTTGCTAACCAATAAATGTTGTGTAATATTCATCAAAATATTATATAATGTGTAAACATAAAGAGGTATAAATTAGTTCTTGCAATATATGAATAATAATATATATGACATTGCTTATATGAATAATAGTATTTCCTGTTTAGAAGCAAAGATGAAGTTAAGAATGATATAATAAAGGAATACATTGCTCTCATTGTTAGATAAGCAATGGGAGATACCTGATCCAATATTATAAGAATACAATATGGGATCGAGTGATGTTGAAAGCAAAGATGAAGTCAAGAAAGGTATAAATAAAGGAATTAGCACATATACATCTTAGGCTCTTTCCATCTAGCAAAGTTGATTTTGTTATTTGGTTCATTAATGCAACACCACCATTTTCAACTTTGATTGACCGATTATTTGGTTTGGTTTTCTCACATGACAAAATGGTCATGGTATTTCTTGTTTATATATATATATATAAATGATTATTTGCAATACTCAGTCATTATTCTTTTTTTTCCCTAAAATACATCACATTATTATATAATCAATAAAAATGAAACAAATATAAAGTATACAAAAAACAACCACAATCGAAAAGGAACAAATTTTACACGGTTTTTATACCACTCGCACCTCTAATATATTAAAACTATAAGAAATATATTATTAAATATACGAGAAAAGCCAAATGATAAAACCAAGTACAACTATAAAATTATGCCTTCCAAAGTATTCATACACTAAATTATCACCTCTAACTCTACAAAAGACCAATGTTCCAAAATTTGACGAGTGGGATATATAGAAGCTCCAAATCAATAAAAAGTGACCAATGTGATGAAAAAGAATAATTGTTGATACAAAAGTTGGGCGTTCCTGGTTTGAACTCTGGTTCTCGTATCAATTAGATCTTGATGCTTGAGACCTGCGCACTAAGTAAACAGAAAACACCGTTAGGCTTATCGTGGGATTGTCTCCCACGATTATCCTCCGGCCTGAGAGTAAGTAATCGGTTTTAGGGTTTAGTGGAGAGTTAGGGTTTGAAAATCGTACCTCTCATGATGGCCGAGATGCCCTTTATATATACACGAAATCCTTGTTGGTTTCATGTTCCCCAACCTTCGGCGTATCCCGCCTAAGCCGGTTGGCTAATGCATATCCCATAAATAAAAGATATGCAATATCAAGGCCATAAATAACTTTGGGTTTGGGCCTTCGTGAGCCCAAACCGTTGCCGGGTTAGCCCAATCGTGTTGGGCTTGTTAGTGTGATCCTTGGTCGGGTTCGTGACCGAATGCAGAACTATCGTCATCATGTCCCCAGGTCTAGTATGCGAGGGACTACCTGCGGATGCTAGACTAATAGTTGTATACCATAAATTCGTTGAAGCGTAGCGGAGAAGCTAAAAGAGTTTCTGCCTTAAAGAACACACAGTGAATCGAGTAAAAAATATGTCAAATGAATGCCTCGAAAAGCATGGGGAAAGTAATCAGAATCGTGTCACGTCAACAGATCCTATCCACTCATTTAGAGATAGTGGGATCTACATGGCAATCATCGCGTGGATGTAAAAACCTATATAACCATCCGCCTCCTTCTTACTGTGATTATCACCGTAAAAATCATTTCCGCCATTGTTAAAAAACGCAAACAGTCAACCAAGAAACCTTTAATATTCCCAAGGTTACAACGCGTGCGCCTGTACAAACGATATCATGGTCCGTGGTTTGACTGATTTCACCTCCGACCTAACTGAGGATGAACTGCGTGAGTTCACCTCGGACTATTATATCCCAATGGCGCTGCATCCGGTGGTGCCGGCTGCGGAGGCGTCAATAGCGGATTTCCCCGACGGGAAAGTAGGGGTATACACACGTTTTTTCGAATTTGCGAATCAACGTGTGCCCATATCCCTATTTCTGTGCGACGTGTTAAACTACTATCGCCTGCACATATCTCAGCTGCACTGTATAGGTGCAGTAAAATTAACAAACTTCGAGGTTAATTGCCGATTAACCCCACTATCTACCTCTTCCGCGCGTTTTACCACACGACGTGGTCAAACGGGTGGGTGTCATTTGCTAAGCGCGCCGGGGGGCCGCAATGCTACACCGATAAACTGGACGCGCTCAGGGACTGGAGGGAAAAAAATTTTTGGGTCGATGAAGCGTTGTTCCCTTAGCGTTTTGACTTCTACTCCCAAAGTTCACTGCCAAAGGATGAGCACCCCCTCCCTAGATCATATAGTACTGATGATGCGAATACGATAAACGCCAATCGTATTCCCATCAATTCCTACCCCGAGGAATTTTTGGTGCACGTGGGCATTAGTCACAATTATTCCGGTAGCCCTGATGAGGTGCCAATCTTCTTAGGCGCGGATGGCCAGGGTGGGTGCTCGTCCTTTGCATTCCTTTGCTTTATTCATGTGAGCCTTTCTTTTCATCTTCGTTCTTTATGTAACCTATTTATTGTTTGTTGTTGTGCAGAGATGGATCTATTCGCAGTGGTACAGTTGGCGAAGCCGCGACAGGTTACTGTGGGGGCGCGCCCGTTGAAAGAGGGGGAAGAGCCCATTCTAGACGCTACAGCGGGGCGGACCCTAGAAATGGAGTTGGTAGAAACGGGGGGTAGTTCTTCCGTCACTGAGGCGACCCCTACAAAGCGTGCTTAGCCCTGTGGTTCCTTCCCGTTAGTGGGAGGCGGCGTACGAATGTGGTGAAAGCATTGAAGAAGAGAGCAAGGATTGAAGCGCCGAGAGCGCTTGGTGGCGAAGGCGCAAGCTCCTCCAGGAAGAAGCGTCCTGTCATTGTTGAAGTGGAGTCGTCATCAAGTGATGTTGCATCCCCTCGCTCCAAGGAGACTACCCCACCCAAGTAAGAACTATTTACAAAATCCTTATCGCATCCCCTGTTTATGTTATAAAACAATCGCTAATTCTCTTTTTTTTTTGTTTTTCGTGCAGTATTGAACACTCTGCGGAGTCGCCCCCCAAGGCTAGTCTTGTTCGCGCTGAATCTTCAGGACCAAAGAGCCAAAGCGCTGAGCCATTGGCATCTGGTGATGCGCCAATGGATCAGTTTGTTGAGGATCTGGTGTTAGCTGCTGCGCACCAAGCCACATTGGTTGCGCAAATAAAGGCAAAGTATGCTGGAGGAAGTAGCCAGAGCGCGCAAAAGGACCAACAGATTGCTTTGCTGGAGGCACGTTTGGCCAGTGCCCAAAGACTTGCAGAAGAAAAGATGTTACTGTTGAGCCAAATAAGTCAGGAGCGTACTGCATCCGGATTACAAGGCTTCATTTCGCTGGGCGGTGAAATATCTGGAAAAGGGGAAGGACGAGTTGTTCTCGCGGTTAGAGGATTTTGGTGCAACTGTGGGAAGCTCGTTGGAAGAGCAGGAGATGAAGTTGCGCAAGCTCAGTATTGAGTATGATGAGGATCTGTATCCCCAGCTTGTGTCTTCTATCGCTAAGCGCAGATGGCTAATCAGCCATGGATTGCGCCTTGCCGCCCTTGGTACATTAGAATCTCGAGAAGTAGTTGACAAGTTTGGGGTCAGTGCGGTGCGGCTGCGCTGCGTGGCAAAGCGAAGGCGTAGAGGAGCTTCACGAGGCTGATCTTTTGAAAGTGGTTGTTGATCAGGTGCCTGGGTATAATAATCACGCATATAAGGAGCTCGTTGCCGCTATGGGGCAAATGAAAATACTAGAGCTCCCTCATATTGCGCAGATGGAGCGCGACCAAGATTACCCTATAAATGTGATTATGGAAGGGTTAACTTTGGCCCGTCACCGTGCTGATGGGGCAGAGGTACAAGTAGATTTTTCCTCTGGCTTTGACGAGTCACAACTGCAGGTGCCTATTTTTGCTCGTCCTCGCGACCTTTTGAACCTATTCGCGCTGGAAAAGGAAATTCCCTTGAAGGAATCCTTGGAGGCCCATGCTATGAGGGTTTCTAAGAAGAAGGGCGTGAAGGGAAAAACCATCCTTTGTGGTGTCGGTGCGGCGCACCTTCCCAGGTCTGATGGGGTACCTGTGAGTGTAGCCACAGTGTCACAACAGGATTCTGACTTGTTGAAGCGGCTGAAGGAGGCAGGGGATGCTGCAAGCCAAGTGGAAAGCTCTTCTCTTAGGCGTTGCAAGAGTTGGTAGCTTATTAGCTGTTGTGTAAATATCCTTTTGTAAGAACGCGTGGTTCTTAATAAAATTTTCCTTTTGTTGAATGTAGTCGCAACTTATAATGTTTGTACCTAGTTAGATTTCTTTGCGTACTTGTTGTCTAAGAATCAAACTGATACATAAGTGCGAAGATGAAGTCCATAATCATGTATGAAAGTCATAATGTTCTAAGTGCTAGTATCATAATCGTGTATGGTTTGATATGCAACAGCATCGCAAATATCATGTTCGAGTCAAGAGTCTTGATTCCTAGTTTGTTAAACGCGCACAGTATGCATTGTTGCGCATCCATCGTGGAATGCACAGTTAACTTATTACAACGTCTTGACAATAAGGTGTTTAACAAGGATGCGTGATCCGATGTTGATGGGTTTGCAACCCTCTTACTCAACGAGTTATTTAGTAGGTTTACTCATCCTTTGTACCATCGTGGGTTTAGTAAGTGCATGCACGCCATGTAGGCTAAAGACCATATAACAACAATGTTGAAACATAAATATTATGTAAATATTGAAATGTGTCACGGAGTTAGCTAGAAACCGCAACGTTTTATTAATACTTGCAAGTTTGTGTAAAACAGAATATAAATACACAGATATTTATTGAGCACTTTTTACCAAAGTGCGGGGGTGTCCATGTACTGGGCCGTAGCCATTCCTACAGATAGCATCGCTTGAGGTTGCAAATGTTCCATGTGCGCTGTAGCTCACGGCCTTCCAAGTCACGCAGCTTATACGCGCCGTTTCCAAATGCCTCAATGACCTCGTAAGGTCCTTCCCACTTCGGTCCAAGTTTTCCTGTATCTTCTGCGTGGCTCGCATCATTGGCGCGGTAGATAAAATCGCCTGGTCTGAATGAGACGCTTCGAACTTTAGCATCATAGTATCCTTTCATTTTTGACTTGGCTCTCGCCTCACATATAGCTGCGCGCTCGCGGCTTTCTTCCAATAGGTCCAAGTCGATACACCTTTCATCATCATTGGTTGCAACATTAACTTCAGCAGTGCGAATAGTTGGCATCCCAATTTCGGCTGGTATGACAGCTTCTGTCCCATAGACAAGAGAAAAGGGAGTGTCTCCCGTGCTGATTTTTATTGAAGTGCGGTGCACCCACAAGACATGCGATAACTCCTCCACCCACCTCCCTTTGTGCTTGTCTAACCGTGCTTTAATTCCTTCACCCAGAGTTCGATTGGCATGCTCGACCAAACCATTGGTTTGTGGGTGTTTAACTGACGCGAAGTGTTGTGTGATATTAAGTTTCTCGCACCAGTCCTTGAAGGGGTTGTCACGGAATTGTTTTCCGTTGTCCGAAATTATTTCCCCAGGTAACCCAAAATGGCATACGATGTTGTTCCAAACAAATCGTTTGACCTGATTACATGTGATTGTCGCGACCGCCTTTGCTTCGATCCACTTAGTGAAATAATCTATTGCCACGATAAGGAATTTCAGTCCTCCTGCTGCAACAGGGAAGGGGCCTGCAATGTCCATACCCCACTTATAGAATGGCCACGGCGACGTAATAGGTGTTAGTTCCTGTTGTGGTTGACGCGGGATGGGTCTATGAACCTGGCAGTCGCCGCACTTTTTTTATCAAATCTCGCGCGTCGCGGTGCATTGTAGGCCAATAGTATCCGGACCGCAAGGCGCGTGCTACAACGGACCGTGGTCCCGAGTGCATGCTGCATGAACCGGTGTGGATTTCTCGGAGTACGTAATCTGCCTGAAGGGGTCCGACACATCGAAGCCAGGGTTGTAAAAAAGAACGTCGGTACAGTATACCGTCTCGGAGTTCAAACTTCTATGATGTGCGACGTATTCGTCGGGCCTCCTGCTGCTCCTGGGGCAGTATGCCCTTGCTTATAAACTCGATGATAGGGTTCATCCATGTAGGACCTTGTTCCTCTATCACCGTGGATACCTCCATCTCTGAGATAGACTTGCTCTTCAGAGTTTCCACCAGGACTTGTTTTGACAGGTGTGCAAAACTTGTGGATGCAATCTTGCTTAGCGCATCCGCCTTTCTGTTTTCCCCTCTAGGAACTTGTTTAATTGTAAACCTGTCAAAGCCCTGGATTAGGGACTTGGTCTTGTCGAGGTATTGGATCATGTTCTCCTCTTTAGCCACATACTCGCCCAACACGTGGTTCGCTACCAAACGGGAATCTACATTTGCCTCTAGGTTGCGTACGCCCATTCGAGTTGCAATGCGTAGTCCAGCAATTAGGGCCTCATATTCCGCCTCGTTGTTGGTTGCTGTGAATTCGAAACGCAGTGCGTAAGTGAATTCCATTCCCTCTGGACTTGTGAGGATAAGGCCTGTGCCTGACCCATCCACGCTTCGCGGAGGTGTATCATCGATGTCGGTTTCGTTGATGAAGTATGCTAGTATCGCCTTTAACCGCGGTGCGTGGTGCAGGAAATGTTATGCTCACCTAGCAACACGCCCACGTAGTCGTCCGATGCATCGGGTTTGGAGATGATTTACTTTATAGGTTGATGCCGTGATCACCACTATTGGAGTGCGCTTGGAAGTACTGCGCACCGCTTGGCGGCGAATACTAATGCCAAGACCAACTTCTCCATTGAGTTGTAGTTAACCTCCGACTTCTTGGCGCTTTGCTTACAAAATGCACCGTTGTTTGTCTTGAATTCCTATCCGTCAAGAGCACCGCTACCGACCGCTCCATGAGTTGCGATAAGTACATTATTAGTTCCTCCCTTGTCGGGCGCAACTAGCGTGGGAGCGATGCTAGGTGTTGTTTAAGCGTATAAAAGCTTCTTACGCCTCCGTAGTCCAATAAAATCTCCCTTTTTGTACACTTCGAGCGTTTTGAAAGTGGGGAGTGACTTATCTGCTTATCTTGATAGGAATCTATTCAAGCCGGCTAGTTTACCATTCGAGGTGGACTTCTTTCAACGTCTTGCGGTGAGGAAGTTGGATGACAGCCTTTGTTTTCTCCAGACATGGTTTAATGCCATCAGGCTCTATCAAGTATCCCAAGAACATGCCCTCTGTAGCGCCATTTCTTAGGATTTAATTTCATGTTGATCTCTCGGAGTGTCTTAAATGTCTCTTCGATATCGCGCACCAGTTCATCCTCAGTGTGGCTTTTTATGACAAGGTCGTCAACGTAAACCTCTAGGTTGCGGCCCACCTGTTTTTCAAATGCGTTATCCACCAATCGTTGGTAGGTGGAGCCTGCGTTCTTCAAGCCAAAGGGCGTCTTAGTGTAACAATAGACGCCTTGGCTTGTATGGAAGGCCGTTTTTTCCTCGTCATCTTTAGCCATCTGGATTTGGTGGTACCCTTTGTATGTGTCCAAGAAGCATTTGAGTGGGTATCCGCACAGAGATTCTATCTTTCAGTCTATCTCTGGTAGTGGATAGCGATCTTGTGGACATGCTTTGTTGAGATCCGTGAAGTCCACACATCCGCCGACTCTGTCGCTCTTCTTGACCATCCTTTGGGTTAGAAAGCCGATCATGGTAATAAACTTCTCGCATAATACCGCATCCACAAGTTTGTGTACTTGCCGGGATTGCTTGTGCGCTCTAGAGCCCGGCCGCGCTTCTTGTCGCATCTGGGGTATATCCTTGTCGGATTCTCAACTTATGCTCAGAATCGAGCGTGGTACACCGGTCATGTGCTTTGGTTCCCATGCAAAGATATCCGGTTCTTTGCGGAGTGCGACACTACCGCCACGCCATTATCGATAGTGATCCCCGTCGATATTTCTTGCTCTGGGTAATCGGGATGAATTGCGACCTTCGTGTTCGACACTTTAGTTCTTGCTGTCGCTCGAGATGTGCCGGTTCACATGTAATCGTATTACATTCTCTAGGTGGTACCGTGGTACTATAGAGAGTAACGATGCCTCCCTCTACCGGGAACTTGAGCATCCCATGTGCGGTGAGACAGTGCATCTTGCATAAAGTCGATATCCCTGGTCTTCCAATAATGCCATTGTATGGCGAAGGGGATTTGATCACCATAAAATTCATCCACGCTATTGTGGAGTGTTCCTTATCACCAACGTTGACTAGTAGTCGTATTTGCCCCATGGGCCATATTTTTTCTCTTGTAAATCCAGTCAGCGACGTCATGACCAGGCTTAACTGACCTCGTACCTCAGGTTGTAGCCGCTTGAAACAATGTTCATACATTATGTCCGCGGATGCTCCTCCATCAACATACATGCGGTGGATATAGTGACCCCCTGCATTGATTTCAATGGTGAGCGGTTCTACCACTGCGTTGTCCGCAGTCAAGGTGGGGAAGGAGATTTCACTTCCGCGGGAAAACTTTTGGCTGATCTTCTGCCTAGTCATTCGCTGCCATGATTGTATCATGTAGATGGTGTCAGCCTTATCTTTGGGTACCTATTTCTTGTTCCCAGTTTTTTGCTTATCTTTTCCCTCTCTGATGTTTTTTTACCAAATGGTCCAATCTGCCTTCTTTCACTAGCTTCTCAATTAGCTGGCTCAATTGGACACACTCATTGGTGGTGTGGCCCTTCTGTCCATGATAGTCGCAGTATCCGTTCCCCACGCGCCGATCTTCTGGAGTGCGCATTGGTGGGGGCCTCGGAAAGTTCGCGCCTTCTGTCACGAATATCTCCTTTGGAGTCTTGGTTAGCGGGGTATATCTGTCATTATCCCGTCCGCTCCCCTGGCCGCGGTAATTCTTGTTGCGGTTGCTACTCTGGTCACTGGATTGTCTCCTAGGTTGTTCTTGTGACCTATAGTTTGAGTAGCCTTTCTTGCTATCTGCCGCGGCAGCTTCTCCTTGGATAAAGGACCTTGTGCGTTTCATAAGTTCGTCAAAGGTTTGGGGGATCATATCGTTCAGCCTTTTGATGAGTTCTAGGTTATTGATCCCGTTCATGAACCCTGAGATCTTTAGTATTTCGGGCATGCCTTGACATGTATACACTCATCTTTGTAGCGCCCACATAGGCGCATAGATTCCTCAGCGCTGCTTTTACCTGGCAAGCTCGACGGGGTTTTTGGCGACTTCTTCCTTTGAGTGAAGTTCAAGCCGAAACGCCTTCCTCAATTCCTCAAAGCCATTAATGCTCCTGCGTGGAAGCTTCATGAACCGGCCGCGTTTCCTACTAGTGTGGAATTGAACATGTGGCACCACAGTGTGGCCAATTTTCGATAGTAGCGGTGATTCGAAATTTTTAGGTGATCGTCCGGATCACATGTTCCATCATAGGTTTTCACATTGGCGGGCATGCCTCCTTTTATTTTCTAAGAAATCACCGATGCTGAGTGAGCATCCACCTTTTGGCGGCGCCACGGAAGGACATGTCTTCCTCCTCACGGTCGCGATATTTTCTCTGGACTTCGATTGTCGGTTCATTTGTCCGAGGAGTTACGGAGGACGAACTTTCCTCTTTCGGCGCATACCGATATCCTCGAGTTCGCACTTGAAGGGCTTTCACTTGGAGAGTGTCGTCGTCCGAGCATCGCATGGACCCGCGGCTACCAAGCCTAGCGTGGACATTTGTCGCCGTCCATCCTCTTCGTGTTCCCTGTGTAATCGCATGTCCGCCGCTTCATCATTCTCAACTCTCCTCCCAATCTCGTAAATATTGGGGTTGGCGGCTATCTCTTCGCGCTTTTCCTTCCGATGACGCGGTGGAGACGCCTCATACTGGGCGAAATTGAGTCGGGCTTGCAAACCCGACCGACCTCTTTTTCGCCTCCTCTTGCATGAGAGCGACCAAGGCTCCGTAGTTTGAGACACGAAATCACTTGGCGCTAGTTCCGCCAACCCCTTCTAGAGCAAGGGTGTCTGCTTTCACCACTAGGCCCTTGTTTTGGTCAGGGCGTCTGGTGCTTTTGTCAGGTCCGTCTCTAGCACCGATTGGAGTGAAGTGGTAAAAGGGGTGCGCAGTGGACCTTCTGCGCTGGTGGTGGTTGTGGTGGCCTGGGTTGTCCCCGGGCGTGGTTCCACCATTGGGAAGACCAGATCTGAGCCTGATTCTTGGTTTCTTATCACACTGGTTGTTCCAGAGGTTTGTTTAGAGGCGGACCCACTTTGCTGCTTCTTCCCATGTAGGTCGCCATGCGATCGCTGGTTTAGGTTTCCTTGCTTCGTCATTCTAGCTCTTAGTTCTTAGTGATGGTCCCACGGATGGCGCCACTTGTTGATACAAAAGTTGGGCGTTCTTGGTTTGAACTCCGGTTCTCGTATCAATTAGATCTTGATGCTTGAGACCTGCGCACTAAGTAAACAGAAAACACCGTTAGGCTTATCGTGGGATTGTCTCTCACGATTATCCTCCGGCGTGAGAGTAAGTAATCGGTTTTAGGGTTTAGTGGAGAGTTAGGGTTTGAAAATCGTACCTATCATGATGGCCGAGATGCCCTTTATATATACACGAAATCCTTGTTGGTTTCGTGTTCCCCAACCTTCGGCGTATCCCGCCTAAGCCGGTTAGCTAATGCATATCCCATAAATAAAAGATATGCAATATCAAGGCCATAAATAACTTTGGGTTTGGGCCTTCGTGAGCCCAAACCGTTGTCGGGTTAGCCCAATCGTGTTGGACTTGTTAGTAGCAGTCCTTGGTCGGGTTCGTGACCCGAATGCGGACTATACGTCATCAATAACCATAACTAAGAAAGGAATCCCATTCATGCTTCATGAAGCAAGGAATCCTAACATGGCTTTTGTCAGCATTAAGTTATTTCATCTTTTTAGTTTAAATATATAAGGAGATGTTTGAATTGAATAGTTTAAGATTTTATAGAATATCTTTTTCATTTATTAATGTTTGAATTGAATGTTGTTTTTTTTTTTTTTTTTTAATGAGTTTTATCACATGATGGCTTGACATTTTGTGAATGGTGACAACTATATTCCAATAGAATTGTGACATAAACATTGCTTTCATTGTTAGATAAGTATATGAAGATACCTGATCTAACATTATAAGAATGGAATATGAAATCGAGTGATGTTGGAAGCAAAGATGAAATTAAGAAAGACATAAATAAAGGAATACGTTGCTTTCACTGTTAGGAAAGCATAAGGAGATACATAATCCGAAGCATAAGGAGATCCATAATCCGAATTATAAGAATGGAATATGGAATTGAGTGATGTTGGAAGCAAAGATGAAGTTAAGAAATGTATAAATAAAAGAGTCGGCACATATATCTCTCTGGCTCTTCCCATCTAGCAAAGCTAATTTTGTTATTTTCTTTGTTATTTGGTTCATTAATGCAACACCACCAATTTCGATTAATCTACTACCCAATTTTGACTTTTATTGACCGATTACGTGGTTCGGTTTTCTCACATGACAAAATAAGATTTTCTATCGGTCCAATTTGATTTCCTTCAAAAACTATTTTTTCCATCCAAAATGGTCAAGGTATTTCCTTTTTGTATATATAAAAATGATTATTTGCAATCTCCTAATCATGTTTCTTTTTTTTCTTCTTCCTAAGATAATAATCACTCAAAACGAAACAAATACAAAGTATATATATATAAAACAACCACAATCGAAGGGGACCAAATTTTACACGGTTTTTTTACCACTCGAACTCCTAATATACTAAAACTATAAGAAATAGATTATTAAATACACGAGGAGCCAAATGATAAATAAAAATAGAACTATAAATTATCCTTTCCAAAGTATCCATACTGCCATACACTAAAAAAACCAACTCTGACCTCTACAAATGACCAATGTTCCAAAATTTGACCAGTGGGTCATTGGAGTTTCAAACCAAATAAAAAGTAACCAATGTGATGGAAAGGGAAGAACCATAACTAGAAATGTTATGTATTATGAATATGAAAAAACACCATATAGACTTCACGAGCCCACTGTAGTGCATCTAAAATTGGCATGTGTTTGACGGGTTCCAAACACAACCAAGAAAGGAATCCCAATCATGCTTCATGAAGCAAGGAATCCTAACTTGGCTTTTGTCAGCATTAAGTTATATCATATTTTAGTTTAAATATGTAAGAAGATGGAAGGAGAATTCACACAAAGAAAGTAAAAAAGATACAAATTTTAACTAAGATCAAGATGATGAATGCAGCTTCAACTTCGAATCCAAGTTTCATACTGGATGTTGACGAACCATTTACATATCGTTCACATGTTATTGGCCCAAATATCGTTACCGTGAAGCTGAGCGGTAAAAGCAAGTATAATCTTTGGAAAACACATATGGAATGTCTCTTAAAGAGTCAACATATGGTTGGTTTCATCGACGGTGAGTTCCCGAGTCCTGCGGGGAATGGGAAGGGGAAAGTGGGAGATATGGAGGGATGGATTGCAGGAGATTCACTAGTAAAATGTTGGATTCTTGGTTCACTTTCTGAAGAAGCGGCTAGGAAGGCTGTCAATCATCTCACACACAAACATGAGAACACAGATTTCACAGCAAAAGATTTATGGGATGAGCTACTACGTAGTTATGGTCCTTCAGTTCGTGAACAAGCATCAGGTACTATGTTTCCTTTGCTAATCAAAGTTTTATTTGTTTGGTTTGTGATTCGGAATGACTTTTATTGAACAAATAATCTTTCTTTCTGTTTTTTCTTTTAATCATTGGAGCGTAACTTTTTTCATGAAACTTTGAAGCAATGACATGACATTTGAGTATTTGACAATACAGTTCTCACATAACTTATTACTAGTATCTTATAATTAAAAAGTACACATAAAATTTTTGGAATGATTTTTTTTGCATTTGACGTATTTCTTGAGCAAAAGCTTTATTACTTGTAATGCTTAATTTTAAGTTTTTAGTGTCTTAGTGTAAGTAATGCCCTAAAAGATTTTTCCTCCGTTATAAGATACTAAGATAACGTATGGCTTGAGGCTCCTGGTAGTTATGTTTTGAACTTACAATGATCTGCTGAAACATCGTTGGATTTTATTTAATATTCAGAACTGTGGTAAAAGAATGTATTTGTTGTGACTTGACACCACTTGGCCGTATACCAGGTCATATTTGCATTTTTACACCCCGTACATGTCCTAAAGTACATACTTTTAAGATGTTGTTACCATTTTAGCATTAAATCTGAAGCTATATATTTGTACGTCTTTGCTTTAGTATGTTGCTTGAAATCCCTGGTGATATACATTAAAACGCATTACCTTCTATGTTCTACTGTAGTTTTTTTTTAACCAAATTGAAAACTTTGATCATGTAGAAACAAAAGTAACGCCAAGACAAGCAGAATCAGTAACGGAAGTGTTATCAGTATCTCAAGATGCAAAATCAAAAGACGAGCCAACAGAAGAAAACAAAGAAAATCATAAGAGACAGATTTATGATATTATTATAGCAGCTGCATTCCCAAATTTTGTAATAAGAGAATTACAAGATGCTGGTCTTAATCCCTGGGACAAAATCACGAATAATGGAAACACAGCACTCCATGTAGCTGTGGGTTCTTCTACCAAGAATCATGAATTATTAAAAAAATTGTTGGAAATGACACCGACAGAGAACACACTACTAGATTTGGTAAATTCAGATGGAAGCAGTCTTCTTCATGTTGCTGCTATTGGTGGCAACGTTGAAGTTGTCAACATATTGGTGGAAAGAAACCCAGAATTGTTATTAGCAACCGACAACGAAGGTCACACTCCACTTGCCATATCTGTTTCCAATATGCATTTCAAGACATCTGAGTGTCTGTTTAAACACATGAAAGAAAAAGTGTATGATGCTCTTTTTTCGGGTCAAAGAGGCGAGGAGATTGTCGTTCTTGCTATCTCTTGTCAAGATTTCAGTAAGTCACGTCTATTGCAATAATTGTATCTTTACAATTAGTTCATGCATTATATTAATTGTATCTTTACAATACGCAGGCTTGGCAAATCTGATAATCAATGATTACCCCAAGGTCATACTTCCCAATAGCGAAGCTGTGCTGACGGCTTTAGCTCAAAACTTCCCACGTGAACTCAACTCTTGGGAAACTAGATGGAGAGGTGATGAATTTGTTTCTATAACTTTTCAATTGATCACTAAGTCTCTGTACACCATTTTTTTCATCCATGTTGCAGGCTTTTCCAATGAGCTTCTAAGGACATTACAACCCTCCCTGGCTAGGTTTGAGAGACTTGATCAGGAGTATTTCGATTGGCCATGTGGTCGCCAGCTTTTAGCCACATTGTTTTATATCTTTGTTGGTAAGTTATGAGATGACGATGAAAAGATAATAAAAGTAAAACAAATTAAATCTAGAAAAAAGTTTCCGAAAGATTTGAAAATATTTCAGGACGAAGAAAGCTGTGCATTAAAAAGTTACCTTATAAAAGATATAAAATAAAACAGTTTAAGTTTTATGTTTTTGTTTAAAATCTTTTTTCTTTCTCAGGATAACTGATTATTTATTTATTTTAACTCTCTTCTACATACATCACATACTTAAGGTCTATACGAGAATGCTAACTTTTGTTAAAACAATAAAACAGTTAGAGTTTTATGTTTTTCTCAATTTATATATCGGGTTTCTTATTTCAATTACTTTCTTTAATAACTTTAAAAGGCTATTTTAAAAGATTTTTTAATATATTTTTCCATACAATCATATGATTTGAGCATGAATGAATTATAACCGTTCATGACTTAATTGAAACAAACAGTTTCTTTAAACTTATCACATTTTGTTACAAAATAATTACAGAAAATACAATATAATGATCATGTTATACTAAAAGATTATTTTACGCATAGATTCCAAAAAGGTTATTTAAATCGAACACCTAGATAAAAAAAGATCATTTAATAGATGAACGTTTTAACCATTCATACATGACTTCTCACGGAAAAGCAACATTCTTATTAGAATTCAACCTTCTTGAAATTTTGAAAGTAAATACTTCTTTTGAGACGCTAATTAATGTTATTGTAACTTACCGGTTGGAGTAAAACGCCGTAACTCCACATTCTAACAATCATCTCATCTTAAGCAGGCTTTTGCGCGATGAAAACTGTGTTCTACGGATTCCTTAAGGTGCTTGGTAAGACAAATCAAAAGTTACAATAATTATATGACCAAATAATGTAAGAGAAAGAAAGTTACTTATTTATTTGAGATTCCAATTTGTCTCTATGTTGCAGTACAACTTTTCTTTGAGGATACGTTTCAGATTCATGAAGATGTAACAAACCTCTTATCCAATGTATGTGATGAGATATCTTATAAATATAACTCGAGTACCTACCATCAGTATTACACCAGTTCGATTTTTGAAGCCACTAGAAGAAAGGCTTCAACTTTTATTAGATGTGTGATGGAGAAGTTTCCAGATGCGATTTGGAGTACGAATGAAGATGGTCACAATTTTATTCAATATTCGGTGATCAATCGTTCAGAGAAGATTTACAACCTACTATATGAAATGAGCGAACACAAGAATATTTATAAAACAATCAAAGATTCTTCGGGAAACAACCTTTTGCATTTGGCTGCAAGATTAGCACCTACTAACAAATTAAATCTAATATCAGGGGCAGCTTTGCAAATCCAACGCGAACTACAATGGTTCAAGGTGAGTACTTTAACCAATGACTCGAAGTTTGAATTTCATTCGGCATACATAAAGTTCTTAAGATGTAATTATTATATATCTTCCAAGGTTAATATAGCATAATATTGTAGGAAGTTGAAAGATTTGTATGTCCCTTAAACCGGATACAAAAGAACTCAGATGACGAAACACCTGAAATGGTGTTCACAAGAGAACACAAAGATCTGGTGATCGAGGGAGAGAACTGGATAAAGAAAACGGCCGAGTCGTACACAATTACAGCTGCACTCATTACTACCATTGTGTTTGCAGCAGCTATTACAGTGCCTGGTGGAAATAATCAGGATTCAGGGATACCGATTTTTGCTAACAACATTGCGTTCACAGTATTTGCTATTTCAGATGCAATATCACTATTCACAGCTGTTACGTCGCTGTTAATGTTTTTATCAATCCTTACCGCACGTTTTGCAGAACAAGACTTTCTCTTTAAGTTACCAACAAAGCTGATTATTGGCCTCACCATGTTGTTCCTCTCGACAACAGCAATGATCATAGCTTTTGGAGCAACGTTGTTCCTTGTTTTTGGACAAAGAAACTTGTTGATGCTCATTCCAATAGGTGCATTGACATGCCTCCCAATTACGTCTTTCGTGACTCTGCAATTTCCTCTTATCATGGAATTGATAAGTGCTACATATTGTAGTCGTATCTTTGTTAAAGAAGAGTATGACTACTTCTACTGAACTATTTGTAAATGTGAGGGTCATTCCCCAAGGATATTGTGTAATGTTGCTAAATTTATTTATTTTTTTGCATCATTTTTTGTTTATCAATGGCATTATATGTGTAACACATTGTTTTCAACATATGGTACCTTCATAAAATTCATTTAAAAAACTTATGATCACTAAACATGAAGATGAATGATGTTGTACATGTTATGTAAGAAACATTATGTGTTATATTCATTTCCTTTCAACAAATGGCCTTTGTGAACACTATTAGTATGCAATATCATTCCAAATTTATTACTCTCATTCTCAGGTGTAACAGAAGACACCCTCATACATGATATGATGGACACAAGTTTCTGTTGACTCCTTAATGTCATAAAGTGAATAGTTATAAGTATGTTAGTATGTACTTAGTTTAGTTAATGTAATATGTACTTAGTTTATGTAATGGGTCCAAATAGGTTGCTGTAATTGGTCAAAAACAGTTAACCCAAACACCCTGCAGCAGTTAGAAAATGGCAGTTATAGTAGTTGGTAGTTAAGGCAGTTATGGCTGTTATATAAGTTATATGCCAAGGGTCACAATGTTTAGAAATAACTGTCATGGTGTCGATTAGAATAGTATATATAGGTATTATGCAGTCTGTAAGAATATAATAATTCAACATCAATATTAAACACAGTTTGCATACTTTTGTCCCATTACTGTTTGATTACTTTTGCACACAAAATATCACACACAATGGTTCATCACAATCACTTTCTTAAACATAACCATGTTGGCCCCAAACCTGGGCAAAACTGGTATCAGAGCAACATGTCAGAACCATGGGAAAGGCCAACTTTCAAAATTGATCAAGGATTCCAGTCAGGGAGATATTTGCTACGGGAGACACCAAGAAGGTTGTCTCAATGGAATAGCAGAAGGAAAGGTTTATCACCAAAAAGGGAAAAAGATGCTAGTGGAAAGGGTGATAGAAAATGAAGCATTTAATGCTTCAAGAATGGCTGAGAAATCCAAGGATCATGGGAAGAAGATTGTAAATACCTAGAAAGAGAGAAGGGCAAAGTGTTATATCTGTAAAGGGAAAGGGCATGTGTTTTGGAACTGTGAAAACAAAAGGAAGATTGCTATGATTGAAGTCCAAGAGGGAACAAATGGAGCCATATATCAAGAGAAGGTTCATATAATTCAAGATTATATGATACAGGGAACCAGTGAGGAAACTTAGGACAAAATATGGTTTGTAAGCAATGCTTACAAATACCACATGTGTCCAACCAGGATGCTGTTCAAAGAATTGGACTACAAATTCAAGATGATTGGAAAGGAAGAGGTTGAAAAGAAGTTCATATTCTCCTATGGACTTGGTGATGCCACTGTAAGAACAAAGGATGGTGACATGTTGATTACAAATGTTCAATACACTCCAAGAGTTTCATTGAACATCCTAAGTCTTGATCTGTTGAAAAAACAAGGCTATGTAGTGGAGATTAACAAAAATACATGCAGTCTACACTACATGTATGAAAAGAAGGAACATGGAATGGAGTCACCACAAGAGAAGGAGACAGAGAACAAAGTTGGTTCAAAAGAAGTCATTTCTAAACATAACAAATTCTTGGAAGAACACTTTGAGTCCCTAGATCCCAGAGATGAATGCTCTTTGGTGAATGGACTGGAAGACCTAAGGTGGGACAGAAATGACACACAAGACTATGTAGATGAAGAGTACATAAGTTGGAATGGGTCACTTTATGCATCAAAGGTAAACTCTTTTGCAAGATTTTTATCTTTTATGAACCTGTTAAAGAAGGACAGTTTAGTCTACAAATATTGGGAAGTTTTTAGCAAGAAGTATGTGGAGATTTTGAAGTGGGTTTATCTAGTCTATTTGAATTATGATGCACTAGATATGATACCATCAGTTATAGGGGTGATGTAGATTAATTTGTTAAGCTTGCATAAGATAGTGGATAGTCTTGGAGGCTATCTTTGTGTCACACTAGAAGACAAATGGAAGATCATTGCAAATCTGCAAGGACTCACTGATGGGGAAGAAGAAACAGTGAAAAGCTGCTATAAGAGGTTCATTGACATGAATCAAGTTTATTATGAAACTGCAAGAGTGCCTTGGCAAGAGAAGTCCAAGATAGAAATGGTTGAGAGTAGTTGGACTGCTGTTGTAAAAGATCCTGAGGACAAAGACCAAGAAGATACAGGAATATAAGAAACACAATATGAAGAAATGGACAAGACACAGTTTGGAGTCAGGCTAGAGAGCAAGATGGAAGAAGAAAGACATGAGGCAAGCAGCACAGGAAGCAATGACTTTGAAGTCATTGTTTAAACATCAACAAAGAACATCACTCAGTTTTGACTTCTATGAATTATGGGGGAGATGTTGACTTCTTAATGTCATAAAGTCAATAGTTAAATATGTTAGTATGTACTTAGTTTAGTTAATGTAATATGTACTTAGTTTATGTAATGGGTCCAAATAGGTTGTTGTAATGGGTCAAAAACAGTTAACATAAACACCCTGCAGCTAGGGGTGTCAGTAGGGTCGGGTTGACCCGACCCGAACCCGATTAGGCCTTATCGGGTCGGGTCTAATCGGGTCAAAAATCTTGTCGGGTTGTTTTGACCCGAACCCGATAACCCGATAATGTTATCGGGTCGGGTTAGGGTTAAAAAAATAATGTTATCAGGTCAACCCGATTAGACCCTACAATCAATTTTCCATTTTTTATATATTAGTTTTTATAGGCCAATGACTTATTGTTACACGTTTGGTTTTTATATATTAGTTTTTATATATTAGTTTTTATATATTAGTTTTTTAGAGTCTGTTTCTTAAACGTTTGGTTTCCCCAGTCCTGATAAAAAGGTATTTTTCTAATCTTGTCGATCAGTTTTCAATCCTTTATTTTAGTTGTTTTCTTGTTGTTGTGTTGTTGATGTTTCCTTTATTTTATTGTTATTAATTGACGTTAGAATCAAACTCTGTTAATCAACAAACCCCTGTTGATGTTTACATGTCTGCTATAACCAACTGAAATTACATGCTATGACCAACTGTTATGACCAACTAAAATTAGCATTTTAATGCTCCTTTACATGCTATGACCAACTGTTACAACCCGCCAACCCGACTCAACCCGACCCGACTTAACCCGACCCGATAACTCGATTACTTATCGGGTCGTGTTGCGGGTGACTTTTTAATTAGAAAATGGCAGTTATAGTAGTTGGTAGTTAAGGCAGTTATATGCCAAGGGTCACAATGTTTAGAAATAACTGTCATGGTGTCGATTAGAATAGTATATATAGGTATTATGCAGTCTGTAAGAATTAAACATTAATATTAAACACAGTTTGCATACTTTAGTCCCATTACTGTTTGATTACTTTTGCACACAAAATATCACACACAATGGTTCATCACAATCACTTTCTTAAACACAACCATGTTGGCCTCAAACCTGGGCAAAAGTTTCATATGGGTTGATTAAGTAAAGAATTAGCTTCGTTGGTTTTACCCATCTGCAATAAATAAATAAAGCTTTGAACCAAATTTGTTATGAACTTGTCAAAGACAATACAACCCATTTAGCCAAAGTAAAAAATAACTATGGTTTCGCTATTTTTTAAAATCTTTTTTAGGTATTTGTCATTCAGTTTGGGTTGTGGATTACAAGGACTCGCCTTAACAAAATACGGAAAAACATATTAGCCCCAAGATTCATTGGATCCCCTCTCTTGAGAAAATGGATCAACGAGTGCTTGAGATACACCTTATACGTTAGTGCCTTATAAATACATTTTTATAGCCAGGTTAACACATACCAGCATTCGTGAAAGTTTGCATGAAATTCATAAAAATAGCTCAACATATATGTTTTTTGAAGAGGCATGTCATGAGGCCAAAATACTTTGTCACCTTGGTGGTTCCTATTAGCAAAGAAGACAGTTTTTTGGAATCAAAATTGCCTGTACTTATATTGACTAGGATATTGGGTTATTCGAATTAGTACACCCAACAGAAATAGTCAGTTAGAGTCGAATTATTACAAATAATTGATGATTAAATGAGATGATTGTGATAAAGGATAACCAAGTAGGAATAGAAGTTAGGCAAATTATGAAGAAAAGAATATAATGTTATTTTGATGTTTGAGTGGACTAGTATTCTAAGCAAGGTTGTCAGGATCAAGATTTATATAGCATCGTTTTTGTCGTTGCAAGATCAAGATAGCACGATCGGATCAGAATAAATGAGACAGAAATTTCTTTGTCTATTAAGAGTTATACATTTTAAGTAGTGTATAAACGATCGAGAGATCATTGTTAGTTTGTTACGGATTGTTAGCGAGTTCCAGGCCCGTTAAAGGTTTGATACTACCAAAAACCAATTAAAATGCTACGAAAATCAAGACTATCAAGCAACATTTTCATTACCATCTTAATTTCCCATCGGTAAAACGTCATGTCGCGTTTATAAAAATGCAAAGATTCGGAATTGCTATCTCTAGAACTTCTACCTCCGCATTCTCCGTTCTGACAAAATTGCATATTGGTGTTATTATCTTATAACTAATTAGTAATTACAACGATCATTTCTTTGTCATATTACTACTGCTAAAAGGTATGATTATGTTTCTTGGATAAAAATACATAATATGTAGGCATGTAGCTACATAATTTAAAGAGTAAATTTCTTAAGAAGAAACCAGATCTCCAACAAATATCGACTAACAAGTCAACTAGAGACATATGTTGACAAGTTATAAATATTATTGAAAGAGATAGGTCTTATACTAAAGTTCCTAAAATTCAATAGATATCATAGCTCTTAATTGACCTTCAACGTCATGTAACACAATGAAAATTAAGTCAATCTATCACCAAAGAAAAGAGTAAACATCAAGTTAGTCATGAGTATAGCATAGTAGCGAATGTGTAAGCCATATCAGAATTTCAGCATTCAACAAAATTATAGAGTATAAAATGGGTCACAACTCACACCCGCCTCTTGAAAAGGGATGCTTTATCTTGATTCCCATGTGCCTCATGGAACTCCTTGAAGGTGAATCATTTCTTTATTTTGTACTTAACAAAGACCAAATGAATCTAGAGCTATTGATTCTAAGGTTCAAAAATATCTATTTATCGAAAAAGAATTTACCTAAAAATGAAAAGTTTTATCAAAAGGCTTTCTTCTTATTCTTCTTCGTTCTCTTAGATTTCCTCTGTTTTAGGTATATATGATATAATAACCCGATAAACACCATAGCAACACTCCCCATTGCTTTCTAGACAAGGGATTCCCGCTAAGTAGTGATGAAACCACAATGCTAACAAGCTTGCGGGTGGTTGTGATTGTGGTGTTAGTTAATGAACCAAATTGGCTAATGGTAAAAAATATGAAGCTTTGACCAATTGCGCTACATAAGCGATAGTATAAAATATCCCAAGTCGCTTGAATTATTCTTGCGAATTGAACTGCTTGGTATCCACTTGCTTGTGGCCAACCAAACATGAAAATGGTACCCCTAAGTTCATTCCCGACATCATATCGCATGCATTTGTTTTGGGTACACGAAATGTTACGTAAATGCCTTCATTAGTAGTTATATTACACGAAAATTGTTAAACAAGGTTTTCAGATACATCGAGGGCAAACTCAACAATTTACATGAGAACGTGTCATTTGTGTAGTATTGGATTAGTCACAGGTCAAAAGGCGTTTTACATATTCTGACCCTAAACTGTTTCATAACAATGTTCTAAAAGTGTTGGGGTTAGGCCAACCCGACCGGACCGGTTTTGACTGACCCATTTTGACCCGTTAGGCCATTGCCCAACCAACCCGGTTTACCACTTCTAGTTTTAATATTGAATGGAAATTCAAAGCTTATCGAATGTATACCCTTCGAGATTGAATCTTGAGGGCATTTGTGAAACACCAAGTTTAAGAAACAAAGTCTATATCCAAGTGGGCCGTTTGGACTATTGGGTTAATCCCACTCTTACCCAACTTACCCGCTTTCTACCCATTTAGAGGGTCAAACCCGAAGTCAAAGTCAAAGTCAACTCTTAAGAAATAACTGCCATTTGACAGTTACAAAGAAAGGGAACCGACACAACCTTTCAGACGCACCTTTTCATTATCTATATATAGATTAGAATCTGTAACATTACAAGATGATGACTTATATTTATTTCAATTGATACATAACATCTCTCTGAAAAACGTATCGTGTTATTGGTATTATTGTGACCACGTTAGAACCAACAAAGATCCAACGTTGAGGCCAACAATTGGTATCAGAGCGGTTTGGATTCTTTTAACCAAATCATCATATACCAAGGGTTTCATATTGCCCTGAATCGAAGAAGAATTAATATTCCCAGAAAACGGTAAAATTTTTTTGCAAAAACAATATCCGAACCACAAAATCAAACTATCAATCATTTTTCGTGATTACGAAACCGACCATAATTCAAAGCCGCCTCGTATTTAATTACCGGCAACTAAGAATAGGCAATTTTCATTAATCTTGCAAATTTTCATTCGGATTACTTTTACCGAGAACAAGGAACAAAAGGTTTTGACTATATCAAAAAAACCAAAACCTTATATCGATTCGAAACAAAGAACCCACTACCAACGACTAAACACGATAGTCATCGGAAAAAGGAAAGAAGATTGATTCATTAAAGGAACAAACACACCTGTTGCATCCGAATCAATAACCTTTTTCATTCTTTTGAATCATCTTGATTCAAATTATTCCACGGACGATTTAAATCCAAAGAAAGGATTAACCGCGCTCGAATTAAGGAGAACACGGATACCGTGAAGAAGCGGGTTAACCATAGCCAACTATTCGGCGGTCAACCACGAGAAGCATAGCGATCAGAGTCTCGCCAAAAGGAAGCAGCAGAGACCTACATCTCTAAGGAGATATCGAGAGAAAGATAAAGAAAGAGGCGTACTAATAACGCTAGGCACACCGAACCTCGACACAAAGGGCATCGGTTATATTTAACCCCTGTGTTTGGTTCTTACAAACTCCACCCATTATTTTTTAAACTTTTACTTATATAGTATAAGTTTACTTTTATTTTGATAAGTTGCTACACAATACCTTAAGTACACTTATCACATAGATATTATAATAACCTAGTGTAATTACACTGCTTATTATAATTAGGAATAACTTTTAAGGAGTAATTAACCTTAGGCTTATTCATTTTTGAACTTTTTAATCTCCAAGGAGAATTTTGATTGTCACATTAGACACAAAATATTAGAAGCGCGCTATATTTCTCAACACACACCCCGTGTTAGAATTTTAGGAGATTAACTAGTCATTTCTATTAAAAATGACTCAAGATAGTGGAGATACAAGTAAGAAGGAGGTTAGTACATCTAATACTACCCCACAATTTCAATGCCCGATATTGAAACCCGCGAATTACTCACTATGGGCAATTCGAATGCAAATAATTTTGCAAGCAAATGGGTTATGGGAAACAATTGAGTCAACTGAAGCAACTCAACCCGATAAGAAAAAGGAAACAACTGCTATAGCATACCTTTACCAGTCCTTACCCGAAGACCAATTACTTCAAATAACCAAGCACAAAACCCCAAAAGCAATATGGGATGCTTTAAAATCCAGACACTTAGGCGAAGAAAGAGTACAACAAGCCAGACTTCAAACACTTAGGTCTGAACTTGAGTTACTACATATGAGAGAAGATGAAACCATCGATACCTTTACAGGAAAACTAACAACTCTTGTAAGCAAAGCCGTCAGTCTAGGACATACAATACCAGATCAGAACTTAGTTAGGAAATTACTAAATGCTGTACCCGATAGGTATTTGCAAATAGTTGCATCTATAGAACAATATTCCGATCTAAGCACTATGACCTTAGAAGAAGCAATTGGAAGACTTAAAACCTATGAAGAAAGGATTAAGTTTAAGAAAGGGAAACAGGAGAACACTCAAGAGAGATTGATGTTCACACGATATGAAGGTAGAGGAAAGAATTTTAGAGGGCGTGGGCGTGGGAAGTATAAATTTTCACACGGTAAAACCACGAAAATCTTAAAGAAGAAAAGAAAAGCGGAGAAAACTCTCCCAACAACTTCAACAAAGCACATATTGATCTTAGCAAAGTAAAATGTTACAAGCGCAATAAATGGGTCATTATGCAAGTAAGTGTCATTCAAGACCAAACACTACTATGCAATCTAATCTTGTCGAGGAGGACTTAGAACCTACCTTACTAATGGCAATATTAGAAGATCCACCTGTAACAAAACTTAAAGATCAAACTGTCTCGCTACACGAACAAGATGTAGGATATAAAGAGACAAATGTGGATAGTCTATGGTACTTAGACAATGGAGCCAGCAATCATATGACTGGAATAAGAGAACACTTCAAAGACCTAGATGAGAACGTTAGTGGAAAAGTAAAATTCGAGACGGATCGACATAGAGATTAAAGGAAAAGGTTCAATCCTATTAGAATGTGATGACGAGAAACAAAGAATCATATCTCAAGTCTATTACATTCCCGGCTTAAAAGCAACTTATTGAGCCTTGGACAATTCACGAAATTGGTTGTAAAGTAGTAATGGAAGGCGATGAATTACGACTTTATGACATGGACAACAAAATCTTCATGAAAGTCCCGAGACAATAAACCGTCTTTACAAAGCAAGTCCGAAGATAGGTACACCTATCCGCCTACTCGCAAACTTGAAGGACAACACTTGGTTATGGCACGCAAGACTAGGACATCTCAACTTTGAATCACTAAAATCAATGACTCAGAGAGAGTTAGTTCAAGGAATACCTGCCATTAAACATACAACACAAATATGTGATGTTTGTTTAATTGGTAAACAAAGTAGAGCACCATTTCCAAAGAGAGCAAAAACTAGATCAACCTCACCTTTAGATTTAGTGTACAGAGATTTATGTGGACCAATTACACCACCAACACCATCTGGAAAGAGATACATATTCTTACTAGTCGACGACTATTCAAGATATATGTGGGCGTATTTCTTAAACACGAAAGATCAAGCATTTGATACTTTCAAGGAATACAAGAATTCAATAGAGAAGGAGCTAAGGATAACATTAAAGATGTTCAGAACTGATCGTGGAGGAGAATTCACATCCAACGAATTCACTCGATATTGCAAAGAGAATGGCATAGCACGACAACTAACCGCACCTTACTCACCACAACAAAATGGAGTAGTTGAACGAAGAAATAGAACAATCATGTCTACAACAAGATGCATGATGAAATCAACCAACATGCCTCAGGATTTTTGGGCTGAAGCTGTTAGACATTCGATATATATTCTAAACAGTGTCCCAACAAAAGCCTTAAAAGACATCACTCCATATGAAGCAATAAAGCAAAGAAAGCCAAACTTAGAAAATTTAAAAGTTTTCGGCTGCATAGCATATGCAAAGGTACCATCACAACATCTGACAAAGTTAGATGACCGAAGCAACAAAATGGTATACTTAGGAAATGAACAAGGATCAAAAGCCTATAGATTATTTGATCCAACGACACAAAGAATTTGTGTTAGTAGAGATGTGAAATTTAAAGAGGATGAAGCATGGGAATGGAAGGATTACCTAGATGAACACACCAACAATGAACCCGAATGGGTTGACTTCAAAATCAAGACCTAGAAGCCACAAATGATCATCGAGAACAAGAAATCCAACCAAATGAAGAGAACAATGACATCCCTACCGATGATGAAGATACAACATCAACAACAAACTCACCCTCACAAGCTTTTCGCACACCATCTACAATTTCATCACGAGTAAATGCTCAAACTACACCAACTGCCTCAGCACGTTCAACAAATCAAAGTAACTCAAACGCAACCAGGAATTTACATCCTGACTTTGATCATACACCTTTACACGGCTTTAGAACGTTAAATGATATATACAATAACACCGAGGAAGTACTACCCGAGCAATTACTACTGGCTGAAGATGAACCAAAGAATTACAAGGAAGCATCAACCGATCTAAAATGGATTGAAGCAATGAAGGTCGAATTAGATTCCATCAACAAAAATGATACATGGAAACTAACCACTTTACCAAAAGGACATAAAGCCATTGGACTGAAGTGGATATTCAAAACCAAGAAAGATGCTAATGAAAACATAGTCAAGCACAAAGCAAGACTAGTAGCAAAAGGCTACATACAAGAGCATGGCATAGACTTCGAAGAAGTCTTTGCACCTGTAGCAAGAATGGAGACAGTCCGATTACTATTAGCCATAGCTGCTAATAATAAATGGGAAGTACATCACCTGAGCGTCAAATCGGCATTTACGCATGGAGATTTGAAGGAAGAAGTGTACGTTCACAACCCGAAGGATTTATAAAGAAAGAAAATCTTGGAAAGTCTCTGACTCACAAAAGCTCTATACGGACTAAGACAAGCACCACGTGCTTGGAACATAAAATTAGACAATACCACAAGTCTTTAGACTTCAAGAAATGCGCTTTGGAACAAGTGTCTACGAAGAAATCAAAGATTCAATACTTCTAGTTGGAGTCTACGTAGATGACTTAATCATCACTGGCTCACCTAAAAGGAGATAGACAAATTCAAAGCTCAAATGGAAGAAATATTCGAGATGAGTGACCTAGGATTACTATCCTACTACTTAGGAATTGAAGTCACACAAACTGGAGGTGACATATCAATAAAGCAATCCGCCTACGCAAGCAAGATCCTAAAGGAAGTTGGAATGCTAGACTGCAACGAAACACTAATACCTATGGATCCAGGAACAAGATTAACAAAGAACACTGAAGAAACAACGGTCAACTCAACGGAATACAGAAGCTTGATTGGATGCTTACGATATCTGCTACATACAAGACCCGACTTAAGTTATTCCATTGGATTACTTAGTCGTTTTATGCAGGAACCGAAGGAACAACACATGAAAGCTATAAGGCAAGTACTACGCTATGTAAAAGGAACTAAAGACTATGGAATCACCTACAAACACAATGGAGGAAACCAAATACAAGGTTATAGTGACAGTAGCTACGGAGTCAACACTCAAGAAGGCAAAGGCACTCTGGAATTATATTCTACTACGGTGAATCACCAATCACCGGAGTACACAAAACAAGCCACGTAGCACTATCATCATGTGAATCCGAGTTCATTGCGACAGCAGCTGACAACACAAGCATTATGGTTAAAAGACTACCGAGTAAGCTTACACATACCCGAGAAGAAAGGGTTACGATAATGGTCGACAACAAGTGCGCCATCGAATTAATGAAGAATCCGTATTTCACGGAAGAAGTAAGCATATTGACATAAAATATCACTTTATACGAGAATGCGTTGAAAGAGATGATTTACAAGTCGAGTTTATAAGCGGAGAATTTCGGAAGGCGACATGCTCACAAAGGCACTACCCAAGATCGATTCTAACGATGAGACAACTAATCGAGTCAAAGATCTCTGACAAAGCGATTGTGATTAAGGGGAGAATATTGGGTTAATCCCACTCTTACCCAACTTACCCGCTTTCTACCCATTTAGAGGTCAAACCAAGTCAAAGTCAAAGTCAACTCTTAAGAAATAAGCGCCATTTGACAGTTACAAAGAAAGGGAACCGACACAACCTTTCAGACGCACCTTTTCATTATCTATATATAGATTAGAATCTGTAACATTACAAGATGATGACTTATATTTATTTCAATTGATACATAACATCTCTCTGAAAAACGTATCGTGTTATTGGTATTATTGTGACCACGTTAGAACCAACAAAGATCCAACGTTGAGGCCAACATGGACTAGCCAGCTTGTTTATGGTCTTCGAGCTAGTCTGAGTCAAATAAAGGCATTACAAGCTTGATAATCTAATCGTGATTCTGATTCTTATCAGAAATACGCATCCTAGTTAAATTTATGGATTCGAACACATATTCACCTTTGCCAATGCAAATATTGACACCCCGCCAGCAACAAGGAGGCTGCAAAGATACTCCTGAAACGAGTATCTAATACCATAAACTAGCGTCCCAATCAGCATCACTATGAAATGACAAATTTTCTTAATGATCATTTTAGATGTGATTAACATTTATTAAATGCTACAAATTGTCTCTACAAATGTAAGGACCTGCAAGTAATAATGTGAAGGTGAGTAGTGAAAACAGTAGCACATCTTTTTGCTTGTTCCTTCTTTTTCTTTATATTTGCTCTTGGCCTGGACCAGTAGTTATTAAAGACCGGTTTGATTACTGAAAGATAAAAGACCATGTGTAAATACTAATAGCACATCTTTTCCCACCTTCGCTTTGATTGCCAAGAAGTTTTATGGTACATGGTAGAGGTGGTAAAGTGAGCGGGTGATTAGTGGAAACAAATTTGGATCAAAACGAGTTATTTTTTTATATGGGTCAGGCTTACCCGCAAACATTTTGTCCCCCTTTTTATTACCTGCAAGGCGGTAATGTTATAAATGTGATAGCGGAAACAATGCTGTAAGAATACTTTATAGCGTTTAATGAATAAGGTAATTGCGGAGGGTGTAAGCATTTAAATGACTTTTCGAGTCACTTTCGACCCATTTGAACCTTTCCATTCTAACTTTTATCTACCCATTAGACGTAAATTTAACCCAAATTAACCCATTTCTAGGTAAACAGTTTGAATTACCATATCTAATATATGGTATCGTACCAGGTAGCTATATATATATTTTTTTTGCAAAATGGCTTCACTTTACACTTTCACCGTATCTTCAAGCCCATTACATTTCAGTCGTTAGAAGGAAAAAAAAATATATTGAGGAATGCTATTATGATACATGTAGTTACTGATTTTCTTTAAAAAATTTATAATAGACATTATAAACTCTTTTTTCTTATCGTCTCAGATTTGTATAAGCTGATAAAGATCAATTTGTCATATACCACGAGTCATCAGCAAATGGCAGCACCAGCATTAGAGAGACCCAGAAATCTTTCTCCAGGAAATGCTTCTGCCACTAATGATGCCAAATATTATTAATGATGCCACACGCATGATCATTGAGTTAATTTTTTTTAACGGCATTATTATTAAACAAAAATGGAAAAGAACTGACAAGGAGCTAGCAATTAAAAAGGAGTATTTAACCCGATCAGTCCAACTAATAAGCTTACGACCTCTAAACTTAAGCCAATAAAAAGAGTACAAACGAATACTATTGAATATATCACATTTCCTCATAGATTGAGAGCTAAACGTGACACTATTACGATGCCGCCAAATCATCCACTGGGTGGACGCAATAATAATATTCAATTGATGCTTCTGCTCTCTAGTAACGGGCCATGTGTTTATCCAATCTCTCCAATGATCGTTAGAAATGAACAAAGGCAAAGAAATGTTGCACCACACACGCACAAGCCTCCGTATATCCATAGCAATAGCACACTCACAGAAAATATGATAGTTGGACTCCACGTTACCGTTGCATGACCGGCAAGATATCTCCGAAAATTCAATAACTCGAGAAGAAAGGTTTAAACAGTGAGGAAGCCGATATAACCTTAATTGTCACATGAAGATGTTAACTTTACGAGGAAGAAATTTGTCCCATAACGTCGGATGATTCAAAGAAGGCAAAAGACGAGCGTCAATGTGTCGACATGTAACACCAAAAGAAAATACTCCATCATTAGCTAGAGACCAAACGCAAGAGTCCGATTCAGAGCAAATATCAATGTGGCTAATCTCAGACAATATGTCTCTAAGATAAGTAGTATTGCGCACGCCTAAATCAGATCTTGACCAACTCCAACACCATTGTCCGTTAAAATACAATCCCTAATCAAGCAATCTTTGTCTTGCTCCAAACAAAAAAGCCTGTTGAACCTGTGATACATTGGGGAGCCACCAAGCCAAGTGTCTTTTCAGAAACGAACAAGAGTACCACAAAAACTTAAGGATCATTGAGTTAATTATGTACAGAGAACACTTTTTTCCCCATATACACGTCTTTTGGCTATTTTGTAGTAGATAAAAATTAAGCTTGATTATATTGTTTCTGGGGTTGTGCTTCCATTGCTAATGTGACAATGTGCAAACTTACCCCATTTGTTATGTGTGCCACACTTATAATTGCTTATCTAGTTTGGTAATGTTACGTGAATCAAATGAAATTTCTACGCCTTTTTCTTATGCTCATTTGTCTAAAATATAAGCTTGGTTCCGAATATTTGAATAGCTAAAAATTAAGTCCGGTGTCGCTAGTTTATATACGAAGCACCGTATTAATGATCAATCTCTGCTAACATAATTGTTAATAACATGCTCAGCAAAAAATTTGGATGATGTGGATAAAAAACGTTTAATTACAAGACCATCACAGGAATCAATTCGCAAACAATCATGATCAATGACACTTTATCAACAACACATTCTATCACTTGTGATTGGGCTTTTATTGATACAAAGTAAATGAAGCTATAATTAGGGTTACTAAACTTATCTATCTTTTCTTGTGAAGACCACCAAACTGGAGCCAAGGTGGTAGGACCACGCGCTGTGGGTAAGGAAGGGTAATGAGGGATCACACATGCTGTTGTCACTACCCGTGGTGCAACACCCTTCATTACCGTCCAACTTCAAACTTATTATCTAAGTATCAAATAAATTCAAGTTAGTAAATAACTTGACAGACGGGCTTTTATAATCCAAACGCAGCAAATATCAGATAATAATTCTAATGACTCACTTATATGATAAGAATTACGGTCCAAATTCAAATACAAATACTTAAATAACCTAATCATAAGTTAGTCTTCAAATGGTTACTCAGAATCCAAGCAAATCAGTCAACACGAAATCTAATTCAAACTACAAAATTTCAATAATGTCCAACCGAACAATCTATCCAAAATTTATTTTCACGTTAACATTGAACAAATCAAACAAATTTAATATAACCAAATATGAAAAACAAAACCAATATTCAAACAAAAAAGCCCAATGTTCATGGACTTCCACCAAAAGTAAGGGGTGTTCACAATTGGGTAATACCAACCGAAAACTGAAACCTGACCGATTAAAAAAAAAGAACCGAATTTGTAATCGAACCGAACTTGTCAAAACCGAATCGAACTAAGCCAAATTAGATATTCAGTTTTCGATTCGGATATAGTTTTGGCAAAATGTAAACCGCAACCAAACCGAAAACCAAGTTCATATAAATATATATGTTTTTTATATATGCATATAAATAAAAATACTGTTAAAATTTGTATTACAAAGTGTTTAATATAAACAGCCTTGTCTCATAGCATGGCTTTTGGTGTCACTAGGTTACAAAATTCAAATTTAGTTGGTAAGTTTGTATGTTATCATTTTCACATTATTGCTATATTTAAATATCTCTCTTCATATTAAAGAATCAAACTTTAAACTACTAGTCTTAAATTTAATGCAATTTGGATTAAAATAAACCATTCATCAAAACTTTATTTGAACATACGTGAGAACTTAACAAATGTAGTTCATAAAGTTAAAGAAAAAATTTGATCATAAAGGGCTATATACTTTTTATTTTATTTTATTTATTTATTTTCTTTTTACACGAAAGCAAATATATTAATGACGATCAACAAATTGAATACGACATCTCATATAAAGTAACAAAAAACATTGTAGGTATTCATTCGAGTTAGTCGATACAAATTTAGCAATAGTTTACTTGCAAAGCATAAGTTACTTTAGTCTAAAATTAATTTATAAGCTAATTAAATAAATATAAATAACGGGTTGTCTTTATCCACAAAGTATAAAGTAAGGTATATCCCATCAACAAGCTCGCCACTTTCCAATAATTTAAGCGAGTAAAATGAAGTAACGAGCAAACCAATTTGCTCGGCATCTCCTTATATGTGGACAACAGAATGCTTGTGCACTTAACTAATTACTGTGAGTCTGTGACTGATTGTATGTGGACAAACCAAATCTTTATTTTGGCCATAATCCAATATAAAATGAAGATATTGCTCTATGCATTTTGAAATTATTGTAAAAGGTAGAGAGTGATGTTTTGGTTCCTTTACCAACTGGTCTCACTACAGACATTCTTGTTGCGAGACGTGAAGTTATGAATAAGTTCAACACTTTCGTCTACATTGTTTTCGGGGAAGGGTGTACTGACCGATTAATATTGTTGGTTATCAACGTTTTGCAACTAAGTATATGTAGTAAGAGAAGTCTGACCATTTGCTAAACATCGATCAATGTCTTAAGTGCTCGATATCAGATAAACTCATATACAACAAAAATAAAAAATCACTATAAAAGAAACACTACTCAAAACTACATTCAAAATATAACCCCTGAAAATTAGAATTTCAGCATTCAACAAAATGGTCACACACGCCTCTCGGAAAGGGATGATTTATCTTGATTCATGTGTGCCTCGTGGAACTCCTTGAAGGCGAATCATTTCTTTGTTTCTTACTTAATAAAGAGCTAATGAATCCAAGGTTCAAAAATATCTATGCATCGAAAAAGAATTTACCTAAAAACGGATAGATTCATCAAAAGGCTTTCTTCTTATTCTTCTTCATTTTCTTAGATTTCCAACGTTTACAATGCCGTTTTCATCTTTGGGAAAGGGTGAAAATGGCATTGTCTTTGGGTCATTTCGGGTAAGTATTTGATTTTGATTAGTAACGGGTCAGAAGACGTTTTACATGTTTATCAGCATCCTAAAATGTTTCATAACAATGGTCTAAAAAGTGTTGAGAGGTTAGGCCAACCCGACCAGACCGGTTTTGATCTGACCCATTTGACCCGTTAGGCCATTAACCGGCCAACCCCGGTTTACCACCTCTAGTTTTAATGTTGAAAGGAAATTCAAAGCTTATTGAATGTATACCTTGCTGAGATTGAATCTTGAGTGGCATTTGTGAAATCATCAAACACCAAGTTTAAGAAACAAAGTCCATATCCTAGTGGGGCGTTTGGATTAGCCAGCTTGTTTATGGTCTTCGAGCTAGTCTGAGTCAAATAAAGGCATTACTAACTTGATAATCAGAAACACGCATCCTAATTAAATTTAAGGATTCGAACACATATTCACCTTTGCCAATGCAAATATTGACACCCCGCCAGCAACAAGGAGGCTGCAAAAGTACTCCTGAAACGAGTATCTAATACCATAAACTAGCGTCCCCATCAGCATCAGTATGTAACGACAAATTTATTAATGATCATTTTAGATGTGATTAACATTTATTAAATGCTACAAAATAGTCACTACAAAAAAAATAGTCACTACAAATGCAAGGACCTGCAAGTAATAATGTGAAGGTGAGTAGTGAAAGATAAAAGACCCTGTGTAAATACTAATATGCACATCTTTTCCCACTTTCGCTTTGATTGCCAAGAAGTTTTATGGTACATGGTAGAGGTGGTAAAGTGGACGGGTGATGAGTGGAAACAAATTTGGGTCAGAACGAGTTATTTTTTGATATGGGTCAGCCTTACCCGCAAACATTTTGTCCCCCTTTTCTCGAATTACATATAAATAATTACCTGCAAGGGTGTAATGTTAAATGTGATAGCGGAAACTATGCTGTAAGAATACTTTATAGCGTTTAATGAATAAGGTAATTGTGGAGGTGTAAGTATTTATATGACTTTTCGACCCATTTGAACCTTTCCATTCTAACTTTTATTTACCCATTAGACGTAAAATTTAACCCAAATTAACCCATTTCTAGGTAAAGAGGTTGAATTACCATATCTAATATATGGTATCGAACGAGGTAGCTATATACATATATTTTTTCTTTTCGCAAAATGGCTTCGCTTTACAGTTTCACCGTATTTTCAAGCCCATTACCTTTAAGTCGTTAGTCAAAATCTTTTATTGAAGAAAATGCTATTATGATACATGTAGTTACCGATTTTCTTTAAAAATATATATAATTAACATTATTAACTCTTTTCTCCTATCGATTGTCTCATATCTGTATAAGTTAATAAAGATCATTTTGTCATTTACCACGAGTCATCAGCAATTGGCAGCACCGGCATTAGATATAACCAGAAATCTTTCTCCACGAAATGCTTCTGCCACTAATGATGCCAAATATTATTAAAAAAGTTGCTTGTTTCGTGCCTAGATAAGGTACAATGTACATTTAGGTTCCACACACGTACAATGTACATTTAGCGACATACTTTTTGAAGTCGCAAAGTTGCGGCATAAGTGGCGACTGCTTTAGCGTCGTTATGTCGTCAACATCGCAAAACATGTCGGCAATAATATCACGATGTGTTTCAAGATGAAATTGTCGTGGTTAGTGTCGCTATATTTGCGTCATTCTCTACCATGTTGCTAGCAAAGTCGCTAATTTACGACTTCCCAAAAATATGTTGCTAGAGGTGTTGTTAGCTTGTGACATGATAGATTCATATCGGTAAGAGTGTCGCTATATTAGCGACTTTCTTAAACATGTCGCTATCCGTGTCCGTAACATTTCAACCTCTGAAACAAAGTATATTCCTAATCTTCTTAAATAATTTTGGATTTCTTTCTTCAACTATTCTTTTTGGTTTTAGCCTTTTAGGTTTATTTGATATTACTAAATTGTAAAGGGATTATCTATTATAAAGTAATTATTTTGTTTTTCTCTTTAATTAGTACACATATTAGATTTCCCAAAAATCACGGTGCCTCAATCGCTTCGCTACCACAACACCACCACAAACTCACGACCTTCTCGACTATATCTTCATTGGATCGATTTCAGGTTAAATTTTCGGTGGTTTATCAGCTTTTGATGACGGTTACGGTAATAATCGATCGGATTCCTTTTATGCTTACTTTGCTTCTGAGTGATTTATGTGTGTGTCTTTTTGCTTCATGCTAGTATATTTGATATCTTTTATCGACTTTATATGTCGATATGGTATAGTTTAGAAAGTTACTTTTGATGATTATACATGTGAATTTTGATGCAAAATGTACTGTTACCTTGTTGAAAAAGTGGGATCCCTCATTTTCCGTTTTCGACATGCACACCAACCGTTCGATATAATGCTTGACCAAAATAGACGACTTTTATTCATCTTAATTATTGATATAGCGTTTCTATTTTCTTGCTTCAGTGATACTAGAAAACATTGGTGTGCGAGTAATTGGACTTGTGACTTGATGTGCTATCTCTCAAATCAGGACATCGACAAGAATTCATGATCTAGGTCATGCTGGTAACTTGGTAAGATATATAGTTAATGCCAATAAGACTGTTTAGATATTGATGATTTGGTTTCCTGACTTGTTTCATAAAGATAAGGTTTCTCTTTATGGCGACGTATTATGATAAGCCGTTATTGTAGTCGCTCTTGCCAGCGACGCATCTAAGTCGCAAATATTTGCGACTCGTTTACAGCGACACAACACCTGAAGTCGCTAACAACACAAGCATAAAATGTGCCGCTAAAAATGTCGCTAACGAGGTTGCTAAATGGCCTTTTTATTGTAGTGACAAAACGATAGTAAGTAGTATTACAAGTTTTTTTGTTAAAAAAAAAGTATTACAAGTTTGTGATAATTGTCGGTAAAAGGTACTTGCTAACCAGTAAATGTTGTATAATATTCATCAAAATATTATATAATGTGTAAACATAAAGAGGTATAAATTAGTTCTTGCAATATATGAATAATAATATATATGACATTGCTTATATGAATAATAGTATTTCCTGTTTAGAAGCAAAGATGAAGTTAAGAATGATATAATAAAGGAATACATTGCTTTCATTGTTAGATGAGCAATGGGAGATACCTAATCCAATCTATATCTATACTACTTATCAATGTTGCAAAAATCGTGAATCGGTAGTCGGTCGGTCGACCACCCTGTAATCGGTCAAGTCGGGATTAATCGGTGATTAATCGGATTGGCATTTCCTGCAGTTTTTTGGTATTTCTGGAGACCAAACTAAAAATCTTAACCGATTCCAAGCCTGCTATATTTCCAAACCTCAATAAAAGGCTCCAATTCTGATTATGATGCCCATTGTGCGTTATAAGTTAAATATACGATCCCCAAATAAAGTATAATGCCTAAATTATTACTCCCTCCGTCTCAAAATTATTGTCAGGAGACAAAAAACACACACTTTAATAAATGTGGGACCACTATCATTCTCAACCACTCAAATAGAATATTCTCCCACTAAATTCTCTTAAACTTACTTAAAATAGTAAGTGGACAATTATTTTGAGACACCCCAAAAAGGAAATATGGACAATATTTATGAGACGGAGGGAGTATTATTTTTAAAATGATCGATTTGCCCGATTCGGCCGATTTTTTAGCGATTCGACCGATTTTGACCGATTCGGCCGATTTTTCGACCGATTTTCAAAAATCGACAAGGTACTCGGCCGATTAACGATTAATCGACGATTAATCACCGAGTTGACCGATTTTTGCAACATTGCTACTTATAATGCATTTAAGCACTTCCTTCCTATTAAATTTTTAAGATTTCCTAATATAGATTTTTAAGCAAATACAAGTAAAAAAAAACATAATATACAAGTATGTAAAGCACAAATCAAACTAAAAAAAACACCATTTCTTACATACAATTAATACATAATTTAAAACACCCCATCACCGATATATACAACTAACTAAGCACAATGTACAAATCTATACTACCTTAAGTATTATTTGCAAGTATGTAAAGCACAATTAATACACTATTAAAAACACCCCTTCACCAAAAAATACAACTATTTAACCATAATATACAATATAATTAAAGCTTCCAATCACCACAACCCCAATTACCACAAAATAAAATTTTTAAAAAAAAATCTGTAATCCTTTGCACTCACTTTTACTCTATATTCAAACATCACTTGGCGATTTCATTTCGAACCCAGTTACCAAACCGAAAGTCCACTGTGAATAATAATGATTTTTACACAATTAGCTGCTGGTTTCATACTACTTCTTTCTTCTATATATGGAGTGCTAACTTTGGCATTCAGATTCATTTTCAATTTTCCTAATTAACTCAAATTCTTAAATTCAAAATCAAAACTTCCACATCAGAAAAATAACATCATATCCAAAAACAAAATAAATAAAAATAACCAACTGTAAAAATTTCAAAAGTTTGAATTTGTACACACCCTTTAACCAAATCAAACTCTTTAAAAATTTTTACTCACACTTTAACAAAAGAAAAAGAAGAAACCTAGATCTCGGTTTTGTTAATTTAGTACAAATCTTCAAAGATTTTCTTATATGAACATAACCCATCATTGATCTATGTGAAGCATAGCTTTTATTTAAATATTCGAAACTTAAAAGAAAGATCGAAACAGAAGTGTTTCAATCTTACTTTCTTTCGGTTTGAACAAGAAACGAAAAGAAATAAGAAACACCAAAAGCTACCCGATGATTCGAATATACATGTGAAGTACTTTGGTTCGTGTATATAAGGATTAAAGCTGAAAGAACAAGGTTGGTTAATGGTGGTGTTGCTTCGTTTGATTTGAGAAAAGAGTGAACGATAAAGTTTTTGTGGTTGCGATATACTAGAGAGAAAAGAAGATGGGATGGCTGTGTGTTTAGGATGAGAATGATTTAGGGTTGTTCATTGTGAGACAAATGAGGGATTGGTCCTTATATTTCTAGGTTAGATACATATGGGCCGGTTAATGGTAATTAACGAAATGTTGGTTTAATGAACTTTGGGTAGTGTACTAACATATTAGTTTAGTACTCAGGTATAAATTGTTTAAGGGTCTAATTTTCTTATAAATTGGTTAATTTGGACTAAACTTTAATATTATAGTGGTATAAGGTTAAAAAAGTTAAAACAAATATCGGTCGTCTTACCGTGCCTAAAAAAATATATTTATAATGTTTGTTTTTTAGATTTATTTGAAAACGTAATAAGTTGATACACATTTGTTGCACAAGTCTTTTTTAATATGTGATTAGTTTATTTGAATCATTTCTTGTGTTGGTATTGTTTGTATAAGCTTTTTGGATATTTTTTTGAAATGTGAACACTTTGGTCAAATAAAACTTAATCCAAACTTTCTTAACGTATTGGAAAAATGTTATATGTTTCTAATATTAAGAAACAAATTTATTTTATAACATATCTAGAGCTTATGTTATTAAAAAATGCTAAGAAATTATATATCATTGGTATTACTTAAATTTATGGTTATTGTTAAAAAAAACGTGTAACCGAATAATATTTACTCGCCGTAAAATATAGTCACAGGGTACCCACCGGCGCATCACGCGGGTATCCTGCTAGAATTATAAGAATATAATATGGAATCTAGTGTTGTTGAAAGCAAAGATGAAGTTAAGAAATGTATAAATAAAGGAATTAGCACATATACCTCTCCGGCTCTTTCCATCTAGCAAAGTTAATTTTGTTATTTTCTTTGTTATTTGGTTCTTTAATGCAACACCACCATTTTCGAATTTTATTGACCGATTATGTGGTTCAATTTTCTCACATGACAAAATGGACATAGTATTTCTTGTTTATATATATAAAAATGATTATTTGCAATACCCAGTCATTATTCTTTTTTTTTTCTTCCTAAAATACATCAAATTATTATATAATCAATAAAAATGAAACAAATACAAAGTATACCTAAAACAATCGTAATCGAAAAGGACCAAATTTTACACGATTTTCATACCACTCGTACCCCTAATATACTAAAACTATAAGAAATATATTATTAAATATACGAGAAAAGCCAAATGATAAAACTAAATATAACTATAAAATGATCCCTTCCAAAGTATCCATACACTAAATTACCACCTCTAACTCTACAAAAGACCAATGTTCCAAAATTTGACGAGTGGGTTATATAGAAGCTCCAAATCAATAAAAAGTGACCAATGGGATGAAAAGGAATAACCATAACTAAGAAAGGAATCCCAATCATGCTTCATGAAGCAAGGAATCCTAAAGTGGCTTTTGTCAGCATTAAGTTATTTCATCTTTTTAGTTTAAATATGTAAGAAGATGTTTGAATTGAATGGTTTAAGATTTTATACAATATCTTTTTCATTTATTAATGTTTGAATTGAATGGTTTAAGATATTTTTTTTAATGTTTAATGAGTTTCATCACATGATGGCATGACATTTTGTGAATGATGACAACTATATTCTAACGGAATTGTGACATAAACATTGCTTTCATTGTTAGATAAGCATAGGGAGATACTTGATCCACCATTATAAGAATGGAATATGAAATCGAGTGATATTGGAAGCAAAGATGAAACTAAGAAAGATATAAATAAAGGAATACATTGCTTTCATTGTTAGGTAAGCATAAAGAGACACATGATCCGAATTATATGAATGGAATATGAAATCGAGTGAGCGCCGTTTCTTTTTAAAATAACCAATTTTATGTTGGAAGCAAAGATGAAGTTAAGAAAGGTATAAATAAATGAATCGACACATATATCTCTCCGGATCTTCCCATCTAGCAAAGCTAATTTTGTTATTTTCTTTGTTATTTGGTTCATTAATGCAACACCACCAATTTCGATCAATCTAGTACTAAATTTTGACTTTTATTGACCGATTACGTGATTCGGTTTTCTCACATGTCAAAATAATATTTTCTATCGGTCCAATTTGATTTCCTTCAAAAACTTTTTTTTCCTCCGAAAATGGTCAAGGTATTCCCTTTTTGTATATATAAAAATGATTATTTGCAATCTCCTAATCATGCTTTTTTTTTCTTCTTCCTAAAATACATCAAACTATTATATAATCAATCAAAACGAAACAAATAAAAAATATATATATAACAACCACAATCGAAAGGGACCAAATTTTACACGGTTTTTTTACCACTCAAACCCCTGATAAACTAAAATATAAGAAATATACCTATATCTATACTACATAAAATGTAAAAAGGGTCAAAGGTTAAAATGAAAACTTGAAAATTCAATGTTGAAAGTCAATATTCTTGAAATACTTGAAAATTGAATGTTGAATGTGATGTCTATGCGTATGAACAAAAAAAGGAAGGAAAAAACATTGAATGTGACATTAAATGTAAGCCAATGTTTAATGGGTATATATTGAATGTGATGTCTATGGGTATAAAACGTTTGAACATGTTACGTTCCTCTTCAAATCAAGACTACCTATACTCAGTGCATATAGTGACATTGAAGGAAAATATTCATATTAAACATATGGCGGTAAAATTATGATCATTCAAATTGAATTTAAACTTCAAACATCAAACATTATATATGGTAAGTGTTTTCAAATGCCTATATAAAGAACACTAATATATTGATTTATTTCATCTTGTTTACTTTCATACGCATAGACATGGCAATGAAAAATTGAAAAGGATATTAACGATGATCTTGAGGTTGGTTTCACATTCGCGTATTCTTACATTCGAAGTTGGTTGCTTCGATCGTCTTCTTTCAAGCTAAAGAGAACACAATTCCCCGTGTGCCTTAGCTTTGCGACGACTATTAATAAAGCTCAGGGCCAAACAATTTCAAATGTGGGTGTCTATTTGCCAGATTCTGTTTTCTCTCATGGCCAGCTTTATGTGGCATTGTCTAGAGGGATATCTCGTAGAACAACAAATGTATTGGTTAAACCAGCCAAAGAGTTCTGTCAAGCAGGAATCTATACCTCAAATGTCGTGTATCAAGAAGTTTTACGCGACTAATAACGTGTGTTGTTAGTTAATATTTCATAATTGATATAATATTTTATTTTAAGTTTCATTAAATATTTTTATATGTCGTTTGATATATGTTAAGAATTTTTGCAAGAGTTAAATTATATCACATGTTACAACTATTTGTAATTACATTTTGATCATTTCACGTTCTATTTTGAACGTTATACGAAACACTTACCACAATATCGCATATCGTTAATTGTCTGCCGCTAGAAACCGATGCCGCTAGGCACGGGTACTCGCCTAGTTATTAAATATATAAGAAGAGCCAAATGATAAAATCAAATACAAGTATAAAATTATCCCTTCCAACATATCCATACATTAAATTACCAATTCTAACACTACGCATGACCCAGGATCCAAAATTTGAAGCTCCAAACCAATAATAAGTGACCAATGTGATGGAAAAGGAAGAACCATAACTTGATTGAAGCAAGGAATCCTAACGTGTCTTTTCTCAGCATTAAGTTATTTCATCTTTTCTCGAATTACATATAAATAATTATGCGAGGCTTTAATGTATTAAATGTGATAGCAGAAACTATGCTGTAAGAATACTTTTTAGTTTAAATATGTAAGAACACAACCAAGAAAGGAATCCCAATCACGCTTCATGAAGCAAGGAATCCTAACGTGGCTTTTGTGAGCATTAAGTTACTTCATCTTTTTAGTTTAAATATGTAAGAAGATGGAAGGAGGATTGACACAAAGAAAGTAAAAAAAAATACAAATTTTAATTATGATCAAAATGGCGAATGCAGCTTCAACTTCGAATCCAAGTTGCATAGTCGATGTTGGTGAAGCATTTCCATATCGTTCAAATGTTATCGGCCCAAATATCGTTACCGTGAAGCTGAGCGGTAAAAGCAAGTATAATCTTTGGAAAACACATATGGAATGTCTCTTAAAGAGTCAACATATGGTTGGTTTCATCGACGGTCAGTTCCCGAGTCCTGCGGGGAATGGGAAGGGGAAGGGGAAAGTGGGAGATATGGAGGCATGGATTGCATCAGATTCACTTGTAAAATGTTGGATTCTTGGTTCACTTTCTGAAGAAGCAGCCGGGAAGGCTATCAATCATCTCACACACATGCAAAAGAAGACAGATTTCACAGCAAAAGATTTATGGGATGAACTGCGACGTAGTTATGGTCCTTCAGTTCGTGAACAAGCAGCAGGTACTATATTTCCTTTGCTAATCTATGTTTTATTTGTTTGGTTTGTGATTTGGAATGACTTTTTTTTCTTGAAACTTTGAAGCAATGACTTGACATTTGACAATACACTTCTCTCATAACTTATTATTTTATAATTAAAACACAAAACTTTTGCAATGATTTTTATTTTTATTTTTTATTTTTATTTTGATTTTTTTTGCATTTGACATATTTCTTGAGCAAAAGCTTTTTTGTAGATTTTTTTTTAAAAGAATAGTTGTTGATAGGATTTTAGCATTTGAATTCGCTCATATTTTATAATCATCGACGCAACTTGAACCATTTAGTTGAGCAGGCTGAAACGTTAATGATTAATGTTTAAGTGGGCGAAACTACTAAATCAAAAGGTTAGCGCTAATTTATATAAAAAAAATCATTTAGGACAAAATTTTTGAGGGGGCCATGGCTCTCCCTAGCACTCGGTCCGTCCTTGCTTATAATGACATGCCGATTGATTAGTTGTTAACACTAGTAGGGTACCCGCGCGTTGCAGCGGCGAGTACCCTAAAATAAATGTTAACGGCATCGAAAGCCAAAAGTGATGGCTAGAAGTTGTACGGTTGAGTTATATTTATATGATTGTGTTTAAGTGTTTGGTCTTTGAGTAGCTTTCTTAGATTGTACCATGTGATAATATAACTGTAATTTTGAGTGAATGAGTGTTTTAAAAAGAGCATTAAGTTTAATTGTTGAATTTTATATTTGTGCATTAAGTATTTGTAAACCCAGCTATACAAGTTGTAATACTTAAAAAGTATTTATAATACAAGTAATGACATTTAATAAAGAGATTGTGCTTAAATTAGTAGGACATTTTGCTTTATTACTTGTAATGCTAATTTTAAGTTTTTAGTGTCTTAGTGTAATTAATACCCTAAAAGATTTTTCCTCCCTCATATGGCTTGAGGCTCCTGGTAGTTCTGTTTTGAACTTACAATGATCTACTGAAACATCGTTGGATTTTTTTTAATATTTAGAAATGTAGTTTTTATTTTTACATTTTCATCATAATTGTAATAGAAATAACTACATAAAAGAATGTATTTGTTGTAATAGAAAGCTCGTATTTACATTTTTACACCCCCTTTACATGTCCTAAAGTAACTTCTTGATGTTAGTTCAGTATATCAGTTTTATTAAGGTGGGTTTTTTAGTTTTCTAATAATTTTAATTTAATTTAAGAGATGTTGTTACCAATTGAGCGTTAAATCTGAAGCTATATATATATATGTGTTTGCTTTAGTTTGTTGTTGTACGAAATCCCTTGTGATTTAAATTAAAAAGCATACCTTAGCTTCTATGTTCTACTGTAGTGTTTTTTACCCTTTATAACTGAATTGAAATATTTGATCTTGTAGAAACAAATTTAACGACAAGACAAGCAGAATCAAATGACGAGCCAAGAGTAGAAAAGGCCATGGACGAAGATACTAAGAGATGGATTTATAATCTTATTATAGAAGGAGACACAAATTCTTTAATAAGAGAATTAGAAGCAGCTGGTCTTAACCCCTGGGAGAAACTCACGAATAATGGAAACACAATACTCCATGTAGCAGTGGGTTCTTCTACCAAGAATCATGAATTATTAAAGACATTGTTGGAAATGACACCCAAAGAGAAATTATTAGATATAATAAATTCAGATGGAAGCAGTCTTCTTCATGTTGCTGCTATTGGTGACAACATTAAAGCTGTGGACATGTTGGTGGAAAGAAACCCAGAATTGTTACTAGCCAAAGACAAGGAGGGTCATTCTCCGCTTGCCTTATCTGTTTCCAATATGCATACCAAGACATCTAAGTGTTTATTTAAGCACATGAAAGAAAAAGGGTATGGTTCTTACTTTTCGGGTCAAAGCGGCGAGGAGATTGTCGTTCTTGCTATCTCTTGTCAAGATTTCAGTAAGTCTCGTCTATTGCAAAAGCTTAAATGATAATTAATGATATACAAATAGCAAGATCGAACAAAAAGGGTATGATGCTGTTTTTTGATTCATACATTTTAGTTCATGCATTAATTGTATTTTTACAATATGTAGGCTTGACACAAATGATAATCCGTTATTACCCCAGTGCCATACTTCCCAATAGCGAAGCTGTGCTGACGGCTTTAGCTCAAAACTTCCCACGTGAACTCAACTTTTGGGAAACTTTTCAATGGGAAGGTGATGAATTTGTTTCTATAACTTTTCAATTAATCACTAAGCCTCTGTACACCAATTTTTTCATCTATGTTGCAGGCTTTTCTGATGAGCTTGATAGGACAACACAACCCTACGAGGCTTCGCATGACAGACTTGAGGAGTATTTTGATTGGCCATGTGGTCGCCAGCTTTTCATCACATATGCTATTTTCTTTGTTGGTAGGTTATGAGATGATAAAAAGATAATAAAAGTAAAACAAATCTTGAAAGAAGTTTCCAAAAAAATTTAAAATATTTTATGACAAAGAATGGTTGTGCATTAAATAGTTGGTTAAAAGATATAAAATCTTAAAATCTCTTCAACAATTTGTATTTTCTCAAACTCCTATTTATTGTAAAATTTTCGAAACCTTGTTCTCACATAGAACCTCTTTTTACCGTGACAAGGATAAAAAAATTTGAGAAAACAAGTTGTAAAAAAAAATTTGTACATGCAAAAACAAAGGGGATTGGGAATAACAAGTTAAAGAACTTAAAAAAATTTAGATTTTTGCGCGATTTTGTAATATGTAAATGTAATGTACAACATATTTTTACAAAATTTCAACGAGTTTTTAATCCCAAAAACTTTTTCAACAAATTTTGTATAAAATCTTTTTTCTTTCTCACGATAACTTTTTATTTATTTATATTAAATCTCTTCTATATACATCACCTACATAAGGTTTATATGAGAATGCCACTTTTTGTCGTAACAATAAAACAGTTTAAGTTTTATTTTTTCTCATTTTATATTTCGAGTTTCTTATTTCAATTGCTTTCTTTAATAACTTTAAAAGGCTATTTTAAAAGATTTTTTAATATATTTTTCCATACAATCATATGATTTGAGTATGAATGAATTATAACCTTTCATGACTTAATTGAAACAAAAAATTTCTTTAAACTTATCACATTTAGTTACAAAATAATTGCAGAAAATATAATATAATGATCATGTTATACTAAAAGATTATTTTACGCATAGATTCCAAAAAGGTTATTTAAATCGAACACCTAGATAAAAAAAAAAAAGATAATTTAATGTATGAACGTTTTAACCATTCATACATGACTTCACATGAAAAATAACATTCTTATTAGAATTCAACCTCCATGAAAAGTTGAAAGTAAATACTTGAGACACTAATTAATGTTATTGTAACTTACTAGTTGGAGTAAAACGTCGTAACTCCACAATTCTAACAATCATCCCATCTTAAGCAGGCCTTTGCACGATAAAAACTTTGTTCTACGGATTCCTTAAGTTGCTTGGTAAGACAAATCAAAAGTTACGATAACTATATGACCAAATAATGTAAGAGAAAGAAAATTACCTATTTATTTGAGATTCCAATTTGTCTCTATGCTGCAGTACGACTTTTCTTTGAAGATACGTTTCAAATTCATGAAGATGCAACAAATCTCTTATTTAGAGTATGTTTTCTGATATTTTACCAAAATAACTCGAGCAACTACAGTCAGTATTACACCACTTCCATTTTTGAAGCCACTAGAAGAAATGCATCCACTTTTATTAGAGTTATTATGAGCCGGTTTCCAAATGCAATTTGGTGTGCCAATGAAGATGGTCACAATTTTATTCAATATTCGGTGATCAATCGTTCAGAGAAGATTTACAACCTACTATATGAAATGAGCGAACACAAGAATATTTATAAAACAATCAAAGATTCTTCTGGAAACAACCTTTTGCATTTGGCTGCAAGGTTAGCACCTACTAACAAATTGAATCTAATATCGGGGGCAGCTTTGCAAATCCAACGCGAACTACAATGGTTCAAGGTGAGTACTTTAATCAATGACTCGAAGTTTGAATTTCATTCGGCATACATAAAGTTCTTAAGATGTAATTATTATATATCTTCCAAGGTTAATATAGCATAATATTGTAGGAAGTTGAACGATTTGTATGTCCCTTAAACCGGATACAAAAGAACTCAGATGACGAAACACCTGAAATGGTGTTCACAAGAGAACACAAAGACCTGGTGATCGAGGGAGAGGCGGATAAAGAAACGGCCGAGTCATACACAATTACATTGCACTCATTATTACCATTGTGTTTGCGGCTATTCAGATGCCCGTGGAAATAATCAAGATTCAGGGATACCGATTTTCACTAAAAACATTGCGTTCACAGTATTTGCTATTTCAGATGCAATATCATTATTCACTGCTGTTACATCGTTGTTAATGTTTTTATCAATCCTTACCGCACGTTTTGCAGAACAAGACTTTCTCTTTAAGTTACCAACAAAGCTGATTATTGGCCTCACCATGTTGTTCCTCTCGACAACAGCAATGATCATAGCTTTTGGAGCATCGTTATTCCTTGTTTTTGGACAAAGAAACTTGTTGATGCTCATTCCAATAGGTGCATTGACATGCCTCCCAATTACGTCTTTTGTGACCTTGCAATTTCCTCTTATTATGGAATTAATAAATGCTACATATTGCGGTCGTATCTTTGTTAAAGAAAAGGATGGCTACTTCTACTGAGCCATTTTTTATCGTGAGGCTCAATTCCCCAAGGATATTGTGTAATGTTGTTAAATTTATTTGAGTTAATTATATAAATGTTCCTTGTGGATTATCGGGTTTTATGGATTTAGTCCTTAATATATTTTTTTTCCTTTTTTGTGGATCCTCTCCCTATGTTTTTGACCTGTTACAAATTTGGTCCATTGACCACTTTTTTTGTTAGTTTGATCGTCAATTGAAATGACATAAATACAATTTAGAAGTATGGTCCCTGTGGTAAGACTTATTCAAAGCATTAATTAAAATTTTCCTTGCCTCTCCATACTTATATGTTTAAAATATATTGCATTTATATTTCTCGGCGATTGACCAGGAAAATGCGTCTTGTATCTTGTATCCTCATAAGTTAGTGTACAAGCCAAGTAACTAAGAAATGAAAGGTTATTCACAAGATAGTGGCAACATAAACAAACAAGTATGTACAAGAAGTAATAGGCATCTGCCAGGTGCCTGGGACAATCAACCAGTCAACAAACCAACAATTTGTAGTTTCAACTATTCAAAAGGAGAACATATCATTATGTTAAGTAACAGCCAAGTGTATTTACTTGATCACTAAATATACTAGCTCGAACTTAGGGGCTGTTTGATAAAACTGTATTAATTAGCGCTAAACGAGTCAAATATGCTGAATAATTCAAATGTGCTGAGTGATCATGATTCTGAATTAAAAAACTGTTTGATAAATGTTCAAACTATTGATTCTGAATAAACAAAAATTACCATTTTAACCTCGATTGTGGCTAATTTTAAATGAAACGTGTAGTCAATGAATAATGTTCATTTGTTAGAACTTAGTCTAAAGAAAAAATAGTACAAATTAAAAAAGTAATCATATCAAAAAATCATAAATGCCACAAAAATATTTTAACAATCACATTACTTCATATTGGTTGACCAACGAATATATATATAGGCAATCACTTGGCCTATTTTTATATTATTGTTTAAACAAGAATGTTGTGCCCGCTGCGTTGCAGCGGGTTTTGGGTAATCATTTTTTGTGCAAAGTTTATATTTCTAGTCTTCAAATGTTGTATTATGAGGGAGAGGAACCCGTTGCGTTGCGGCGGAGGTGTTCGTCATTTTTTTAAATGTTTCAGAAGCTGCTAATTTCTTGTTGTTGGTTACCATCTTTTGTACAAAATATTTTGAAATGGGAAGCAGTAACAATTTTTTATAAAAAGAATATATGCTAAACTTAAACATTTTTTATAACAGTTCATGTATGTAAAAATTATATCAATATTGGACTCGTTTTGTTTATAACGCAGCGGCCTTTCTGGCCGCATATTTTTTGTTAATAAAATAGCAAGATGTTTGTCAGATATTGGGTAAATAAACTTGGTTATATATACAAAAAAATAATTATATATAAACTTTTACAAAAATTTGTACGTATTTGGCCCTTATAGTTTTAAAAAACTTTAGAAAACTTTTGAAAGTAGTTGGTAGGTTAAAGGTCTATTTTGAAAGTTTTTAATTTAAAAACTATATATATATTAAACTTCAACAATTTTTATAAAATCGTATGTATATCAAAAGCATATCAATATTAGGTTTGTTTTGTTCGTTATTGAAAGACCTTTTGGCAAGATTTTTTTATTAAAAAATTTAGATATATCTGTTAGATAATTGATAAATAAAGTTTGTTGTATAAAAAAGTCGTTAATAGTTAGAAGTTCAGGGTGCATTATGAAATTTCGTTTCTTTTTACCGCTTTCTTTATTGTTTATCGGCCTATATAATATGCAAAAAATTATAAAATAATATTATTTTAGTAACCAATCACAGGCCATGCTTTATTTGTGCTTTAGTATATACGAGGTTTTTAGCCCGCGCTTCGCAGCGGGGTGTTTGCTTATCAAGCCTTCGCTGCGTCGCGTTTTATATAAAGCTTTTTAATTAAAAATGATAGAATATCGTTATGTAACAACCGTTAAGTAGCAGTCGTTAGTAGGATTATTTGTGTAACGAAAATCTAACATGAAGGACTAATTATGTAAATTTTTTTACATCGTTAGGCCCTAGAGGACCAATTTTGCAACGCAAGTTAATCGTCAGGGACTGTTGTCGCATTTTTTTTGGTATTTAAAATAAAAAAGTTAACGACCGTTAGTAGATAACGGACGTTGACTAACGACCGTTAATACTATTATTCATTAGGCCCATAGCAAAATAAGGATTGCCCTTAGCATTTTTGTTGGCATATTTTATGCATACAGTACAATAGCTTAATGCTTGTTACTATTCATTAGGCCTATAGGAAAATAAGGATTGCCTTTAGCATTTTTGTTGGCATATTTTATGCATAGAGTACAATAGTCAAAGTTTGCAAGATATTTTATGCATAGACCTAGCAAAAAAAAGAGTGGTTTTAGGCATCCTGGTAAATGTAATGTAGAGGAATATAAATAGGAGTGGAGTTGGTGACTTTTTGGCTTATCGATTCCATCACCCAATGATTTTTCAAATTTAATAATAACCAAAGTATAAAAGAGACATGTGTAATAGGGGTATTTGGGCAAACCGAATCTCACTGAATCATTTTGTTTACCATTGTACTCAAAATCGCTCAGCACGTAATTTTATGATTCAGCTGCCACTATTAAGTTACTAAACAAGCTGCCCGATTAATTTTTGGATGATCAGCGCTGAATTAGTTCATTCAGCAGTAATCAAACGAAGCCTTTAGTCTTAATGAGCTCACAAAGAATAATGATTCTATATTTCTATGGGCCACAAATCTCGACAAAAAAGGAAAAACACTACAAAAATATGGAATTTACTATTTCATAATAAAGGGTTAACATCCTTTAGGACATGTCAAATTCAAATACAAATAAAGCCATCAATGCACAAAATGTCGAATGAACGAATCAAAAAGCCCTAACATGTAATAGGCATCAACAAAAATTTTCTTGACAAAATAACAAGACAAAATCACTAAGGTCAAGACCACAAACATCAAGACATAGGAACGCATCCATGAGGCATGATCACCTTCAAATCATCCAAGGATTTGGCAGAATCATCAACTAGTACCTTTAGCTTCTTCAAGTAAGCCCACTCAATTTTGCAAAATTCTTAGCACATTCACCCATAAGCTCCCTAGCTTCCTCGGTCCCAATCTTCAACCTAGGATCATCATTCTTTGTGATAGGAAGATTCGGGTACTTAGATTTCATATCACGAAAGAATTTGATAGCATGAAAGTCAATACACAATCTTTGGACCGTTCCAAAGGCTGTCATAAACTTGATCAAAGATTTCTTCTCTTCTATCAAATCTGCTAATTGATCTTCAGAACTCCTAGCATTTGTCTGGGCTTAAGCTAGTTCAAACTCCAATCTAGCAACTATTGTTGGGAGTTTGGTTTATCTTACAGAGACTCGACCAGATATTGCTTATGTTGTCCACATTGTTAGCCAGTTTATTGGTGCTCCAACTACAGTTCGCTGGGTTGTTGCCCTACAGATTCTCCGGTATCTTCGAGGTAATCAGTTTCAAACACTCTTGATTCCTTGCATATCTTCTTTAGACTTGCGTGCTTATTGTGACTCTGATTGGGCCGGTTATTCTGTTACTCACAAGTCTACAACCGAGTTCTGTGTTTTTCTTGGAGATTTTCTTATCTCATGGAAGAGTAAGAAACAAGATGTTCTTTCAAGATCTTCTACTGAAGCTGAGTATCGTGCCATGACTGTTACAACTAGCGAGATTGTTCGGTTATGTTGGTTACTTGCACATATATGGGTGTTTATATTACTAGTCCTACTCCATTATATTGTGATAATCGTAGTGCTATTCAGATTGCGCGCGACACAGTTTTTCATAAAAGGACCAAACATATAGAGATTAATTGTCATTTCACTCGACACCTTCTTCAAGCGGGCACCATTTCTTTGTCGTTTATTATGTCTGCTTTACATATTGTAGATATATTTGCCAAGCCTCACTGTGGCCCGCATTTTTGCTTTCTCTGACAAACTTTCAATGTTCCTCTCTACAACATTATGAGTTTGAGGGGGATGTTAGTTAATAAGGTCGGCCCACCTGTGTCGGCCCATTAGCCCGTCTAGCATTAGGTTATCATCTCTTTATTTTGTGTATTTATATGTTGTTTGTACAGACTTTTCATTCATCAAGTCATACAAATATTTGTTCACTATTCGGTTTGTACAATGAATAAGTTCAACAGTGTTCTCTACATTGTTTTCGGGGGCAGGATGTATTACCTGATTAATATTGTTGGTTCTCAACGTTTTGCAATAAGTATATGTAGTAAGAGAAGTTTGACTATTTGCCAAACATGGTCACCTAAAAAGGCCAAATGCTGATAGAAGTAGCAGACAAATTAAGGTTAATGAAGCTTAAGAGAAGATTGTTGCAATACATTCTAACACAAAGATAATGAATAACAAAACTAGTGGATATTATTATATATCATACACTGATACAAAATGAGACACTGATATTGTATTTTATGTTGTATGTGTAGTTTTGTTTATTTGATGATGTGTAAATCAATCTCATTATGATAAGCATTTCTCTACTATCTACAGTCAGTCATATACAACAAAAATTAAAAATCACCATGAAAGAAACACTAGAGATAGCTTTAGGTAAAAAAAAAAAAAAAAAAAAAAAAAAAAAAAATCTGAAAAATACTTCTCAGTTGTAGCACTTAAGAAAACACCAATCCAAGCAATATAAAATTTGAACCACAACCAGAACTACTCAAAACTACATTAATATATAACCCCTGAAAATTAGAATTTCAGCATTCAACAAAATTATATACAAAGTATAAAATGGGTCACACCCGCCTCTCGGAAAGGGATGATTTATCTCAATTCCTGTGTGCCTCGTGGAACTCCTTGAAGATTAATCATATATTTGTCTTGTACTTAACGAATAGCTAATGAATCTAGAGGTAATGAATCTAAGGTTCAAAAATATCTATGTATCCAAAAAGAATTTACCTAAAAAGAAAAAGATTCATCAAAAGGCTTTCTTCTTATTCTTCTTCATTCTCTTAGACTTCCTTCGTTTTAGATATATCTGATATGATAATCCGCTAAACACCATAGCAACACTCCCCACTGCTTTCTAGACAAGGATTCCGCTAAGTAGTGATGAAACCACAATGCTAACAAACTTGCGGGTGGTTGTGATTGTGGTGTTGGTTAATGAACCAAATCTGCTAATGGTAAAAAATATAAAGTTTTGACCAATTGCGCCACATAAACAGTAGTATAAAATATCCCAAGCTGCTTCGGGGTTGTTCTTGCAGAATTTAACTGCTTGGTATCCACTTGCTTGTGGCCAACCAAACATGAAAATGGCATTGTAAACGGTACCCCATAAGTTTCTTTCCTAACATCATATCCCATGCATTTGTTTTTGGCTACCTGCAATACTACGTAAATGCCTTCATTAGTAGTTATATTACACGAAAATTGTTAAACAAGGTTTTCTGAATACACCGGGGGCAATCTCAACCATTTACAAGAAAATGGGTCATTTCTTGTAGTACAGTATTTGATTATAATTAATAAAGTGACAGAAGACGTTTTACATGTTTACAGCATCCTAAAATGTTTCATAACAGACCGGTTTTGACCTGACCCATTTTGACCTGTTAGGCCATTACCCAACCAACCCCGGTTGACCACCTCTAGTTATATGTTGAATGGAAATTCAAAGCTTATTGAGTTTGTACGTTGCTGAGATTCAATCTTGAGTGGGATTTGTGAAACCATCAAACACCAAGTTTAAGAAACAGAGTCCATATCCAAGTGGGGCATTTGGACTAGCCAACTTGTCTATGGTCTTCGAGCTAGTCTGAGTCAAATGAAGGCATTACAAGCTTGATAATCTAATGGTGATTCTGATTCTTATCAGAAACAAGGAGGCTGCAAAGATACTCCTGAAATGAGGATCTAATATCATAAACTAGCGTCCCAATCAGCATCACTATGAAATGACAAATTTTGTTAATGATCATTTTAGATGTGATTAACATTTATTAAATGCTACAAAATGGTCACTACAAATGCAAGGACCTGCAAGCAATAATGTGAAGGTGAGTAGTGAAAACAGTAGCACATCTTTGCTCTTGGCCTGGACCAGTAGTTATTAAAAACCGGTTTGATTACTGAAAGATAAAAGACCATGTGTAAATACTAATAGCACATCTTTTCCCACTTTCGCTTTGATTGCCAAGAAGTTTTATGGTACATGGTAGAGGTGGTAAAGTGAGCGGGTGATTAGTGGAAACAAATTTGGGTCAAAACGAGTTATTTTTTTATATGGGTCAGGCTTACTCGCAAACATTTTGTCCCCCTTTTCTCAAATTACATATAAATATTACCTGCAAGGCTGTAATGTTATAAATGTGATAGCGGAAACAATGCTGTAAGAATACTTTATAGCGTTTAATGAATAAGGTAATTGTGGAGGGTGTAAGCATTTAAATGACTTTTCGAGTCACTTTTGATCCATTCGACCCATTTGAACCTTTCCATTCTAACTTTTATTTACCCATTAGACATAAATTTAACCCAAATTAACCCATTTCTAGGTAAACAGGTTGAATTACAATATCTAATATATGGTATCGTACTAGGTAGCTATATATATATTTTTTTTGCAAAATGGCTTCACATTACAATTTCACCGTATCTTCAATCCCATTAGTTTTCAGTCGTTAGAAGAAAAAAAAATATTGAGGAATGCTATTATGATACATGCAGTTACTGATTTTCTTTAAAAAATATATAATTGACATTATAAACTTTTTTTTCTTATAGTCTCAGATTTGTATAAGCTGATAAAGATCAATTTGTCATATACCACGAGTCATCAGCAATTGGCAGCACCAGCACTAGAGAGAACCAGAAATCTTTCTCCAGGAAATGCTTCTGCCACTAATGATGGCAAATATTATTAAAAAGGTTGTTTGTTTCGTGCCTAGATAAGGTACAATGCACATTTAGGTTCTATCACACGTATGATCATTGAGTTAATTTTTTTTAACGGCATTATTATTAAAAAAAGGAAAAGAACCAGCAAGGAGCTAGCAAATACAAAGGAGTTTTTAACCGATTAGTCCAACTAATAAGCTTACGACCTCTAAACTTTAGCCAAGAAAAATAGTACAAACGAATACTATCGAATATATCACATTTCCTCATAGATTGAGAGCTAAACGTGACACTATTACGATGCCGCCAAATCATCCACTGAGTAGACGCAATAATAATATTCAATTGATGCTTCTGCTCTCTAGAAACGGGCCATGTGTTTATCCAATCTCTCCAATGATCGTTAGAAACGAACAAAGGCAAAGAAATGTTGCACCACACACGCACAAGCCTCCGTATATCCATAGCAATAGCACACTCACAGAAAATATGATAGTTGGACTCCACGTTACCGTTGCATGACGGGCGAGATATCTCCGAAAATTCAATAACTTGAGAAGAAAGGTTTAAACAGTGAGGAAGCCGATCTAACCTTAATTGCCACATGAAGATGTTAACTTTACGAGGAAGAAATTTGTCCCATAACGTCGGATGATTCAAAGAAGTCAAAAGACGGTCGTCAATGTGTCGACATGTGGCACCAAAAGAAAATACTTCATCATTAGCTAGAGACCAAACGCAAGAGTCCGATTCAAAGCAAATATCAACGTGGCTAATCTTAGACAATATGTCTCTAAGATAAGCAGTATTGCACACGCCTAAATCAGATATTGACCAACTCCAACACCACTGTCCGTTAAAATACAATCCCTAATCAAGCAATCTTTGTCTTGCTCCAAACGAAAAAGCCTGTTGAACCTGTGATACATTGGGGAGTCACCAAGCCAAGTGTCTTTTCAAAAACGAACAAGAGTACCACAACCAACATTAAAACTTAAGGATCATTGAGGTAATTATGTACAGAGAACACTTTTTTCCCCATATACACGTCTTTTGGCTATTGTGTAGTAGATAAAACTTAAGCTTATATTGTTTCTGGGGTTGTGCTTCCATTGCTATTGTGACAATGTTCAAACTTACCCCATTTGTTATGTGTGCCACACTTTTCAATTGCTGATCTAGTTTGGTAATATTACGTGAATCAAATGAAATTTGTACGCCTTTTTCTTATGTTCATTTGTCTAAAATATAAGTTTGGTTCCGAATATTTGAATAGCTAAAATTAAGTGTGATGCCGCTAGTTTATATACGAAGCACTATCAATCTCGGCTATTATAAGTGTTGAGAACACGTTCAGCATAAATATGGATGATGCGGACAAAAATCGTTTATAAGACCGTCACAGGAAATCTAGTGGCAAACAATCATGACCAATGACACTTTATCAACAACACAAACTATCACTTGTTGTTAGCCTTTTATTGATACAAAGTGAATGAAGTTATAATTAGAGTTACCAAACTTATCGATCTCTTCTTGTGAAGACAGTAGGACCACGCGCGGTGGGAAGGGAGAGGTAATGAGTGATAACGCATGCTAGTGTCACCACCCGTGGTGCACCATCCTTGATTACGTCTAACACTTCATTTACTTTGTATCAATAAAAGCCAACAAGGGATAGTTTGTGTAGTTGTATTTCTTAAAAGCCCATCAAGTGGGAAAATTTATTGAACAATCTTTTAAACTCAACAACTTATCAAATTATTAATGAAGCTTAACATAATGTTTTTTTTATCTGTGATGTTTTAATTTATAATGTAATTAGTAAGGTATCTGCGTTATGGTGGTAGTTACCCTATAATCAAAAATTTTGGCGAACAATATTTTTGATTACATGTTTTCATGATAATGACTTTACGCATGGTGAGAATTTTGGGAATAACTTTATTGCACACTATTTCATATTAAAATGTCAAGTACATATGCATCACGATACAATGAAAATAGAAAATGGCTTTTTAGCGACGTATTTATCGACCTACTAATTGAAGTCGCAAAGTTGCGACATAGGTGGCGATGCTTTAGCTTCGTTATGCTGTCAACCAGGGCCGGATTTGGGCCTGTGCAGAGTGGGCAACTGCACAGGGCCCATTATCTTAAAGGGGCCTCACTTTTCTGTCCAACTGTATAAAACAAAATGCAGCCCATTTAAAAGCCTAAAATCAATTTCCATTCTTTCTGTTGGGCTGGCCACGCATATCAACTAGGGGTGTTCATGGGTTGGGTAATACCTAAATCGAAAACCGAAACCGAACCGAACTGAAAATAATCGAACCGAACTCGTAACCGAACCGAATTTGCCAAAACCGAACCGAATCAATTAAATATTCGGGTTTCGGTTCGATTATGATTTTAGCAATCCAAACCGAAAACCAATTCAAATAAATATATATATATATTTATATATTTATATAAAAATTATTAAAACTTATTTAAATATAACATTTTTTAAGCTTTAATTTTTTTCTTTTGAAAATCTTATAACTAAATGAATAATTAATTAAATTTATGTAATTCAGTTTATTCGGTTCGGTTTCGGTTATGGGGTTCGGTTTTCGGTTATTCGGTTCGGTTGAATCATTTTAGATTTTTGGTCCGGTTCTGTTCTCGGTTATACCCAGAAAAAAAAATTAACCGAACAAACCGAACAACCCGATAACCGAACCGATGAACACCCCTTATATCAACATCTTCCATCACTTTAAACAAAATCATTTCCTTCTTTAATTTAGATCATTTCATTAACAGATATACTTTTTTATCTCAGCAAAAATCTCGTTTAATTTCCTCCATCTTTTATTTACAATTTTAAAATAAAATGGTAACTTAATTAGATATAGCATGCATATAGTTTTAAAACTTTGGAAAATAAGTGGTGTTTCCACATATAATTTTATTGTTTAAGGGGCTTAATTTGTAGTAATCGCACAGGCCACTTAAACCACGGGCCGCCTCGCCGTCAACATCGCAAACTATGTCGCCAATAATGTCGCGATGTGTTTCGAGATGAAATTGTCGCGTTAGTGTCGCAATATTTGCTTCATTCTCTACCATGTTGCTAGCAAAGTCACTAATTTGCGACTTCCCAAAAGATGCTTGCTAGAGGTGTCGTTAGCTTGTGACATGGTAGAACCATATCGGTAAAAGTGTCGCTATATTAGTGACTTTCTTGAACATGTCGCTATCCGCGTCAGTAACATTTCAACCTCTGAAACAAACTATATTCCTAAGAGCATCTACAATGCATAATACATTCAATGAAGAAAGCTTAAAGGAAAGACTTGTAGTTTACCAAGTCTTTGTTAAAAAGTTTTTCAAAAAGCTTTTGTTGCAATGCTAAAAACACCTTTAAAAGACTTTTTAGAATAGTAAAAAACTTTTAATAGCTTGACCCATTGTGGATGCTCTAAGCTTCTTAAATAATTTTGGATTTCTTTCTTCAACTATTCTTTTTGGTTTTAGGTTTATAAAGTAATTATTTATGTTTTTGGTAAAAGTGTCGCTATATTAGATTTTCCAAAATTCACACCCATTATTCTCCCAAAAATCACGGTGCCTCTATCGCTCCGCCACCACAACCTCACGACCTTTTCGACTATATCTTCATTGGATCGATTTCATGTTAAATTTTCGGTGGTTTATCAGCTTTTGATGACGGTTACGGTAATAATCAATCGGATTCCTTTTATGCTTACTTTGCTTGCAATTATATTTGATATCTTTTATCGACTTTATATGTCGATATGCTATAGTTTAGAAAGTTACTGTTGATGATTATGCATGTGAATTTTGATGCAAAATGTAGCGTTACCCTGTTGAAGAAGTGGCATCCCTCATTTTAACCGTTCGATATAATGCTTGACCAAAATAGATGACTTTTATTCATCTTAATTATTGATATAGCGTTTCTCTTTTCTTGCTTCAGTGACACTAGAAAACATTGGTGTGCGAGTAATTGGACTTGTGATGTGATGTGCTATCTCTCAAATCAGGTCATCGACGAGAATTCATGATCTAGGTCATCTTTGGTAACTTGGTAAGATATATAGTTAATCCGATAACACTATTTAGATATTGATGATTTGGTTATTCCTGACTTGTTTCATAAAGATAAGGTTTCTCTTTATGGCGACGTATTATGATAAGCCGTCATTGTAGTCCCTTCCAAAGTATCCATACACTAAATTACCACCTCTAACTCTACAAAATACCAATGTTCCAAATTTGATGAGTGTGTTATATTGAAGCTCCAAATCAATAAAAAGTGACCAATGTGATGAAAAGGAATAACCATAACTAAGAAAGGAATCCCAATCATGCTTCATGAAGCAAGGAATCCTAACGTGGCTTTTGTCAGCGTTAAGTTATTTCATCTTTTTAGTTTAAATATGTAAGAAGATGTTTTTTTTTTTTTTTTTGAACATATATAAGAAGATGTTTGAATTGAATGGTTTAACATTTTATACAATATCTTTTTCATTTATTAATGTTTGAATTGAATGGTTTAAGATTTCTTTTTTATTATTATTTTTTTTTTTTAATGTTTAATGAGTTTCATCACATGATGGCATGGCATTTTGTGAATGATGACAATTATATTCCAATAGAATTGTGACATAAACATTGCTTTCATTGTTAGATAAGTATAGGAAGATACCTGATCCAACATTATAAAAATGTAATATGAAATCGAGTGATGTTGGAAGCAAAAATGAAATTAAGAAAGATATAAATAAAGGAATACGTTGCTTTCACTGTTAGGCAAGCATAAGGAGATACATGATCCAAATTATAAGAATGGAATATGGAATTGAGTGATGTTGGAAGCAAAGATGAAGTTAAGAAAGGTATAAATAAAGAGATCGACACATATATCTCTCCGGCTCTTCCCATCTAGCAAAGCTAATTTTGTTATTTTCTTTGTTATTCATTAATGCAATACCACCAATTTCGATCAATCTAGTACCCAATTTTGACTTTTATTGACCGATTACGTGGTTCGGTTTTCTCACATGACAAAATAAGATTTTCTATCGGTCCAATTTGATTTCCTTCAAAAACTATTTTTTCCTCCGAAAATGGTCAAGGTATTTCCTTTTTGTATATATAAAAATGATTATTTGCAATCTCCTAATCATGTTTCTTTTTTTTCTTCTTCCTAAGATACGTAAACCTTTATATAATCAATCAAAACGAAACAAACACAGTATATATAAAACAACCACAATCGAAAGGGACCAAATTTTACACGGTTTTTTTACCACTCGAACTCCTAATATGTTAAAACTATAAGAAATAGACTATTAAATACACGCGAAGAGCCATGCACTAAAAAAACCAACTCTAACCTCTACAAATGACCAATGTTCCAAAATTTGACCAGTGGGTCATTGGAGTTTCAAACCAAATAAAAAGTAACCAATGTGATGGAAAGGGAAGAACCATAACTAGAAATGTAATGTATTATGAATCTGCAAAAACACCATATAGACTTCACGAGCCCACTGTAGTGTATCTAAAATTTGCATGCTTTGACGGGTTCGGAACACAACCAAGAAAGGAATCACAATCATGCCTCATGAAGCAAGGAATCCTAATGTGGTTTTTGTCAGCATGAAGCTACTTCATCTTTTACTTTAAATATGCAAGAAGATGGAAGGCGGATTCACACAAAGAAAGTAAAAAAGATACAAATTTTAACTAAGATTAAGATGATGAATGCAGCTTCAACTTCGAATCCAAGTTTCATTGTGAATGATGGTGAAGCATACCCATACCCTTCATATGTTATTGCCCCAAATTTTGTTACTGCGAAGCTGAGCGGTAAAAATAAATATAATCTGTGGGAAACACAAATGTTATGCCTCTTAAAGAGTCATCATATGGTTGGTTTCATCGACGGCCAGTTCCCGAGTCCTGCGGGCAATGGGAAGGGGAAAGTGGGAAATATGGAGGCATGGGTTGCATCAGATTCACTAGTGAAAGGTTGGATTTTTGGTTCAGTTTCTGAAGAAGCGGCTAGGAAGGCTGTCAATCATCTCACACACAAGCAAAAGAACACAGATTTCACTGCAAAAGATTTATGGGATGAACTGCGACGTAGTTATGGTCCTTCTCGTGAACAAGCAGCAGGTAGAATATTTCCTTTTCTAGTCGAAGTTTTATTTGTTTGGTTTTGTGATTTAGACAAATTGTTAAAATTATGTAGCGAGCATCTCCAAAGAATGACTTTTATTGAGCAAATAATTTTCAAAAGCTTCTATCATAATGCGCAACTTTTTTCATGAAACTTTGAAGCAATTACTTGATGAATTATACACTTCTCGATAACTTATTATTTTATTGAGAAGTACAAAAAAAACTTTTGGAAAGATTTTCTTGCATTTGAAGTATTTCTTGAGCAAAAACTTTTTTGTAAGAATAGTGTTTGATAAGATTTTAAAGTTGGGTTGCTCTCATAAAACTTATAATGTCACGCCGATTGATTAGTTAATATAATGGTGTATTTTGTTCTAATTTTTTATTTGACATCGTATGGCTTGAGGTTCTCTAATAGTTATGTTTTGAACTTAAAAGACAGAGACCTATGCAATGATCTAGTGAAACATCCTTGGTTTATTTTATTTATGCAAAAATATTCTACAACAACCATTTTTAGTAGAGGTGGCAAATGGTCGGGTCGGGTCGGTTTGGGTCATGGGTCAAATGGGTTATGGATCAAACGGGTCATACTTTAAGAATGGGTTGAATGGGGTCATGGGTCAAACGAGTTCGGTCGGGTCGACTCGTTACATTTCCACCCATAATCATGCTACTATAGTATGTTTCGTTCTCTCTTTTACGTTTTAGTCCGTTTTCATATGTTTTTTACGTTTTCTTCCGTTTTTTTAATGTTTTAGTCCGTTAATTTACGTTTTCCTCCGTAAAATTGTTGACCCATTTGTTGATCCACATAAGTCTAATTGTTGACCCATTTGACATGTTCTTTACAATGGGGTAACCCAATCCAACCTATAAGCTGTTATTTTTTACCCATAGCAACCCATTTTTCTCTAAATGGGTTGTGATTGCCACCTCTAATTTTTAGAGACGTGCTTTTTATTTTTACACTTTCATCATAATTGTCAGCAGTTTACACCGTTTGGCCATATATCTCGTATTTGCATTTTTACACCTCTTGCCCTAAAGTAACTTCTTAAAATGAGTTTAATATATTTAATAAGGTGGCCTTTTTAGTTTTCTAATAACTTTAATTTAATTTAAGAGATGTTGTTACCAATTGAGCGTTAAATCTGAAGCTATATATATGTACCTTTGCTTTAGTTTGTTGTATGAAATCCCTGGTGATTTAAATTAAAACGCATACCTTCTATGTTCTACTGTAGTGTTTTTTACGCTTTATGACTGAATTGAAATTTTTGATCATGTAGAAACAAATTTAACGACAAGACAAGCAGAATCAAAAGACGAGCCAAGAGTAGAAGATCCCTGGGAAGAAGAAAAGAAGAGATTGCTTTATAATCTTATTATAGAAGGACGCACATATTATGTAATAAGAGAATTAGAAATTGCTCGTCTTAATCCCTGGGACAAAATCACGAATAATGGAAACACAACACTCCATGTAGCAGTGGGTTCTTCTACCAAGAATCATGAATTATTAACAAAATTGTTGGAAATGACACCCAAAGAGAAATTATTAGATATTATAAATTCAGATGGAAGCAGTCTTCTTCATGTTGCTGCTATTGGCGACAACATTAAAGCTGTCGACATCTTGGTGGAAAGAAACCCTGAGTTGTTATTAGCCAAAGACAAGGAGGGTCAAATTCCACTTGCCTTATCTGTTTCCAATATGCATACCAAGACATCTGAGTGTCTGTTTAAACACATGAAAGAAAAAGAGTATGATGCTCTTTTTGCGGGCAAAAGTGGCGAGGAGCTTGCCGTTCTTGCTATTTCTTGTCAAGATTTTCGTAAGTATTATTTATTGCAAAAGCTTAATTAGATGATAATTAATAATATACAAATAGCAAGATCGAACGAAAAGGCTATGATGCTCTTTTTTGATTCATACATATATATTAGTTCATTGTCTTTTTACAATATGTAGGCTTGGCAAGATGGATAATCGATTATTACCCCGATGCCATAGTTCCCAATAGCGAAGCTGTGCTGACGGCTTTAGCTCAAAACTTCCCATGTGAACTCCACTTTTGGGAAACTAGGAGAGGTGATGCATTTGTTTCTATAACTGTTCAAAATAATCACTAAGCCTCTGTACTCCAATTTTTTCATCTATGTTGCAGACTTTTCTGATGAGCTTCATAGGACATTAGGACCCTACATGGCTACGCATGACAGACTTGAGGAGTATTTTGATTGGTCATGCGGTCGCCAGCTTTTCAGCACATGTGCTCTTTTCTTTCTTGGTAGGTTATGAGATGATAAAAAGATAACAAAAGTAAAACAAATCTAGAAAAAAGTTTCCAAAATATTTTAAAATAGAGTAAATTACATAAATGGTCACTATGATTTGTCCATTTTTTCACATATAGTCACTGAACTTTTTTTTTGACATACGTGGTCACTGAAGTTTCAAATCGTTACAGATTCAGTCCATTTCGTTACATAAATGGTCACTGAAGTTTCAAACCACAGTGACCATTTATGTAACAAAATTGAAACCTTAGTGACTGGATTTGTAACGATTTGAAACCTTAATGACTGACTTTGTCAAAAAAAAAATTCAGTGACTAAACGTGAAAAAAATGACAAACTACAGTGACCATTTATGTAATTTACTCTTTAAAATATTTCGGGACAAAGAAAGGTTGTGCATTAAAAGGTTAGCTTAAAAGATATAAAATGTTAAAATCTTCTTCAGCAATTTGCAATTTCTCAAACTCCTATTTATTGTGAAATATTCGAAACCTTGTTTCTTTGAATACTTTGTATACGTCTCACACAAAACCTCTTTTTACCGTGAAAATGATAAAAATAATTGAGAAAACAAGTTAAGTTGTAAATAAATTCTTGTATATACAATAACAAAGGGGATTGGAAAAAGTAGTTAAATAACTTTAAATTTTTTTAATTTTTGCGCGATTTTGTAATGTGTAAATGTACTATGCAACATACTTTTACAAATTTTCAATGAGTTTTGAATCCCGAAACTCCCTTTTATTGTGAAATGTTTTCAACAAATTTGTTTAAAAAAAATTTCTTTCTCACCAAAATTTTTTATTACTTTATTTTAACTCTCGTCTATGTAAATTACGTTTTATATGAGAATGAAAACAAAAAAATAGTTTAAGTTATATATTTTTCTCAATTTATATTTCGGGTTCTTATTTCAATTGCTTTCTTTAATAACTTTAAAAGGTTATTTTAAAAGAACTTTTTTAATACTTTTCCCATAAAATATTATTCAATAGATGAACTTTTTAACCATTCATAAATGAGTTCTCACGAGACACTAATTATATGACCAAAAAACAATGTAACTCCACAATTCTAACAATCGTCCCATCTTAAGCAGGCCTTTGCGCGTTGATAACTGTGTTCTACGGATTACTAAAGGTGCTTGGTAAGACGAATAAAAAGTTGCAATAATTATAGGACCAAATAATGTAAGAGAAAGAAAGTTACTTATTTTATTTGTGATTCTGATTTGTCTCAATGATGCAGTGCGACTTTTCTTTGAAGATACGTTCCAGATTCATGAAGATGCAACAAATCTCGTATATAAGGCATGTATCAGGATACTTAATAAAAGTAACTCGAGCACCTACCATCAGTATTACACCACTTCGATTTTTGAAGCCACTAGAAGAAATGCATCCACTTTTATTAGAGTTATTATGCGCCTGTTTCCAAATGCAATTTGGAGTGCTAATGAAGATGGTCACAATTTAATTCAATATTCGGTGATCAATCGTTCAGAGAAGATTTACAACCTACTACATGAAATGAGCGAACACAAGAATATTTATAAAACAATCAAAGATTCTTCTGGAAACAACCTTTTGCATTTGGCTGCAAGATTAGCACCTACTAACAAATTGAATCTAATATCAGGGGCAGCTTTGCAAATCCAACGCGAACTACAATGGTTCAAGGTGAGTACTTTAACCAATGACTCGAAGTTTGAATTTCATTCGGCATACATAAAGTTCTTAAGATGTAATTATTATATATCTTCCAAGGTTAATATAGCATAATATTGTAGGAAGTTGAACGATTTGTATGTCCTTTAAACCGGATACAAAAGAACTCAGATGACGAAACACCTGAAATGGTGTTCACAAGAGAACACAAAGACCTGGTGATCGAAGGAGAGAACTGGATAAAGAAAACGGCCGAGTCATACACAATTACAGCTGCACTCATTATTACCATTGTGTTTGCAGCAGCCATTACAGTGCCCGGTGGAAATAATCAGGATTCAGGGATACCGATTTTCACTAACAACATTGCGTTCACAGTATTTGCTATTTCAGATGCAATATCACTATTCACAGCTGTTACGTCGTTGTTAATGTTTTTATCAATCCTTACTGCACGTTTTGCGGAACAAGACTTTCTCTTTAAGTTACCAACAAAGCTGATTATTGGCCTCACCATGTTGTTCCTCTCGACAACAGCAATGATCATAGCTTTTGGAGCAACATTGTTCCTTGTTTTTGGACAAAGAAACTTGTTGATGCTCATTCCAATAGGTGCATTGACATGCCTCCCAATTACGTCTTTCGTGACTCTGCAATTTCCTCTTATCATGGAATTGATAAGTGCTACATATTGTGGTCGTATCTTTGTTAAAGAAGAGTATGAGTACTTCTACTGAACTATTTGTAACTGTGAGGGTCATTTCCCCAAGGATATTGTGTAATGTTGCTAAATTTATTTATTGTTTTGCATCATTTTCGTTTATCAATGGCATTATATGTGTAACACATTGTTTTCAACATATGGTACCTTCATAAAATTCATTTAAAAAACTTATGATCACTAAACATGAAGATGAATGATGTTGTACATGTTATGTAAGAAACATTATGTGTTATATTCATTTCCTTTCAACAAATGGCCTTTGTGAACACTATTAGTATGCAATATCATTCCAAATTTATTATTCTCATTCTCAGGTGTAAGAGAAGACACCCTCATACATGATATGATGGACACAAGTTTCATATGGGTTGATTAAGTAAAGAATTAGCTTCGTTGGTTTTACCCATCTGCAATAAATAAATAAAGCTTTGAACCAAATTTGTTATGAACTTGTCAAAGACAATACAACCCATTTAGCCAAAGTAAAAAATAACTTTGGTTTCGCTATTTTTTTAAAATCTTTTTTAGGTATTTTTCATTCAGTTTGGGTTGTGGATTACAAGGACTCGCCTTAACAAAATACGGAAAAACATATTAGCCCCAAGATTCATTGGATCCCCTCTCTTGAGAAAATGGATCAACGAGTGCTTGAGATACACCTTATACGCTAGTGCCTTATAAATACATTTTTATAGCCAGGTTAACACATACAAGTATTCGTGAAAGTTTGCATGAAATTCATAAAAATAGCTCAACATATATGTTTTTTGAAGAGGCATGTCATGAGGCCAAAATACTTTGTCACCTTGGTGGTTCCTATTAGCAAAGAAGACAGTTTTTTGGAATCAAAATTGCCTGTACTTATATTGACTAGGATATTGGGTTATTCAAATTAGTACACCCAGCAGAAATAGTCAGTTAGAGTCGAATTATTACAAATAATTGATGATTAAATGAGATGATTGTGATAAAGGATAACCAAGTAGGAATAGAAGTTAGGCAAATTATGAAGAAAAGAATATAATGTTATCTTGATTTTTGAGTGGACTAGTATTCTAAGCAAGGTTGTCAGGATCAAGATTTATATAGCATCGTTTTTGTCGTTGCAAGATCAAGATAGCACGATCGGATCAGAATAAATGAGACAAAAATTTCTTTGTCTATTGAGAGTTATACATTTTAAGTAGTGTATAAACGATCGAGAGATCATTGTTAGTTTGTTACGGATTGTTAGCGAGTACCAGGCCCGTTAAAGGTTTGATACTACCAAAAACCAATTAAAATGCTACGAAAATCAAGACTATCAAGCAACATTTTCATTACCATCTTAATTTCCCATCGGTAAAACGTCATGTCGCATTTATAAAAATGCAAAGATTCGGAATTGCTATCTCTAGAACATCTACCTCCGCATTCTCCGCTCCGACAAAATTGCATATTGGTGTTATTATCTTATAACTAATTACAACGATCATTTCTTTGTCATATTACTACTGCTAAAAGGTATGATTATGTTTCTTGGATAAAAATACATAAAAATGTAGCTACATAATTTAAAGAGTAAATTTCTTAAGAAGAAACCAGATCTCCAACAAATATCGACTAACAAGTCAACTAGAGACATATGTTGACAAGTTATAAATATTATTGAAAGAGATAGGTCTTATACTAAAGTTCCTAAAATTCAATAGATATCATAGCTCTTAATTGACCTTCAACGTCATGTAACACAACGAAAATTAAGTCAATCTATCACCAAAGAAAAGAGTAAACATCAAGTTAGTCATGAGTATAGCATAGTAGCGAATGTGTAAGCCATATCAGAATTTCAGCATTCAACAAAACTATAGAGTATAAAATGGGTCACAACTCACACCCGCCTCTTGGAAAGGGATGCTTTATCTTGATTCCCATGTGCCTCATGGAACTCCTTGAAGGTGAATCATTTCTTTATTTTGTACTTAACAAAGACCAAATGAATCTAGAGCTATTGATTCTAAGGTTCAAAAATATCTATTTATCGAAAAAGAATTTACCTAAAAATGAAAAGTTTTATCAAAAGGCTTTCTTCTTATTCTTCTTCGTTCTCTTAGATTTCCTCTGTTTTAGGTATATATGATATAATAACCCGATAAACACCATAGCAACACTCCGCCATTGCTTTCTAGACAAGGGATTCCCGCTAAGTAGTGATGAAACCACAATGCTAACAAGCTTGCGGGTGGTTGTGATTGTGGTGTTAGTTAATGAACCAAATTGGCTAATGGTAAAAAATATGAAGCTTTGACCAATTGCGCTACATAAACAGTAGTATAAAATATCCCAAGCTGCTTCGGAATTATTCTTGCAGAATTGAACTGCTTGGTATCCACTTGCTTGTGGCCAACCAAACATGAAAATGGTACCCCCTAAGTTCATTCCTGACATCATATCGCATGCATTTGTTTTTGGGTACCTGAAATGTTACGTAAATGCCTTCATTAGTAGTTATATTACACGAAAATTGTTAAACAAGGTTTTCTGTATACATCAGGGGCAAACTCAACAATTTACATGAGAACGTGTCATTTCAGGTAGTATTGGATTAGTCACAGGTCAAAAGACGTTTTACATATTTACAGCACCCTAAACTGTTTCATAACAATGTTCTAAAAAGTGTTGGGGGTTAGGCCAACCCGACCAGACCGGTTTTGACCTGACCCATTTTGACCCGTTAGGCCATTGCCCAACCAACCCCGGTTTACCACCTCTAGTTTTAATATTGAATGGAAATTCAAAGCTTATCGAATGTATACCTTGCTGAGATTGAATCTTGAGGGGCATTTGTGAAACACCAAGTTTAAGAAACAAAGTCTATATCCAAGTGGGCCATTTGGACTAGCCAGCTTGTTTATGGTCTTCGAGCTAGTCTGAGTCAAATAAAGGCATTACAAGCTTGATAATCTAATCGTGATTCTGATTCTTATCAGAAATACGCATCCTAGTTAAATTTATGGATTCGAACACATATTCACCTTTGCCAATGCAAATATTGACACCCCGCCAGCAACAAGGAGGCTGCAAAGATACTCCTGAAACGAGTATCTAATACCATAAACTAGCGTCCCAATCAGCATCACTATGAAATGACAAATTTTCTTAATGATCATTTTAGATGTGATTAACATTTATTAAATGCTACAAATTGTCTCTACAAATGTAAGGACCTGCAAGTAATAATGTGAAGGTGAGTAGTGAAAACAGTAGCACATCTTTTTTGCTTGTTCCTTCTTTTTTCTTTATATTTGCTCTTGGCCTGGACCAGTAGTTATTAAAGACCGGTTTGATTACTGAAAGATAAAAGACCATGTGTAAATACTAATAGCACATCTTTTCCCACCTTCGCTTTGATTGCCAAGAAGTTTTATGGTACATGGTAGAGGTGGTAAAGTGAGCGGGTGATTAGTGGAAACAAATTTGGATCAAAACGAGTTATTTTTTTATGTGGGTCAGGCTTACCCGCAAACATTTTGTCCCCCTTTTTATTACCTGCAAGGCGGTAATGTTATAAATGTGATAGCTGAAACAATGCCGTAAGAATACTTTATAACGTTTAATGAATAAGGTAATTGCGGAGGGTGTAAGCATTTAAATGACTTTTCGAGTCACTTTCGACCCATTTGAACCTTTCCATTCTAACTCTTATCTACCCATTAGACGTAAATTTAACCCAAACTAACCCATTTCTAGGTAAACAGTTTGAATTACCATATCTAATATATGGTATCGTACTAGGTAGCTATATATACTTTTTTTTTTGCAAAATGGCCTCACTTTACACACTTTCAACGTATCTTCAAGCCCATTACATTTCAGTCGTTAGAAGAAAAAAAAAATATTGAGGAATGCTATTATGATACATGTAGTTTCTGATTTTCTTTAAAAAATTTATAATAGACATTATAAACTCTTTTTTCTTATCGTCTCAGATTTGTATAAGCTGATAAAGATCAATTTGTCATATACCACGAGTCATCAGCAATTGGCAGCACCAGCACTAGAGAGAGACCCAGAAATCTTTCACCAGGAAATGCTTCTGCCACTAATGATGCCAAATATTATTAATGATGCCACACGCATGATCATTGAGTTAATTTTTTTTAACGGCATTATTATTAAACAAAAATGGAAAAGAACTGACAAGAAATGGAGTTTTTAACCCGATCAGTCCAACTAATAAGCTTACGACCTCTAGACTTAAGCCAATAAAAAGAGTACAAACGAATACTATTGAATATATCACATTTCCTCATAGATTGAGAGCTAAACGTGACACTATTACGATGCCGCCAAATCATCCACTGGGTAGACGCAATAATAATATTCAATTGATGCTTCTGCTCTCTAGAAACGGGCCATGTGTTTATCCAATCTCTCCAATGATCGTTAGAAACGAACAAAGGCAAAGAAATGTTGCACCACACACGCACAAGCCTCCGTATATCCATAGCAATAGCACACTCACAGAAAATATGATAGTTGGACTCCACGTTACCGTTGCATGACCGGCAAGATATCTCCGAAAATTCAATAACTCGAGAAGAAAGGTTTAAACAGTGAGGAAGCCGATATAACCTTAATTGTCACATGAAGATGTTAACTTTACGAGGAAGAAATTTGTCCCATAACGTCGGATGATTCAAAGAAGGCAAAAGACGAGCGTCAATGTGTCGACATGTAACACCAAAAGAAAATACTCCATCATTAGCTAGAGACCAAACGCAAGAGTCCGATTCAGAGCAAATATCAATGTGGCTAATCTCAGACAATATGTCTCTAAGATAAGTAGTATTGCGCACACCTAAATCAGATCTTGACCAACTCCAACACCATTGTCCGTTAAAATACAATCTCTAATCAAGCAATCTTTGTCTTGCTCCAAACGAAAAAGCCATTGACCACGAGATACATTGGGAGTCACCAAGCTAAGTGTCTTTCCAAAACGAACAAGAGTACCACAATCAACATTAAAACTTAAGGATCATTGAGTTAATTATGTACAGAACACTTTTTTCCCCATATACACGTCTTTTGGCTATTGTGTAGTAGATAAAACTTAAGCTTATATTGTTTCTGGGGTTGTGCTTCCATTGCTATTGTGACAATGTTCAAACTTACCCCATTTGTTATGTGTGCCACACTTTTCAATTGCTGATCTAGTTTGGTAATATTACGTGAATCAAATGAAATTTGTACGCCTTTTTCTTATGTTCATTTGTCTAAAATATAAGTTTGGTTCCGAATATTTGAATAGCTAAAATTAAGTGTGATGCCGCTAGTTTATATAATGAAGCACTATCAATCTCGGCTATTATAAGTGTTGAGAACACGTTCAGCATAAATATGGATGATGCGGACAAAATCGTTTATAAGACCGTCACAGGAAATCTAGTGGCAAACAATCATGACCAATGACACTTTATCAACAACACAAACTATCACTTGTTGTTAGCCTTTTATTGATACAAAGTAAATGAAGTTATAATTAGAGTTACCAAACTTATCGATCTCTTCTTGTGAAGACCACCAAAATGGAGGCAAGGTAGTAGGACCACGCGTGGTGGGAAGGGAGAGGTAATGAGTGATCACGCATGCTGGTGTCACCACCCGTGGTGCACAACCCTTGATTACGTCTAACCTAACTTCATTTACTTTGTATCAAGAAAAGCCAACAAGGGATAGTTTGTGTAGTTGTATTTCTTAAAAGCCCATCAAGTGGGAAAATTTGTTGAACAATCTTTTAAACTCACCAAAATATCAAATTATTAATGAAGCTTAACATAATGTTTTTTCTATCTGTGATGTTTTTAATTTATAACGTAACCAGTAGGGTATCTGCGCGTTGCGGCGGTGAGTAGCTTATAATTAAAATTTTTGGCGAACAATATTTTTTGATTACATGTTATTCATAATAATGACTTTACGCATGGTGAGAATTCTGGTAATAAATTTATTGCACACTATATCATATTAAAATGTGAAGTACATATGTAACCTACTATTTAGCGAACATATTTAGCGACATATTTAGCGACCTACTATTTGAAGTCGCAAAGTTGCGACATAGGTGGCGACTGCTTTAGCGTCGTTATGCCGTCAACATAGCAAACTATATCGCCAATAATATCGCGATGTGTTTCGAGATGAAATTGTCGCGGTTAGTGTCGCTATATTTGCGTCATTCTCTACCATGTTGCTAGCAAAGTCGCTAATTTACGACTTCCCAAAAAGATGTTGCTAGAGGTGTCGTTAACTTGTGAAATGATAGAACCATATCAGTGAAAGTGTCGCTATATTAGCGACTTTCTTGAACACGTCGCTATCCGCGTCAGTAACATTTCAACCTCTGAAACAAACTATATTTAATCTTCTTAAATAATTTTGGATTTCTTTCTTCAACTATTCTTTTTGGTTTTAGGTTTATTTGATATAACTAAATTGTAAAGGGATTGTCTGTTATAAAGTAATTATTTTGTTTTTCTCTTTAATTAGTACACATATTAGATTTCCCAAAAATCACGGTGCCTCAATCGCTCCGCCACCACAACACCACCACAACCTCAGGTTAAATTTTCGGTGGTTTATCAGCTTTTGATGACGTTACGATAATAATCGATCGGATTCCTTTTATGTTTACTTTGCTTCTGAGTGATTTATATGTGTGTCTTTTTGCTTTATGCAAGTATATTTGATATCTTTTATCGACTTTATATGTCGATATGGTATAGTTTAGAAAGTTACTGTTGATGATTATACATGTGAATTTTGATGCAAAATGTAGTGTTACCCTGTTGAAAAAGTGGCATTCCTCATTTTCTGTTTTCGACATGCACACCAAAGGTTCGATATAATGCTTGACCAAAATAGATGGCTTTTATTCATCTTAATTATTGATACAACGTTTCTCTTTTCTTGCTTCAGTGACACTAGAAAACATTGGTGTGCGAGTAATTAGACTTGTGACTTGATGTGCTATCTCTCAAATCAGGTCATCGACAAGAATTCATGATCTAGGTCATGCTGGTAACTTGGTAAGATATATAGTTAATGCCGAATAGACCGTTTAGATATTGATGATTTGGTTATTCCTGACTTGTTTCATAAAGATAATGTTTCTGATTTATGGCGACGTATTATGAGAAGTCGTTATTCTAGTCGTTATTGTAGTCGCTATTGTTAGCGACGCATCTAAGTCAGAAATATTTGCGACTCGTTTACAACGACACAACACCTGAAGTCGCTAACAACATCGCAAACATAAAATGTGTCGTTAAAATGTCGCTAACGAGGTTGCTAAATGACCTTTTTCCTGTAGTGACAAAACGATAGCAAGTTGTATTACAAGTTTGTGATGATTGTCGGTGAAATTTATTTGCTAACCACTAAATGTTTTGTAATATTCATCAATATATTATATATTGTGTTTATATAAATAAGTATAAATTAGCTCTTCCAATATATGAATAATAATATATATATGACATTGCTTATATAAATTATAATATTCAAAAATTACACATTTTCATGCTTTATTAATCACATGAAAGTCTTCGTACTTTGGCGTGTACGATTCTTTTCAATCAAATTTATTAGAAAAATGATAAAAATTTCACTAAACTTGTTATTAAAATACATACATAGATGCTAAATATTTTTTGAATATGCAATTTTTACCATTTTTACATGTTCATAACCAAACAAAATTTGGCATTAGACTTCATTAATGAATGTTTTAAATAATTATGTGTAAAAGAATTATTGTTTAAGGTATTATACATATCGTTAACCATTTGTACATATTGCATATTAATTTGTACTCCTTAAAACATAAAAATACATTTAATGGAGAAAAATCTCATCCTCCATTATGTGAAGTATATATATAGGTACAAATATATCAAAGTATTAAGGAAAGTGTAATTTAGTCTTATTTGTTAAAAAAATTGGTATGGTGGTGGTCATTACACGTGTTTGGTGCTTGGTATGATGATGTACTGAATAGTAATGTGGCGTTGACGTGAAAGTGGTGAGTTTGATGACCATTACTCCTACTCTTGTTAAAATAAAGAGGTGCCATTGTTACTGAAATCTAGGCCCGTTAAAGTCTGGATAAAACAAAAAACTCACACTAACGTTAGGCTATTGAAACAAAAAGTTGTACACAAAATGATTAAATCGAAATATACGAAACATTAGGTCTTGTAAAAAAATTCCAAACGTTTATTCATCACTTGATTTCATATTCCACTCTTATAATATTGGATCAGGTATTTCCCATTGCTTATCTAACAATGAAAGCAATGTATTCCTTTATTTATATCATTCTAACTTTATTTTTGCTTCCAACGTCACTTAATTCCATATTCCATTGGATCAAGTATCTCTCCCTATGCTTATATACTGTGTCCGGTTCGAGGTTTTGATGCCCGGGCGTAGTCGACAAAAATATGCCCCTTAAAAAAACACGCGATTTTTAGAGGTTTGTAACTTTTATTAAGCAAAATGTTTTTTTTTTTTTTTTTTTTTGGGTAAAGTATTAAGTAAAATGTTACGATACAAGAAAGTAAAATTTGAATTACAAGCTCCACCTATATCACCTAAAACGATTTTATAGGCTTGCATTAATGTTTTTGTTAATTATTGTTAGATGTAGTTTAGACTTTAAACCGTATATGGTACACTTTTGTTACCAAGTTGTTAATATATTTTTCAATAAATAATGCTTAAATTGAATGGTTTAAAATATTTATACAATATTTTTTTTAATGTTTACTGAGTTTCATCACATGATGACAATGGTATTTGTGAATGACAAAAACTATATTCAAACATAATTGTGACATAAACTTTGCTTTCATTGGTAGATAAGCATTGGGAGAGATACTTGATCCAACTTTTATAAGAATGGAATATGAAATCGAGTGATGTTAGAAGCAAAGATGAAGTTAATATTGGGTTTATTGATTTGATACAAAACAATAAAGAATGAAACATAAATGGCTTAAAGTGACAAGAAGGAGATCTACAAAAAGATGGAAGAATTTGCTTGCAAAAGAAGATTTATTATTTAGTCCTTAGTATAGATTTGTAAACCCTAATCCTCTAGTATATAAAGAGGACATGGGATGTAGGTTTTCATATACATGTCTTCCATAATGTAGTTGTTGGTCCAAATAATTGAGAAAATCTTGATATATTAAAGAACACATTCATTAATAATGAAGAACAATTGTTAAAAGATTTCTCAATACCAACTAGACTTCATGATAACATCCTCAACTTTTTACGGGGATAATCTCGGTATATTATCCCCATTGAATGACAAATAAACTCTCATTGATCCAAGCTATGCTTGTGTTTCAATGAGAGGATGATCCTAACAACTAATACTATGTATTGTGTTTGTTTAGAATGCATACCTATCTCTATTACAATACAGACATATATATAGCAACTAATAATACAAGACATGTGATGATGGTGACATGTGGTCCCCCATGTGGTCCATATTCATCTTCCTCTTTTGGAAAAGCACCAACCACCCTTTTGATTGTGTCATCACAATATTCCCACTTCTTTGGTAATGTCTTGTACTTGTTTGACTTCTTCTCTTGGAAGTTCCCACCCATATTTTTCAGTCTGTATGTAGAGATAGCATCTTCAGGATCACTGAGACATTTGTCAAAATCTCAGTGTCACTGGTGTTGTTTGTAGCTCATATATTTACTCACTGACACCGTATCAGTAAGTAAAGAGCACTAAACAACTTTCATCGATTTCTTTATCGGTGAGTCACTCACTATTTATTTAGTGAGTTAGGCTATTTATTTTCAAATCTTGTTCAGGTGATTGGGTCAATTTATTTGACCCAATGATCCCTATTTGAATATACAAATAGCCTAAGGTGATTGGTAAAGGTATAAGGCGAGGGTTCGATCTAAAGGTTCAGTTGTTCGATGGACGGGGTTCAAAACCTAGGTTCAGTCAGATGATCCTTTAAGTCTCAAGTGACTGTGTTTAGTAGCGGAGGTTCAAGAACTGTGTTCGATGGTCGTGTTCGGTGACCTTGGGGTTGATGACCGATGGTTCATAGGCTCGATGACCTAAGTTTAATACCCGTGTTGTGAAGGTTCAAGGGTTCAGTTTAGAGGTTGGTGTCCTCTTTATACCCCGAGGACTGGTTCACTTTGATTCATCGATGTCCACCCTCCTTTACATGTTTTGATTCCAATGATACAATATTAACTGATAAAGCAACTAGGGACCTGGTTCAATTTGATACATCAGTGTCCACTGTCCACCCTCATATATGCTTTCAGTTACAATAAGAATTTCCCAAGTAGGTGATAAGAATTACATTTCATTTTATGCTAAGCCTAAAGATATTAATCTATTACACTTACTGACACCACCAGGGTCTCTGGTTATCAGGTCTTCGGGTTCTCATTTTTTCAGTGACTCGGTTTTAGTCACTATGAGCTCCGTGGCTCGGGTTTCAGGGACTCGAGTGGAATTCAATCTCACTTTGGTTTTAGGGGCTCATGTTTAGTGTCACTGAGATGAGAATATAGGTTCCAATATACGTTCAGAGACCCGTATGGTTTTCAGGCACCATCAGGGACACCATAATGAGGTGAGAGACTCGGGTTTGAGGGACTTGAATATCATTCAGTCACTTGCACTTTTCAGAGTCATCCTCGTGTTCAGTGACTCTTTGTTCGTAATCATACGAGTGTTCGTGTTCAACGACTTGATTCGATGTCAAGCTTTCAAAGACCCCGGTGTTTCACAGACTCTATCTTAGATAGTCCTCAAGTTCAATGAGGCTTGGTTCAATGACCGACAGGGTTTTACGTTTGTGTTTAACAACCGAGATTCACCATTTGTTGACACGATCCATCGGATCTCTTACTCGTTCAGCTTTTGCAAAACTGACTCCTGGTTTGCATAACTCCCTGAGTCCACATCAGGTGACCCATTATCTGCTCTAACACTTCTAGATGTAACCCTTTGATCCTTGTCACGCCTAACACACCCATTACAACATACTCCCTGAATCACAATCTCACTCCCTAATGCAACACTCGGATACCGGTTTCAATCCTGATCAGGTTGAGATTTGAGGCTTCTCAGGATCAGTGACTTAAGAAACCATCAGGTTCAACCTTTAACCTGGCGGACCCAACTTCAGCTTTTACACTCACTTAGTGCGCCAAGTACCCTGAAATACTTTATACACTGATCTTACCAACTCCATTGATACTTATAGTATCTCAAACTTCAAAACTCTAATCCAAAATCACAAAACCTGAACTAGACCCATTAAAATAAGTACCTGATTTTTTCAACTACATATCCATATTAATCTCATTCAACAAACAACCTTATCACAACATCACAAAAACCTTTTAATCCTAAACCACTAATCGGATTCAAACCTAATCCGTTTAACATTATACACCCAAACCACAACTTTAGCTCAGACCCGCCACCATTACCCTACATCATCAATCGACCCACCTTTTTATGAGACCCATCAAATCTGATTCAAATCAACCATCTCAGCTGCCTATCTGCACCTTTCAATCGACAACAGTAGTATCTCAAATGAACCTATTTTCGGTAAACTTCGACAAGGACGAAAGTATAGCAACACAAGATGAACAACCTTTATAGTCTAAGCCGCAATAGTCACTTAGATTAAGTTTACAATAGTATCCAAATGTTACAAATTAGATTAATGTCAATGAGACAATAATCATGTAAATGTAAGGACAAGACAAGATCGGTGAAATGATCGGAAAGAAGAGAAGAGAGTGATACAAAAGGCGCACACTCAGTGTGTGTAACCCTAGATTAAGGGACTTATTAAATAGGAGATTAAGTATCACTAAGACCCTCTAACGGCTATAAATGACTCATCAAGAGAAACGATGAAAGCTTCAAATGAAATGAACATCTTGGAACTTTAAATCTTTTATCCTTTGTCCAAGTTTAACCCCTGTAATTAATCCCGCAATGAACCATAACTTGAAAGCCATTAGCAATTGATAGAATGATATGTTTTCCACAGATTATTACCCCAAAATTTAACATTCCCCTTAATCGATGAGCAAACATATCAAACAATATCAAATTTTCACACAAAAATTTATCTTGATAGATGTGGAGGTTCTTTGTGAGTATGTCTGCAGTTTGGTTTGAAGAGCCAATCTTTTAGCATTTATAACACCTCTAGCAATTTTTTCCCCGATGAAGTGAACATCAATTTCAAAGTGTTTTGATCTTTCATGGAAAGCAGGGGTTGACAACAAGTTGTAAAGCGATTTGTTGTCACAAAAAGATTAACGGAAGATTGATATCAACTTTTAGATCTTTTAGGATTTTTGAATCCAAATGATTTCACGAGCAGCGAGAGACATAGATCTATACTCTACTACGTGGAAGATTTTGAAAGAGTGTTTTGTTTTTACTTTTCCATGAGATTAAACAATCATTGAAGAAAACACAATAACACTGTGATGATTTTACGGTTTTCTTGCATTTGGCCCAATCAACATCGCTATATCCTTCAAGATGATTTTCGAGTTCTTGAAATTGTACCTTAGACCTTTTCACGGAGGTCCTTTTAGATATCTCGAACATTGAGGGCACATTCCGGATGAGATTTTAAGGAGAATGCATATATTGTGCCGGACAATGAACCGAGTATGAGATGTCGGTCTTGTATGGGTGAGATAGATAAGTTTCTCAAGTAACCCGATAACCGATGATGTTGACAAGCAAGGGTCATCGGCGGTGGGAATGTATGGAAGCACGAGTTGGGTTTCATAGGAGTGGACACAGTTTGCACCCAAGAAGACCAAATTCTTTGAGGAGTTCAAGACAAGATTTTCTTTGAGAAAGACAAATGTCATTCCAATTTTTAAAACCTCAATGCCAAGGAAATATTTTAGATTTCCCAAGTCTTTGATATGAAATTTGGATTTTAGAAACTCTTTAAAAGATTTATCTCATCAATACGGTTTCAGAAGAACAATGTCATCCACATAAACAAGCGAGCAATAAACTTGTCATTCTCTGTTTTGGTGAACAAAGAGCGATCATTGATGATTGGACAAAGTTATTTTCCTTTAAAACAACGACAAGTTTTTCATTCCATTTTTGGGAGCTTGTTTTAGGCCATATAGAGATTTAACAAGTTTACAAACTTTATTTTATTGTTCTCATTCTGAGAACCCCTGGGGATGGTCATATAGATATCCTCATCAAGCTCTCCATACAAGAAAGCATTGTTAACATCAAGTTGAAAAGAGGCCATTTGTTTTTACTGACTAAGGCAATAAGACATCTAACAAGAGACATTTTCACAACAGGAGAAAAGGTTTCATCATAGTCTATTCCTTCCCTTTGGTTATAGCCTTTAACAACTAGTCTAGCCTTGTATCTATCAACTTCACCATTGGCTTTATATTTGATTTTAAAGATCCATTTGTAACCAATGGGAGTTCTATTAGGTGGGAGATCAGTTATATCCCAAGCATGATTTTCATTTAAGGCCTCAATTTCAGAGTTCATAGCATCAACCCAATTACTATCAAGGATAGCTTCTTCATAACAGGTGGGTTCAATACTTTTATTTAGACTAGAGGCAAAGCAGTAATTATCTTTGTTAAGATTAGAGTAATTAACAACCTTTTCAATGCCATATTTAACTTTCCTTCAATAATAAAGTCATTAAGGTTCTTGGGCAATTTGGAAACTCGGTTGACCTTCTAGCGATGATGGTGGCAAGCCTTCTTCTTGAATGTAATTTTGAGTTGAATCGGAAGATGTATCGTGAGAATCGGAAGATGCATCGGCAGGATGTGATTCATGTGATCTGATGCCCTCGTGGTGTGTATTTTCATCTATGGAAGTTGCAACAAGTTCATCATCCCTAGTGGGATGATACAACACCTTAATGCTATCATCATAGGAGTCAAAAAATTTTGTGATTTAAATCTTTAGGCACATAGGTTTCAACAAACGGTTTTGACACATGATTTTTCATTTTGAAGGAAAGACAGTTTCATAAAATTTGACATCTACGGAGTAAAAGATATTTTTGTTTCTAAGCTTAAAAGCTTATAACCTTTTTTCCATTTGAATACCCAATAAAACACTTTTTCGGATCTACTACCAAATTTATCGAGATGTTGAGAATGGTGGCATAGCATAAGCGACCAAAGACTCTAAGGAGAGAGAGTGAAGGTCATGCCCATACACAAAGAAGAAGGAGACTTGCGGATAACATCAAGATGGTAACTGTTTATGATATAAGCGCAGTTAGAACACATTCGGACCAAAGATATAGAGGTAATTCCCACGAAACATAAGGGATCCGCCACATTAAGGAGATGCCTATATTTCCTTTTCTGCAATACCATTTTGTTGAGGTGTATAGACACAAGAGGTTTGATGTAAAATTCCTTTTTCATGAAAGAAGAGTTGAAGTTTGTTATTGACAAATTCTGTCCCATTATCACTTCTGAATATCTTAACATTGTGTTCAAATTGATTAGATAGCAAATGAGTGAAGTTAACAATGGAAACATAAACATCATCCTTCCCCTTAAGCATATACACCCAGACATCCCTAGAATAGTCATCAACAATGGTTAAAAAATATTTGTAACCCTCTCTGCTAGTGACTTTGTATGGTCCCCATACATCAAGATGAACAAGTTGACCAATTTTAGTAGATTTATGTTCACTTAGAGGAATGGTTCCCTGGTTTGTTTGGCTTTATTGCAAGTATCACAAAGATGGTCAGATTCGGATGTGCTATCAAGTTTAAGAGTGGTTTTAAGTATATGCGGGACTTGGTCGACGGATGACCAAGTCTTTGATGCCGAGATTTCTAGAAACATAACAAGCGATATGCGGTTATTAGAAGTAATCTTATATGTAGATTCAATGTCAAACATATATAACCCATTGGATTGTTTACCAACCCCACAATCCTTTTTGATGTAAATCATGTATATAGCAATTAGACTCATTAAACCCAACAAACATCTTATTGTCTCCGCAATCTTATGAACAGACTGAGTTAACATTGTACTCGGGGACAACGGAACATCAAAAGAGTTAGGTCATTATTGATTTTAAATCACCAATTTTAGTAATTAAGGCACGAGTACCATTGGGATGTCCAAGCAGTTAGGCCAAGATTTGAAATATCAACAACATTGATTAAAAATTTTGCAGATCTGATCATGTGTTGATTTGCACGAGTCAACAATCCAACCAAGACCGATGTTTCGGATCAGCTTTTGTGTTATTGTTGAAAAATTTGTTGAAGTTTATATTAAACTTGACACTATCATTGAAGAAGGTTCACGAGAAATTTTGCCCGCCATTTTGGCATTAGCGTAAGACACATTTTGTTATTAAGAAGACTTATAAGTCCGGAGGCATTCATTAGACGGAGAGACAGGAGAGTTGCTAGCACTATTATCGGTGATACGATTAGTTCGTGAAACATTGTTCTTCTTGAAGGTTTTACCATTAAGGTTCCTTTTGACATATCCAGCAGGATACCCCACAAGATCATAACATCTATCAACAGTGTGACCGGATTTTTTGCAATTAGTACATTTGAGATGCATGTTTGGTCCTCTGTTGTTTGGATTGTTCCCAGCATTAGAGAAAGAATCTTTATAGAAATTGTTGTTGTTGTTAAGTCTTTTGTTAAAAAAATTTCCATTATCAGAAGTTTTTGCAACAAAAGCTGTAGCAAAAGACAGACTTTTTTCATATAAGGCATCACCAAAAAACAAACTTTTTCCAGTGGAAGAACTACCACCATCATCACCAATAGCCATAATACAAACAATAAGGCAGACAGATATAATAAGACAGACAAAGAATCACAGACAGAGATAATAACAAGAGCAAATATACAAATAAATAAGACTTTGATTTTAAGAAACAACAAGCACCAAAAACCAGAGTAGGTATTCGTACCACTCAAAGGTGGCAGATCAAGATGTTAGTCTACCCGTTTGCACCCACAAAGACTTAAGTACTGTATGTTTGAAGAAGATATAAGACTTAGACTTACAGAGAAATATGCAGCGGAAGAACAAGTCACAATTACCCTAGATTCACTTAGTCTAGGGCTAATTGTAAGTAGAAGATAACCAGAGATTACGCCAGTAGCAATAACCCCAAACTACCAATTTGTTGCCGAAGAGAATCAATGAGCACAAGCTCTGATACCATGTACGAAAGTATAGGCAACACAAGATGAACAACATAACCTTTATTCGGATCTAAGCCGCAATAGTCGACTTAGATTAAGTTTACAATAGTATCCAAATGTTACAAGATTAGATTAATGTCAATGAGACAATAATCATGTAAATGTAAAGACAAGACAAGATCGGTGAAATGATCGAGAAAGAAGAAGAGAGTGATACAAAAGGCGCACACTCAGTGTGTGTAACCCTAGATTAAGGGACTTATTTAGAGATTAAGTAATAGGAGATTAAGTATCACTAAGACCCTCTAACGGCTATAAATGACTCATCGTGAAACGATGAAAGCTTGAGAAATGAACATCTTGGAACTTTAAATCTTTTATCCTTTGTCCAAGTTTAACCCTGTAATTAATCCCGCAATGAACCATAACTTGAAAACCATTAGCAATTGATAGAATGAATGATATGATCATTGCCGTTAGCACAATCGGACCGAACTCTTTTAATGACGGTTTTGACATTGAGAACAGTGGGATTATGTGCTAGTTTCTTGTTTCGCTCGATTGATATGCGGGTTTTGTAAAGGCGAGTAGATTAGGTTTATGATTATGTTGAATTTTGATCGGTTGTGTTTTGAGTGAGGATTTTTGAAAATTTAACATGAGAGTGGTGAGATATGTTTTCGAGGTGAGTGATGAGGATCTTTTTTTTTTTTTTTTTTTTTTTTTTTTCTTTTTTGTGTTTGGTGGAAATGTGATATTTTTGAGTGTGTATAGATAGGATTTGGTAGATAAGATTAATGTGGTGTTGAGTGTGTTATAGATGTGACGGAAGTGGGTTTTGACTGATTATTTCAATCAGTGGGTATTTTGTGAGGTATTTTTGTCAAACAATCAATATCAGTAAGTTCTCCCCCCTCAAAAGTTGCAACAACAGTAGCAACTTTTGAAGCTTTTCACACTAATATTGACATAGCTCAGAATGTTATCAGCAGTCATGAACGGATCTGGATTAGAGAAAAATCCACCCGCTCACATACCACTTGTTGTTCCCCGTTCACTATCGTTTAAAACAGCTTAAGTTTATAAAACAAGTTAATAGTGAACTATGACTAAAATTAACATAAGAAAAGCACACTTAGTAATTTTCAACATCATATTCTTATTAGAAATAAATCAACAAAGAATACGTTACCCAAGTACTTGCGGAATAGTACTTGGGATTGAAATGACAAAGTTGGGTGACTCTCTAAGCTCAGCTAAGTCCGAGCACAACTCTTAGAGCTCACCGAGCTATCTCAGAACTAAGTTGATTTGGAGGAGTGAAAAGATGGCTTGCGTGTATGTGTGTTTTCACAATTCACAAGCTTAACCTTTTCACTCCATCTCTTATGTTATTTATACATGTATGATATTTGACTCTTTCCTAAGTGACAACCGACATCATACGTAAAACAAAATCTTGATGTATTTTGTCTCATTACAAAGACTATTCTAGGTAAGAGACAAGACTACTTTCCTAAGTTCGGTGATGACATCGAGCCCGATCTTTGCCATTCGTGGAAAGTTGACTTTGGTTGATAAGGACTTGCCTTATCCGATTCAACCTTTTCCGCCTTGTCCCGCTCTTTCTTCTTACATCCTTCGCCTTCTACTTCATTTGTCTTGATCGTAAGAAGTTGGAGAGATCTTAGGGATTCAATGAGTTATTGTCATCACTCACCGAATCCATCATCTTCTTCGACTCCTTCACCCTTTAAGTTCCGCCTCATCGAGTGGAGACTTCTTCTTGCCTCATCACGAGTATCTTGAAGACGACTCACCGAGAGACTATGCACTCGGTGACTGTTTGTGTTAACGGATTAAACACTTGGGCTATTTTCTATTCAAATCCTAGATTAAGGGGTTTGGGTATTTACTGAACCCAACATTAGTCAAAGGTGTGTGTGTGTGTGTAACCTAGACATGTTTCTATAAACGTCTAGGGTTAGTGTTATTTTTGTTAATCGTCAAGATCGAAGAAGGCTTTGATCCCTGTTACAGTTAGGTAATACGTTGTTATTCTGATCAAATAATAATTTGAGAGATATGGAAAAACCTTGTGTCAATAACATATAATGTTCTTATTATTCCGCTGCATATTGTCTATGTTATTGTTAACCCTAGAGGCTCATAAACGATCACGAAACTATCTTCATCACGTTTTTAGTTTCAACAGTTAAGAATGATATAATAAAGGAATACATTGCTTTCATTGTTAGATAAGCAATGGGAGATACTTGATCCAATATTATAAGAATAGAATATAGAATCGAGTGATGTTGAAATCAAAGATGAGTTAAGAAAGGTATAAACAAAGGAATTAGCACATATATCTCTCCGGCTCTTTTCATCTAGCAAAGTTAATTTTGTTATTTTCTTTGTTATTTGGTTCATTAATGCAACACCACCTTTTTTGACTTTTATTGGTGGTTCGGTTTTCTCACATGACAAAATGGTCATGGTATTCCCTTTTTATATTATATAAAAATGATTATTTGCATTACCCAATTATTATTCTTTTTTTTTCTTCCTAAAATACATCAAATTATTATATAATCAATAAAAATGAAACAAATACAAAGTATACATAAAACAACCACAACCGAAAGGGACCAAATTTGACACGGTTTTTATACCATTCGCACCCTTAATATACTAAAACTAAAAAAATATATTATTCAATATACGAGAAAATTCAAATGATAAAACCAAATACAACTATAAAATTATCCTTTCCAAAGTATCCATACACTAAATTACCATCTCTAACTCTACAAAAGACCAATGTTCCAAAATTTGACTAGTGGGTTATATAGAAGCTCCAAACCAATAAAAAGTGACCAATGTAATGGAAAAGGAATAACCATAACTAAGAAAGGAATCCCAATCATGCTTCATGAAGCAAGGAATCCTAATGTGGCTTTTGTCAGCATTAAGTTATTTCATCTTTTTAGTTTAAATATGTAAGAAGATGTTTGAATTGAATGGTTTAAAATTTTATACAATATATTTTTCATTTATTAATGTTTGAATTGAATGGTTTAAGATATTTTTTTTAATGTTTAATGAGTTTCATCACATGATGGCATGACATTTGTGAATGATGAGAACTATATTCCAACATAATTGTGACATAAACATTGCTTTCATTGTTAGATAACCATAGGGAGATACCTGATCCATCATTATAAGAATGGAATATGAAACCGAGTGTTGTTGGAAGCAAAGATGAAATTAAGAAAGATATAAATAAAGGAATACGTTGCTTTCATTGTTAGGTAAGCATACACAGATACATGATCCGAATTATAAGAATGGAATATGGAATTGAGCGAGCGCCTTTTCTTTTTAAAATAACCAGATTTATGTTGGAAGCAAAGATGAAGTTAAGAAAGGTATAAATAAAAGAATCGACACATATATCTCTCCGGCTCTTCCCATCTAGCAAAGCTAATTTTGTATTTTCTTTGTTATTTGGTTCATTAATGCAACACCACCAATTTCGATAAATCTAGTATCCAATTTTGACTTTTATTGACCGATTACGTGGTTCGGTTTTCTCACATGACAAAATAAGATTTTCTATCGGTCCAATTTGATTTTCTTCAAAAACTATTTTTCCTCCGAAAATGGTCAAGGTATTTCCTTTTTGTATATATAAAAATGATTATTTACAATCTCCTAATCATGCTTCTTTTTTTGTCTTCTTCCTAAGATACATAAACCTTTATATAATCAATCAAAACGAAACAAATACAAAGTATATATAAAACAACCACAATCGAAAAGGACCAAATTTTACACGATTTTTTACCACTCAAACCCCTAATAAACAAAACTATAAGAAATATATTATTAAATATATAAGAAGAGCCAAATGATAAAATCAAATACAAGTATAAAATTATCTCTTCCAACGTATCCATATATTAAATTACCGACTCTAACACTACGCATGACCCATGTTCCAAATTTGACCAGTGGTTATAGAAGCTCCAAACCAATAATAAGTGACCAATGTGATGGAAAAGGAAGAACCATAACTAGAATGAAGCAAGGAATCCTAACGTCTCTTTTCTCAGCATCAAGTTATTTCATCTTTTCTCGAATTACATATAAATAATTATGCGAGGCCTTAGTGTATTAAATGTGATAGCAGAAACTATGATGTAAGAATACTTTTTAGTTTAAATATGTAAGAACACAACCAAGAAAGGAATCCCAATCATGCTTCATGAAGCAAGGAATCCTAACGTGGCTTTTGTGAGCATTAAGTTACTTCATCTTTTTAGTTTAAATATGTAAGAAGATGAAAGGTGGATTCACACAAAGAAAGTAAAAAAGATACAAATTTTAACTAAGATCAAGATGATGAATGCAGCTTCAACTTCGAATCCAAGTTTCACAGTCGATATTGGTGAAGCATTTCCATATCGTTCACATGTTATTGGCCCAAATATCGTTACCGTGAAGCTGAGCAGTAAGAGCAAGTATAATCTGTGGAAAATACAGATGGAATGTCTCTTAGAGAGTCAACATATGGTTGGTTTCATCAAAGGTCAGTTTCCAAATCCTGCAGGGAATGGAAAGGAAAAAATGGGAGATATGGAGGCATGGAAATCAGGAGATTCACTTGTAAAAGGTTGGATTCTTGGTTCACTTTCTGAAGAAGCAGCCGGGAAGGCTGTCAATCATCTCACACACAAGCAAAATAACACATGTTTCTCTGCAAAAGATTTATGGGATAGATGAACTGCGACGTAGTTATGGTCCTTCAGTTCGTGAACAATCATCAGGTAGAATATTTCCTTTGCTAGTCGAAGTTTTATTTGTTTGGTTTTGTGATTTAGACAAATAGTTAAAATTATGTATTGAGCATCTCCAAGGAATGACTTTTGTTGAGCAAATAATTTTCAAAAGCTTCCATCATAATGCGCAACTTTTTTCATGAAACTTTGAAGCAATTACTTGATGAATTACACACTTCTCGGTATTTCTTTAGCAAAAGCTTTTCTGTAAGAAAAGTGTTTGATAAGATTTTAAGGTTGGGTTGGCATAAAACTTATAATGACATGCCGATTGATTAGTTAATATAATGGTGTATTTTGTTCCAATGTTTTGAACTTAAAAGACAGAGACCTATGCAATGATCTAGTGAAACATCGTTGGTTTATTTTATTTATGCAAAAATCTTCTACAACAACCAACTTTCTTTTAATTTCATTCTGACCATTTTTTGAGACGTGCTTTTTATTTTTACACTTTCATCATAATTGTCAGTAGTTTACACCCCTTGGCCGTATATCTTGTATTTTCATTTTTACACCGCTTGGCCGTATATATCGTATTTTCATTTTTACACCGCTTGGCCGAAAGTAACTTCTTAATATGAGTTTAATATATCAATTTTAATAAGGTGGCTTTTTAGTTTTCTAATAATTTTAATTTAATTTAAGAGATGTTGTTACCAATTGAGCGTTAAATCTGAAGCTATATATATATATATGTGTGTGTTTGCTTTTGTTTGTTGTTGTACGAAATCCCTTGTGATTTAAATTAAAACGCATACCTTCTATGTTCTACTGTAGTGTTTTTTACCCTTTATGACTGAATTGAAATTTTTGATCATGTAGAAACAAATTTAACGACAACACAAGCAGAACCAAAAGACGAGCCAAGAGTAGTAAAGGTATTGAAAGAACTTAATAAGAGATGGATTTATAATTATATTATAGAAGGAGACACAGATTCTTTAATAAGAGAATTAGAAAAAGGTCTTCTTAATCCCTGGGACAAACGCACGAATAATGGAAACACAGCACTCCATGTAGCTGCGGGTTCTTCTACCGAGAATCATGAATTATTAAAGAAATTGTTGGAAATGACACCGACAGAGAACACACTACTAGATTTGGTAAATTCAGATGGAAGCAGTCTTCTTCATGTTGCTGCTATTGGCGACAACATTAAAGCTGTCGACATGTTGATGGAAAGAAACCCAAAATTGTTATTAGCCAAAGACAAGGAGGGTCACTCTCCGCTTGCCTTATCTGTTTCCAATATGCATACCAAGACATCTAAGTGTTTATTTAAGCACATGAAAGAAAAAGGGTATGGTTCTTACTTTTCGGGTCAAAACGGCGAGGAGATTGTCGTTCTTGCTATCTCTTGTCAAGATTTCAGTAAGTCTCGTCTATTGCAAAAGCGTAAATGATATGATGCTCTTTTTTGATTGATAAATATTAGTTCATGCATTATATTAATTGTCTTTTTACAATATGTAGGCTTGGCACAAATGATAATCAATTATTACGATGCCATACTTCCCAATAGCGAAGCTGTGCTGACGGCTTTAGCTCAAAACTTCCCACGTGAACTCACTTTTTGGGAAAAGAGAGGTGATGAATTTGTTTCTATAACTTTTCAATTAATCACTAAGCCTCTGTACACCAATTTTTTCATCTATGTTGCAGGCTTTTCTGATGAACTTGATAGGACATTACAACCCTACAAGGCTACGTGTGAGAGACTTCTTGAGTATTTTGATTGGCCATGTGGTCGCCAGCTTTTCTCCACATGCGTTGTTTTCTTTATTGGTAGGTTATGAGATGATAAAAAGATAATAAAAGTAAAACAAATCTTGAAAGAAGTTTCCAAAAAAAATTAAAATATTTTATGACAAAGAATGGTTGTGCATTAAATAGTTGGCTTAAAAGATATAAAATCTTAAAATCTCTTCAACAATTTGTATTTTCTCAAACTCCTATTTATTGTAAAATTTTCGAAACCTTGTTCACACATAGAACCTCTTTTTACCGTGACAAGGATAAAAAAATTGAGAAAACAAGTTGTAAAAAAAAAAAATTCGTACATGCAAAAACAAAGGGGATTGGGAATAACAAGTTAAAGAACTTAAAAAAATTTAGATTTTTGCGCGATTTTGTAATATGTAAATGTAATGTATAACATATTTTTACAAAATTTCAACGAGTTTTTAATCCCAAACCTCCCTTTTACTATGGAACTTTTTCAACAAATTTTGTATAAAATCTTTTTTCTTTCTCACGATAACTTTTTATTTATTTATTTTAAATCTCTTCTGTATTCATCACATACATAAGGCTTATATGAGAATGCCACTTTTTGTCATAACAATAAAACAATTTAAGTTTTATGTTTTTCTCAATTTATATTTTGGGTTTCTTATTTCAATGGGTTTCTTTAATAACTTTAAAAAGTCTATTTTAACAGAAATTTTTGATAGATTTTTCCCATATAATCATATGGTTTCAGCATGAAAGAATTATAACCATTCATGACTAGAAAAAAAAAAAAAAAAATCCTTAAACTTATCACTGTTTATTACAAAATAATTACATACTTTTTATAATTATCAAGTTCTACTATAAGATTATTTTATGAAAAGATTCTAAAAAAGTTATTTAAATCGGACACCCAGATAAAAAGATAATTTAATAGATGAACGTTTTAACAATTCATACATGACTTCTCACGAAAAATAACATTCTTATTAGAATTCAACTCCTTGAAAAGTTGAAAGTAAAGACATCTTTTGAGACACTAATTAATGTTATTGTAACTTACCGGTTGGAGTAAAACGTCGTAACTCCACATTCTAACAATCATCGCATCTTAAGCAGGCCTTTGCGTGATGAAAACTGCGTTCTACGGATTCCTTAAGGTGCTTGGTAAGAAAAATCAAAAGTTACAATAATTATATGACCAAATAATGTAAGAGAGGAAAATTACTTATTTATTTGAGATTCCAATTTGTCTCTATGTTGCAGTACGACTTCTCTTTGAAGATACGTTTCAAGTTCATGAAGATGCAACAGAACTCTTATCTAGTGTATGTAGTCAGATATTTTTTAAACATAACTTGAGCAACTTCCATGAGTGTTACACCACTTCAATTTTTGAAGCCACTAGAAGAAATACATCCACTTTTATTAGATATATTATGGGGCAGTTTCCAAATGCAATTTGGAGTACTAATGAAGATGGTCACAATTTCATTCAATATTCGGTGATCAATCGTTCAGAGAAGATTTACAACCTACTATATGAAATGAGCGAACACAAGAATATTTATAAAACAATCAAAGATTCTTCTGGTAATAACCTTTTGGATTTGGCTGCAAGATTAGCACCTGCTAACAAATTGAATCTAATATCGGGGGCAGCTTTGCAAATCCAACGCGAACTACAATGGTTCAAGGTGAGTACTTTAACCAATGACTCGAAGTTTGAATTTCATTCGGCGTACATAAAGTTCTTAAGATGTAATGATTATATATTTTCCAAGGTTAATATAGCATAATATTGTAGGAAGTTGAAGGATTTGTATGTCCCCTAAACCGGATACAAAAGAACTCAGATGACGAAACACCTGAAATGGTGTTCACAAGAGAACACAAAGACCTGGTGATCGAGGGAGAGAACTGGATAAAGAAAACGGCCGAGTCATACACAATTACGGCTGCACTCATTATTACCATTGTGTTTGCAGCAGCAATTACGGTGCCCGGTGGAAATAATCAAGATTCAGGGATACCGATTTTCACTAAAAACATTGTGTTCAAGGTATTTGCTATATCAAATGCGATATCATTATTCACAGCTGTTACATCGTTGTTAATGTTTTTATCGATCCTTACGGCACGCTTTATGGAACAAGACTTTCTCTTTAAGTTACCAACAAAGTCGATTATTGGCCTCACCATGTTGTTCCTCTCGACAACAGCAATGATCATAGCTTTTGGAGCATCGTTATTCCTTGTTTTTGGACAAAGAAACTTGTTGATGCTCATTCCAATAGGTGCATTGACATGCCTCCCAATTACGTCTTTTGTGACCTTGCAATTTCCTCTTGTTATGGAATTAATAAATGCTACATATTGTGGTCGTATCTTTGTTAAAGAAGAGGATGACTACTTCTACTGAGCCATTTTTATCGTGAGGCTCAATTCCCCAAGGATATTGTGTAATGTTGTTAAATTTATTTAAGTTAATTATATAAATGGTCCTTGTGGATTGTCGGGTTTTATGGATTTAGTGCTTAATTTTTTTGTGTGGATCATCTCCTTATGTTTTTGACCCGTTATGAATTTGGTCCATTGACCATTTTTTTTGTTAGTTTGATCGTCAATTGAAATGACATAAATACCATTTAGAAGTATGGTCCCTGTGGTAAGACTTATTCAAAGCATTAAGAAAATTTTCCTTGCCTCTCCATACTTATATGTTTGAAATATATTGCGTTTATATTTCTCGGCGATTGACCAGGAAAATGCGTCTTGTATCTCGTATCCTTATAAATTAGTGTACAAGGCAAGTAACTAAGAAATGAAAGGTTATTCACAAGATAGTGGCAACATAAACAAACAAGTATGTACAAGAAGTAACAGCCATCTACCAGGTGCCTGGGACAGTCAACCAGTCAACAAACAAACAATTTGTAGTTTCAACTATTCAAAATGAGAACATGTCATTATGTTAATTAACAGTCAAGTGTATTTACTTGATCACTAAATATACTAGCTCGAACTTAGTCTTAATGAGCTCACAAAGAATAATGATTCTATGGGCCACAAATCTCGACAAAAAAGGAAAAACACGACAAAAATATGGAATTTACTATTTCATAATAAAGGGTAAACATCCTTTAGGACATGTCAAATTCAAATACAAATAAAGCCATCAATGCACAAAATGTCGAATGAACGAATCAAAAAGCCCTAACATGTACTAGGCATCAACAAAAAATTTCTTGACAAAATAACAAGACAAAATCACTAAGGTCAAGACCACAAACATCAAGACATAGCCTTACCGGATGAAGAAGTAGGAGACGACAAAGGAACGCATCCATGAGGCATGATCACCTTCAAATCATCCAAGGATTTGGCAGAATCATCAGCTAGTACCTTTAGCTTCTTCAAGTAAGCCCACTCAATTTTGCAAAATTCTTAGCACATTCACCCATAAGCTCCCTAGCTTCCTCGGTCCAGTCTTCTGTTGGTTGGTATGCGCCCAGAACAGGGTTAAGACAATCAGTAGCAACTGCAATACCACTAGGTGGTTATCAGATATCACTTGGAATCGTGTGATCACTTTTCAAAGTAAATTATTCGACCCTATGCATGGGTTACACGAATATATACTTGAGATAAGACCAAATGTTTGTTATTGAATTAGGCACAAATCAATAACCTTTGCGCTTATAAGTGTTTAAGCTTTCATTTTGTTTCTCCTGGTTTTTTATGTTTCTCAGTATCTTCATGCTGATGAAGTCCATCTCTATTTATAGTAGAGAATACCCACTCCTAGTCAATTGACATTATGAATGATTAACGGCCAATTAATCACTCATAATAAGCCTCCATAATCATAGGAATAGTGGTTACATGACCAATTAAACGTGGTCATAAAGTGGTCATAAAGTAGTCATAATGACCACTGAATGGGTCAAAGTCATACAAAATAATCACCGCAACACTATCGGTAGGAACCTTTACACTAGCAGCAGGAACCAATACACTACTGGGAACCATCGTTACTACACTAGCAAAGTGGTAACCAATACACTAGCAAGAGGAACCAATACACCGCCAAGAGGGAACCATCGCCACTACACTAGCAAGTGGTAACCAATACAAGAGCAAGATTTTCCACTATTGAGTCGAGGTGTTCGGGGACCTAGGGGTGTACACTCTGCACCTCGACCCATTACAAGGTGTGAACTAATCCCACAAGTGCACTAAATTTTCCAACGATCCTCCCCAAATTTAGTTCACGAAAAACAAACATCAAACAAAACATGTGCATAAACGAAAATATCCTGAGGATTGAATTTCCATCTTAGTACATTACACGTTAAAATATTCGAGAATTAGGGTGTTCTAAGAATTGAACCTTTCAACCCATTTGAATACCTGAAGATAAAAATACACACAAGTTTTCAAACACTTAAAAGCTCCTGACACTATACGAGCCATGTGTCCATATCCAAATTCATAAATGTTGTAAGAGCCAAAGTCCAAAGCTCCCTGAAGCGGCAAAACTTCAACATTCACATAGGTGGTTCCTCTTTATTCATGCTCTTGCCAAGCACTTTTTCAAAGAAATTAACCATTAAGTAAAGACTTCATCCTCCTTCAAGAAGTTCCGAGCACAACCTTGGGATGTAAAATAAACATGTGCTCCACCACCGAATGTTCGATTTCCACATTGAACTCAGCCCCAAGTTTCCTCGGGAGGAGTTGGGTGTCCTAGCATTCAAATGACTAAGTTGGACTTAAACCCATCCTATTAGCGGACTTTATAACCAAGTCTCTAGCCAAACCCTTCGCCAAGTGATCGCTAAATTTTGTTGAGATCTAACAAACTCTATAGATACCACCCATTCATGATAAGCTCACGAATCATGCTATGTCGACACCTAACTGTCTAGACTTCCCATTGTACATCCGGCTATAAGCCTTTGCCAATGTAGTTGCACTATCACAACGGATAGAAATAAGTGCTATAGGTTTAGGCCACAATGGAATCTCAAGAAGCAAGTTTTTCAACCATTCGACTTCTTTGCCAAGCAATGCTAAAGCCACAAATTCAGATTCCATTGTTGAACCGGTGATGCAAGTTTGCTTCAGATGCCCAAGAAATTGCACCTCCACCAAGTAGGAATACCCGACCCATCGGTAGATCTAATTGTCTTCAGTAGCACGATCCAACTTGCATTAGTGTATCCTTCTAATATCAAGGATAACCAGATATGAGACTATAATCCATAGTTCTCTTCGATACTTCAAGACCCTCGAAGCGCCGTTGATGAGCACTAGGATTGCTAGTATACCGCTCGGTTTACCCACCGCAAAAGCAATATCAAGTCTTGTACAAGTCATGGCATACATCGAAGCCAATTACCTAGAATACTCAAGTTGAGATACACCTTGCCATTATTAGGCATCAACTTCTCACAAGTATCCATAGGTGTACTCATCGGAGTACAATCAAAGTAATTGAATTTTCTCAACACCTTCTCAATATAATGAGATTGAGAGATAGAAATTCTTTTACTTTCATGTTTAATCCTTATACCAAGGATAACATCAGCCTCCCTCATGTCCTTCATGGAGAACCTTGATGACACAAATTCCTTTGTCAGGTCAACCTGATTTTGGTCAGTGCCAAAGATCAAAATGTCATCAACATATAGGCAAATGATGACTCCTTTACCATATTCATCAAATTTGCTATACACACATTTGTCAAGTTGGTTAAGAACATAACCACTAGACAAAACCACTTCATCAAATTTTTGATGTCATTGATTAGGTGCCTGCTTTAGTCCATAAAGAGCCTTATTCGGTTTACACCTTGTTTTCATTGCCAAGCAAGATGAAGCCCTGAGGTTGGTTCATATAAACCTCCTCATCCAATTCACCATTCAAGAAAGCCGTCTTCACATCCATCTGATGAATAATCAGATTGTGAATTAATGCCAAAGCAATCAGCAGTCTTATGGTACTTATACGAGCCACAGGGGCATAAGCAATGTTGCAAAAATCGTGAATCGGTAGTCGGGCGGTCGACCACCCTGCAGCGAGTAATCGGTTAAGGCGGGATTAATCGGTGATTAATGGAATTGGCATTTCCTGCAAGTTTTGGGTATTTCTAGAGACCAAACTAAAGATATTAACTGATTTCAAGCCTACAATATTTCCAAATCTCAATAAAAGGCTTCAATTCTGATTATGAGGCTCATTGTGCGTTATAAGTGAAATAAACGATCCCCATTGTGCGTCATAAGTGAAATTATCATTTTTCTAAAGTTGACCGATTCGGACGATTTTTAACCGATTCGGCCGATTTTTGACTGATTTTTGGCCGATTTTTTACCTGGCCGATTTTTTGACCGATTTTCAAAATTCTACAAGGTGTATGACCGATTACCGATTAATCGGCCGATTTGGCCGATTTTTGCAACACTGGGCATAAGTATCAAAATAGTCTATCCCCGACTTTTGTTTAAAGCTCTGAATGACTAGTCTAGCCTTGAACTTTTCAATAGTTCCATCTACCTTCATTTTCTTTTTGAAAATCCATTTGCAACCCAAAGGCTTGCAACCAGGTGGTAGATCAACCAACACCCAAGTGTTGTTGCCCATGATGGAATCCATCTCATCATTGATTGCTTCTTTCCAGAAAGCAATATCTTGTGACTTCATTGCTTCTTCAAATGTCTTGGGATCATCCTCAACAATGAAGCAATAGGAGTATTGGTCAGAGACCTCATCCCTAGATCCTTCAATTAAGTATATTTGAAACTCAGGTCCAAATGACTTTGGATTCCTGACCCTTTTGCTCTTTCTGAGCACATGTTCAGGTTGTTGAACCACAACCTCATCAGGGACCTCTGATACACCAGTGTCATGGGTTCCATTAAGAATCCTCTGACTTGGTATAGGGACTGATGAGAATATATTCTCATCAAACATTGCATCCCTTGATTCAATTATGGAGTTAATTGAAACATATTCATTAGGTTCAATAACATAGAACATAAAAGCCTTGGAATGCTCAAGATATCCAACAAAGATGCATCAATTCCTCTTTCACCCAAAGTTTTCAACTTTGGATCGTGGAGTCTTACAACAGCCTACAACCCTGCACCTTGAGATAGTTCAGTTGGGTTTCCTTTTAGTCCGAGTTCATAAGGGGTAACCTTGTTCCTTTTGTTGGGAACCCTATTTAATAAATAGCAAGTCATAACATAGCTTCACCCCGTAACCTTGACTCATTCCTGAATAGGACAACATGGAATTAACCATCTCCTTCAAGACCTGCTTTTCCTTTCGTAAATACCATTTTCTTTGAGGAGTATAGGAGCGATCGTTTCATGGATTATACCAACAGTGAAATAACGAGTATCCATGTACTCACCTCCCTATCATCCTTAATCTTTGATCGGGGACCCAAGTTGCAATTCAACTTCGCTTTTAAATACTTTGAATTTATCTAATGCTTCATCCTTAGTATGTAATAGATAGACATAACAAAACCTAGAAGCATCATCAATAAATGTCACAGTACTTCTTATTCCCAAAGAGGAGTGGCATGCAAATCACACAGTCATCGTGTATTAGCTCCACGAGCTTAGATTCACGCTTAACACCACGAAAAGGTTTCTTAGTTATCTTGGTCAACATGCAAGTTTTACACTTTTCAATGTCCATGTCAAATGCTGGGATTAACCCATCCTTAGACATATCTTGCATCCTTTTATAGTGTACATGGCCAAGTCTAGCATGCCATAGGGTAGAGTCGGTCAGGTCATTGGTTGTCACAAAGGCTGAATTAACACTATCAGTGACAATATTAAGCCTGAACATTTGATTACATAAATAGCCAAAACCAATAAACACACCATGTTTAGACAAGACAAATTTATCAGATTCCGTAACTTGTTTATATCCATGATTATTCAAAACACTACATGAAACCAAGTTCTTTCTTATATCAGGAACATGAATAACATTAAACAAAGTTACAATCTTTCCATAACTAAACTTAAGATCTACACAACCACGACCATGCACCAAGGTTGTTGACTCATTTCCCATGTGAAGAATAGAACCATCATTCGGTGACTCATAAGTCTTGAACCGACTTCTATTTTTGCACACATGAACTGCTGCACCGAGTCAACCCACCACGCAACATCATCATCCCGCACATAATAAGATTCGATATATATGTAACATAATAAATCTTAAAAGACTTATTAAACATATTCGACCTTTCAGTGAGATGGCCGAACCACCACCCTCAACCATTAGTGCTCGATCCATTGGCTTTACCACCAACCTTAACACCTTTGCAATCCCTTTTAATGTGACCAGATTTGCCACATTTCCAACAAGTAGGAGTTTCCTTCTTGTTAGGATCTGCCTTGTGTTATCATGATGTTTACGTTTGCCTTTGTTGTCATTGTACCGGTGGAGTTGTTATGCTCCACCATATTGACAACATATGCACCAAGAGCATTGCTACTCTTGGCTTGTCATTATCCCGCACCCGAGAGATTCCTCAATGCGCAGATGATCGCCCAACTCAACCGTAGTTAACTCCTCTTCTTATGTTTCAAAGTATGCTTGAAATCTTTCCAAGAAGGGGAAGTTTATCAATGACACAGAGACCTAAATAGCCTCATCCATGTGCATATTGTCCGTGTAAACCTTCCAAGTATACCAAGAAGTTCATTGTATTGTTCCATAACCGGTCTTGAATCGGTCATTTTGTAATTTGTGAAATTACTTACAAGGAACTTCTTACTTGATGCATCCTCGACCATATATTCAAAGATCCAAGGAATCCCATAGTTCTTTGGAAGATTCAAAGTTATGGTAAATGTCAAATAGAGAATCGACATACCATTAAGAATTAAGCCTCTGCAAATGTAGTCATCATTCTCCCATTTGCTCCTTCTCCGATCCGCTCCAAGAGCATCATCCCCATCATCGGAATAGGTGTAGTCGTAACAAAGACCACACTCATGCTCGACGCCAAGAAGTGCATCTTCTTCCGCCATCTCCTAAAGTCCACCCTTCAAACTTATCAAGCTTGGCAAAGTTTGAAGCCATGTGTTCATTGCAAGATCGCCCATTGATTATCACAAATAGTTTACTTTGATTGTTGGTTGGTATGCGCCCAGAACAGGGTTAAGACAATCAGTAGCAACTTCAATACCACTAGGTGGTTACCGGATATCACTTGGGATCGTGTGATCACTTTCCAAAGTAAACTATTCGACCCTATGCCTGGGTTACATGAATATCTACTGGGGATAAGACCAAATGTTTGTTATTGAATTAGGCACAAATCAATAACCCTTGCGCTTATAAGTTTTTAAGCTTTCAATTTGTTTCTCCTGGTTTTTTATGTTTCTCAGTATCTTCATGCTGATGAAGTCCATCTCTATTTATAGTAGAGAATACTCACTCCTAAACAATGGACATTATGAATGATTAACGGCCAATTAATCACTCATAATAAGCCTCCATTATCATAGGAATAGTGGTTACATGACCAATTAAACGTGGTCATAAAGCAGTCATAACAGCCACTTGTATGAGTCAAAGCTGTTACAAAATAATTACTGCAACACTACCAGTAGGAACCTTTACATTAGCAGCAAGAACCAATACACTACCAGTGGGAACCATCGCCATTACACTAGCGGTGGTAACCAATACACTAGCAAGAGGAACGAAGACACCGCCAGAGGAACCATCGCTACTACACTAGTAGTGGTAACCAATACACTAGTAGTACTTTCCACTATTGAGTCAGGGTGTTCAGGGACCTTAGGGGTGTACACTCCGTACCTCTTGACTCATTACAAGGTGTGAACTAATCCCACAAGTGCACTAAATTTTCCAACATCTTCAACCTAGGATCATCATTCCTTGTGATAGGAAGATTCAGGTACTTAGATTTCATATCACCAAAGAATTTGATAGCATGAAAGTCAATACACAATCTTTGGACCGTTCCAAAGACTGTCATAAACTTGATCAAAGATTTCTTCTCTTCTATCAAATCTGCTAATTGATCTTCAAAACTCCTAGAATTTGTCTGGGCTTGAGCTAGTTCAGACTCCAATCTAGCAACTATTGTTGGGAGTTTGGTTTATCTTACAGAGACTCGACCAGATATTGCTTATGTTGTCCACATTGTTAGCCAGTTTGTTGCTGCTCCAACTACAGCTCGCTGGGTTGTTGCCCTACAGATTCTCCGGTATCTTCGAGGTAATCAGTTTCAGACACTCTTGATTCCTTGCATATCTTCTTTAGACTTGCGTGCTTATAGTGACTCTGATTGGGCCGGTGATTCTGTTACTCGCAAGTCTACAACTGAGTTATGTGTTTTTCTTGGAGATTTGCTTATCTCATGGAAGAGTAAGAAACAAGATGTTCTTTCAAGATGTTCTACTGAAGCTGAGTATCGTGCCATGACTGTTACAACTAGCGAGATTGTTCGGTTATGTTGGTTACTTGCACATATATGGGTGTTCATATTACTAGTCCTACTCCATTATACGTGATAACCGTAGTGTTATTCAGATTGCGCGCGACACGGTTTTTCATAAAAGAACCAAACATATAGAGATTAATAGTCATTTCACTCGACACCTTCTTCAAGCGGTCACCATTTCTTTGTCGTTTATTCTGTCTGCTTTACATATTGCAGATATATTTGCCAAGCCTCACTGTGGCCCGCGTTTTCGTTTTCTATCAAACTCTCAATGTTACTCACTACAGCATTATGAGTTTGAGAGGGATGTTAGTTAATAAGGTCGGCCCACTTGTGTCGGCCTATTAGACCGTCTAGCATTTGGGCATCGTCTCTTTATTTTGTGTATTTATATGTTGATTGTACATACTTTTCATTCATCAAGTTATATACGGAGTAAATGTTTATTCACTATTCGGTTTCTACAATGAATAGTGCAACATTGTCCTCTGCATTGTTTCCGGGGCTGGGTATATTAACCAACTGATATTGTTGGTTATTAACATTTTGCAACTAAGTATATGTAGTAAGAGATGTCTGACCATTTCCTAAACATGGTCACCTAATAGCCCAATGCTAATAGCCCAATGTTGCAATACATTCTAACACAATGAATAACAAAACTGAACCAACACCAGCAATACTCAAAAGTCAAAACTACATTCAAAATATAACCCCTGAAATTTAGAAATTCAGCATTCAAAAAAATTATAGAGTATAAAATGGGTCACACCCGCCTCTCGGAAAGGGATGATTTATCTTGATTCCTATGTGCCTCGTGGAACTCCTTGATGATTTATCTTGATTCCTATGTGCCTCATGGAACTCCTTGAAGGTGAATCATTTCTTTGTTTTGTACTTAATCTAGAGCTAATGAATCTAAGGTTCAAAAATATCTGTGTATCCAAAAAGAATTTACCTAAAAACGAAAAGATTCATCAAAAGGCTTTCTTCTTATTCTTCTTCATTCTCTTAGATTTCCTCCGTTTTAGGTATATCTGATATGATAAACCGCTGAACACCATAGCAACACTCCCCATTGCTTTCTAGATAAGGGATTCCCACTAGTAGTGATGATACCACAATGCTAACAAACTTATGGGTGGTTGTGATTGTGGTGTTAGTTAATGAACCAAATCGGCTAATGGTAAAAATATAAAGTTTTGACCAATTCGCCACATAAACAGTAGTATAAAATATCCCAAGCTGCTTCGGGGTTGTTCTTGCAGAATTGAACTGCTTGGTATCCACTTGCTTGTGGCCAACCAAACATGAAAATGGCGTTGTAAACGGTACCCCATAAGTTCATTCCTAACATCATATCCCATGCATTTGTTTTTGGGTACCTACAACATAACATAAATGCCTTCATTAGTAGTTATATTAAACGAAAATTGTTAAACAAGGTTTTCTGTATACATCAGGGGCAATCTCAACCATTTACTTGAAAACGGGTCATTTCGGGTAGTATTTGATTTTGATTAATAATGGGTCAGAAAAAGTTTTACATGTTTAACAGCATCCTAAAATGTTTCATAACAATGGTCTAAAAAGTGTTGAGGTGTTAGGCCAACCCGACCAGACCGGTTTTGATCTGACCCATTTTGACCCGTTAGGCCATTACCCAACCAACCCCGGTTTACCACCTCTATTTTTAATGTTGATTGGAAACTGAAAGATTATTGAATGGATACCTTGCCGAGATTGAATCTTGAGTGGCATTTGTGAAACCATCAAACACCAAGTTTAAGAAACAAAGTCCATATCCAAGTGGGGCGTTTGGATTAGCCAGCTTGTTTATGGTCTTCGAGCTAGTCTGAGTCAAATAAAGGCATTACAAGCTTGAGAATCTCATCGTGATTCTGATTCTTATCAGAAACAAGCATCCTAACTAAATTTACTGATTTGAACAAATATTCACCTTTGCCAATGCAAATATTGACACCCCGCCAGCAACAAGGAGGCTGCAAAGATACTCCTGAAATGAGTATCTAATACCATAAACTAGTGTCCCCATCAGCATCACTGTGCAAAGACAATTTTTTTTAAAGAAATATTTTAGAGGTGATTAACATTTATTAAATGCTACAAAATAGTCACTCAAAATCTAGGCAGAACTCACCTGGAATCATTTTTGAGGATTTTGCAAGGACCTGCAAGTAATAATGTGAAGGTGAGTAGAGAAAACAGCTTATGTATGACATTTTCGTCCATGGAAAAGATCGAAGAATATTGAAAATAGAACAATAATTGTATGAACAAGAACATCATGCTGATAAACCGGTCTAAAACATCGCATCAGAATCTAACTATTAACAGCCTAGCTCAATGAAGTCGTCTACAAAGATTTATTTCTCTCAAGCCGGGATAGTATCACAAATTCTCATGCAGCATAGTTGATAAAAGATGCGTGACAACTGAGCATACCTGAGCAGGATAACTGATATACTTTAGAGCTTCAATTCCCATAGCTGGGCCTATCGTGTTTGTAATTCCAGCACTCCAATAACTCCTCCATGGAGCACGTCCACCCTTAGCTTTGCGCCAGAGCTTTATCACTATTCAATAACTAGAAACTGTCAGGGTACTCTATTAAGATAAGTAAAAGGTTTATGAATGTTCGTCACTCAAATTTTAAATCACGACAAGCAAGTAAATAAACGAATACAAGAACTACTCACTGATGAATGACCATAGTAAACAAACAGCACTTTGTGCTAGGTTTAAGAACGCCAAATGTTCAAACCTCTCCTTTCTTTCGCCAAATCTCTTAGTAGACCTGAAAAATTAGTAATAACGACTATTATTAAGCGAAAGATAATAAAAATCTCTGCTTAGTTGTTGAACAACCATAAACAACTCTGACACTAAAAGACAAACATTGGTCAGTGGTCACTTTATTGCTAGGAATCGATCTACACTGGTCACTTTCAGAGAGTCACGATAACATGGATAAAACAATAGACCACAATATCACATGGCGAAGCATTGACGGGTTTGACAGGACTTTATCACAAAGTACTTGAATTCACAACTTTTGACTACCATAATCTGTAATTTTGTGGATCTGTTTTAACTTGAGTTTATATTACACATCCAAAATTTATTTGCCCTTTCCGCTTTACTAAGTCTAAGGTCACAGAGAAATTCATCTTAGAATATAAAACTTCCGATGCATTATAAAATTGGCGTCATTTGATGTAATGATCATTGAAAACTTCAGTTATCACAAAGCACCATAGCTAACGTAAATCCACCGTCACAGATCATAAGTAAGCTAACCTCCTAATACATATTACTTTCAAATCCTTAAACATTTTTCATCACAAATTCAATTGCTACAGCATAAATTTCTTTACTTTGCTAAGGCTATGTTTGGCAAAACTAGCATAGTAGCAGTAGTTGTTTGTTTTATAAATGGTCCTAAGCTAACAATAGAATTATACTTTTTTCCAAATATTACTAGTTTGGTAACACAACTTGTTATTTTGTACCAATATGCCCATTTGTTTAATATTAGTAGACGATACTTTTCCGATTTTTTAAAATGGTACGCTGCACCGTTACAAATGGGCATATTAGTACAAAATAAGAAGTTCACATACCATATGAGTAACATTCTAGGTACGCATACCATAATGAAACATCTAAAAAGTACACGTCTATTGCATAAAGCAGCTTAAACCCTTTACCAAAGCATTTGGTAAGGTAGTTTTATATATAAAACTGACATATAAAAAGCTAAAGGCGAATCCAACATAAAATCCAAGTTATGTATTTTATTTTCTACAGTTTATATATTTAAACGGCTCACAGGCCGACACGTGTCAATACTACCAACCTAAACACCCACCCATTTATTAAACGGGTTCACCCATTTATCATGTCGTGTTGAAAATTGCCACCCTCGGCAAAACTAACATTAGCATTACCCTTTTCTGTTATAAAAACGTTTGGTAACGTAAATAAACATGTAACCGAATCATATTATAGAATTATATATACATATATATAGATGATCACATAATATGCAATGAAAAAATAAATACACGGTCTCTTGAAGAACGCCTTGATAAATATAAGCCGACCATATTCCGGTTATGCAAAACACCAGCTCCACCCCACGTCGGCCACGAAACTCCATTGTTGTAACAGAAATTTTAACCGACTGGATACTTTTTTTTATTTTTTTGATTTGTTTTGTTTCGTTGAGGGAGAATATTCAGGTGGGGTTAATTGTTCTCGAAGGTGTTAGTTGTCTCTTTCCACGTGGTGAGTTTTCATTGGATTTCTTTAAGATTAATCAAATAACTGGAGAACCGAACCGAACCGGTCTAACTGAAACCGAATCGACTTTATTTGGTTTTGTTTTTGGTTTTATATATTTATAGTTTTTTATTTTATATATTTATAGTATTTGGTTTCGATTTGACTCGGTTCGGTTCGAGTCAAAAACTAGAAAAACCACATACAAACTTTTTAAACCGAATCGACTGAGCCACTTCGGTTCGGTTCTCGGTTCATTTTTTCTGAAAATCGGTTTCGGTTTGGTTTTGACCCGATGTTCAACCCATTACGTAATAAGCCTCATTTGCACGCGTCCTTGGTCCATTTGGCACACCTTTCACGTGTCTTGCTTACTACGGTCACCCATGAAGCACACTTTTTCTAGCCAAAATTTGGAGAACTCAATCGTCAGGATGGCTGAGTCTTGGAGTTGTGTTTGTGTGTGTGATTTTGATTTTTGTGGAGTATATTTGTGTTTAAATAAGGTATATTTGGGTGGTGAAGTTGGTTTACTTATTACACTAAATTGATGGTAAAGTTAGTTGTAGAGAGAGAAAGTTGATGCGGCTTTGGTGAATGCAGTCTTGAGATCTCTTTATTACACACAGTTTTTATAAGTAGGTGGAAAACGAATCTTTCATCTACCCAGTCTTGTTGGTCGGTTCATGGGCTAATTATAAACCATTCAAACACCGGTAAAATTTTCTACATATAACTATATTTTCAAATATCTCACACTATTGTTTTAAACAGAACTCAACTTCACAACCATATAGTTAAAAGACTTAGGATTAAATGAGAAATTTCATTAAGATGAGAAAAATGAGAAAAAATCACAATCATAAATTTGAGATGCATTTACAAAAGTAGATGCAACTCTTTGTTATTTCTCTTTTCTTATTTAAAATTTATAACTAAAATTTATTCTCACTCTTCTTATTTCAATAATTATTTTCTTACTAGATATAATGGGAAACAAACCTTTCTAGTACAAGTTTTTGGTTTTGATGGGCCTCAAACTCTCATCATTGTAAACTCTTGTAATCTTTTTCCTTGCTAGGTTCACATTGTAAAATTAGATATTTCTATATAGTTGTCGACATTTTTTAAAATTTGTATGTATACGATTTTCATGAGATTTTGACCAATCATTGGTGACAGACAATGATATGTGCTCGATGATTCACCTCATATGTAAAGCTTTAACACCAATCAATAAAACAGTACAGAGAATGAGGACACTATGGTTATCTTTGTACTTATAAAGAGTGAATAACGATTCTTGAAAATCTTGAAATCTTTAATTTTGAAATTTTAAATTAATATAGTTTGCCTAAATTATCTTTAACCTTAATACAACTTAAGCTTGATCAATTTAAACTTGACAACTTGTCATATATTAATATTAAAAATATACGCTTTACATCAAAGGTCGAAAAAATCATAATTGCATAAATATAATTATTTGTCTTTATACACCACTTTTTGCGTTGGTATTCGTCGAGTATTTATTAATCGGCACATGTGTCTTCCTTTTGTCCCAAATGTCTTTCTGAAATAAGAACTACACCATCAAAACTTCACACTCAAGGCCCATTTAGGCCCACAATCTATTTATTATCAGAAAATTGACATTTCCATTTAATGCATGTGTCTCTATAGTAGTTATGGATCTAAAATGAAACACATGTCTAAAATTCTTTGTTAAAAATGTATATGCTATGTTTTCGTCAAAGTTGCATGTTTCATTTCTTCGTATGCATATGCATAGACATATACATGGATGTGCAAATTTAAGTGCAAACAATCTGAAATTGTCACGCTCACATCTGACAGTCGGTTTAAATTCAGTTATCAGTCGGCTGCGGCTAACAAGTCAGAAGCAATGACTAAGAAAAGATGGTTATAGATGTATGTATGCATACACACAAAAAGTAAGTGTGCAGACACATCATTATGTGTTGAGACTAATTAGGTTCGGCATTATAATCTTTTTACGGGAGACAACTTTACATGGTTAGGTAAAAGTCGAGGAGTTGGTAAAACCTGGTCTACTAGATCTTGCTAAAATTAGGAGAACTCATTGTTGCTAATCGATCATTTAATATTTTAGTGTCCCTTCTGAAATTAGAAAGCTTAGGTCAAAAAAATACTCCATAAAACTACCATCAATACATATATATTTTTGTAGCAAATTATTTAATGTCCCTTCTTTTTGTTACTTGTATGATAGGTTTGATTCATGTGCTTTGTGATTTTATGTGTCTGTTATTTATGAGTTATGGTCCATGACTCAGTTATGAGCCCAAAAATATGAGAGTGATACTTTTTAATTGACACATGTCTTAAAATTTAAAATACACAAAGTTGAAAAACTAATTTCGGTTTTCTCATTCTTAATTAGTTTTCACATTCATCTAAATGGAAGATGAACACTCTCTCGATAGGAGGTAGACTAACTCTCCTCAAGTCGGTCTTAGGATCGATGCCTATCTATCATATGTCGTTATTTAAAGTTCCCAAGACGATCATAAATCGCATGGAATCCATCCGTTCTCATTTTTTAATGGTTCCGATATACTTGGTAAAAACCAACTTGGGTGAAATGGAAAATGCGTTGGCTTCTAAAGATAAAGGTGGCCTTGGAATTTCAAGTTTATTTGCGTTGAATAGAGCTCTCATGTTCAAATGGGTTTGGTTTCTTATCTCAAACTCTTCTTTATGGGCGAACGTTATTAAATCAATCCATGGAGCTCAAGGTAAAATTGGCAAAAAGGTGACTTCTTCTTTCCCGTCCTTATGGCTTGACATTGTTAAAGAGGTGGATCTTATAAAGAAACGAGGTTTAAATCTGCTTAGTTTTATTCACAAAAAACTGGGTAACGGTTCGGATACTTCGTTTTGGGAGGATGTTTGGCATGGGGATATGGCTTTCAAAGACATGTACCCTAGGGCGTACGCCTTGGAATCGTGTAAAAGTATTGATGTCGCTTCAAAATTATCTCATAATAACTTGGCCTACTCTTTTCGTCGAATTCTGTGGAGGTGCGGAACAAGAGCAACTTGACTGTTATTGTTAAAGTTATAGGTACTTCCTTGTTAACATGAAGGATAGATGGGTGTGGTCCTTGGAAGGCTCGGAGATTTTTCCGTTGCTTGGTTAGAAAAGCGATCGATAATCACTTGTTTTGAAGGTCACTTCCATGACTCGTTGGATCAAAGAGGTTCCGATCAAGGTGAATGTTCTAGCTTGGAAAATTAAGTTAGACTATCTCCCAACTAGATTGAATATTTCGTAGAGGAATGGATATCGAGTCTATTCTTTGCCCTATGTAAAGTAAGGCGTGAATCTTCTAGGCATATTTTCTTCACTTGTTACATTGCTAGAGATATTTTGCACAAGATTTCTAGATGGTGGGACGTTTCGTATATGGAGTTATCTACTTATGAAGAGTGGCTTGATTGGATCTTGAATATCCGGCTTCCGATCAAGCATAAAAGAATTTTCGAGGGAGTTTGTTATGTGATGTGGTGGCATATTTGGAGTTTTCGTAATAAATGCATCTTTGGTCCGTAGTCTCCTTCTCAGCGGTCATTTTCAAGACGCAATCTCGCTCTTTTTATTGGTGTCGTTATAGATGTAAATCTTCTTTAGTTGGATTGAGTGGCTTAAAACCCTCGTATTGTTTCTTTGTAATTTTCTAGCTCCTTGCTAGTTTCTCTTTTATAAAATCTGCTCAAAAAAAAAAAATTAGTTTTCACATTCAACCGCTTATTAAAAAAAAAAGGAATACAAAGTAGTAACTAATAACTATACTTATAAATTGTTTAAATATCTCATTTGCTATGATGCTATCTATGTGTTATCATAGTTCTAAAAGGCGCATTATGGTGGCGTCAAGACGTCGTTAAGGCGTGAGGCGTAATCTTCGCGTTACGAAATAACTAAGGCGTCGACTCTAGACGTGACGTGAGATGAGGCGGGAAAGGGCACGCTAAAGAGTGAGGCGTGACAGGTTTTTTTTTTCAACTCCGATAATTTTTTTAATTAATAAAAATGAAGAATATTACATGTAAAGATAGTTTCTTAATCTTATATATTATGTACAGCGCTTTTTGTAAACTCGACATATATAAAATATGACATAAATATATAAATATTTTCATATTTTGCGTCGCCTTATATTTCGCCTTAACCGCTAAGACTTCAAACTTGCTCATGCCGCTATGTCACGCCTTGCGCTATTTATAACCTTGGTTTATATTAATTCCCATACTTCTTTTCTCTTTGTAATGAAAGTATCTGTTGCAAAAATTTATAACTATAATAAAGGAATTGATCAAAATTTAAGTACTCCAGAATCCATTGGTACTTTTCTTTCCTTTTTAGGACTTGAAATAATTTTAGGCTGCTATATTAAATTGTTAGTTATGGGAACATGTTCATTAAGTCGTAATCAATATCGTAACATTTTGATTATACTTAAGATAAAAAAAAAAGTATCAAGTAGGCCATAAGTCTTGCATTAAAAAGGCAAATAGTGTAGGAATATATTTTTAAGGATCTAATTAATATTTAAGTAGACAGTTGTTGAGTATTAGTACAGCTAATCTGCATTAATTTTCTTGATGCCATTCTATCTTTGTCGACTAAATTAATGCATATGGACACCGTTGTCATTATAAACTGTACTTTCTTCGTTTCAAAATTATTGTCATGAGACAAAAATCACATGATTTAATAAAAGTGGGATCATTACAAATTTCAAACACTCAAATAAAATATTCTTTCACTAAATTATCTATTTTTTTTACTAAAATAAAAAGTGGACAATTATTTTGAGACATTCAAAAAAGAAAATACGGACAATAATTTGGAGACGAGGAGAGTACCATAATATGAATCAGCATTTTTTTTCTTTCTGAAAGTACATCGACATATCACCAACTTATATTCAAAGTATTTTCCTCGTTTTACATTGTAAAATCGGATTAATTATTGACTAGATTTATGAAATTTGAGTCATGTCATGTCGTTTTACATAATGAAATTTGAGTCATGTCATATCGTTTTACATTGTCACGTCAGATTAATGATTGACTAGATTTTTTTGGCTGATGGCTTAATAATGTATCATAATTGTCATGATTTTCTTTTATATGTATCAAACAATTTCTTTTGCTATTCTATGTAGTAAACTTGTTTTTTTGGTATTTTTGGTATATTTATGACCATTTTGATTTTTATTTCATTAACTCGGAAGGGCCCAAAATGGTGATAAAATACACAAAAAATACCTAAAATGCAAGTTTAGTATGTAAAATAGCAAAAAAATTGTTTAATAGACATAGAAAGAAATCATGACAACTATAATACATTTAGAGACCATTAGCTCCATTTTTTCCTTTCTAAAAGTACATAAATATATCACCAACTTATATTCAAAGTATTTTCCTCGTTTTACATTGTCATGTCGGATTAATGATCGACTAGATTTATAAAATTTGAGTTTGTTGTTGCGTACGACAAATAAGATAAAGCGTTATGACCATTTTGATTTTCATTTTATTAACTCTGAAGGGCCAAAATGGTGATAAAATACACAAAAAATACCTAAAATGCAAGTTTAGTACATAAAATAGCAAAAACATTGTTCGATAGATATATAAAGAAATCATGACAACTAACTGATACATTTAGAGACCATTAGCCCCATTTTTTCCTTTTAAAAGTACATCGATATATCACCAACTTATATTCAAAGTATTTTCCTCGTTTTACATTGTCATGTCGGATTAATGATCGACTAGATTTATAAAATTTGAGTTAGTTGTTGCGTACGACAAATAAGATAAAACTGACTGTAATTTAACAAAAAGAATAATAACAATACATAACCTAGCTGAATCCCACTCAATCTGATATTCTGATTGAATAATAGCTTGGGCACTTTAAGGTATTATTTCCATGTGGGCTGTTGTGCCTAAACTTAACGTTCTTGTCTTTAGGGGAGAAGACACATACAATTAACCAACTGAAAAGATAGAAAACTTTACTTTTTTGTTTAACACCATCCGTAATGCTGGTCATGGACTCGGTCACCCCACAAAGAGACGTGTTGTCCCTCATTACGGCCTTCTAAATTGACGCGTCTCCTAAGCCAAAAAGGGAGGATTCAGTCAACTGAACAATCGAGTCGAGTGAGTTTGTTGTGTGTGGATGTTTTTGTTAAATAGTTTTTGTGGGGTATATTTGAGTTTAAGTGGAGTATATTGTGGTGGTGATTGTAGTCGTCTTAATACACTACGTTGGTCATAAAAAAGTTTGTATAAATAGAAAGCTGAGTTGGCGTTGATGTGACAATGATGATTGCGGTCGTATGTGCTCACCATTACACTTAGTCTAAGGGTGTTATTAACTTATTATCGATCCGTACCTCTCCCACTTTATTTGCACCCCTCCATGACGTGACATTTAAAAAAAAATGTATTTTTTATGTAAATTTTCTTTTAACATTATTAATTGCGCCTTCCTAAGTACCATAATTAGGAAGAATTTTTTTTCCATTGTCCGCCATTCCTATAGGAAAATACATCAAAAACAGAAGATATTGAAATAATTTTATTTCTTGAAAAAACTGGCAAAAAAATATATACACTGTCTGTTATTCCTGAAACAAACTGACAGAAAAATACAATAAAAAATAAATAAAAATAGAGGGGTTACAAATATTAAAATAAGAGAGTACAAGTTTGCCCTTTGTATAATTGTTTTTCAAAGTTTTAGTATTTGATCTAGATGTGATTTAACACAAAATAATATTATATTTATGATTATATGATTAACATAATTTGAATTGATAAAAAGGTAACTATTGGAAGTAATGTTAGGGAACCAACAAATAAATAAATTTAGAAATTTAAAATAGCTTAAAAATGAATAATGTAGAAATTTTCAAAAGGATGTCATATTTATTTTGAAAAGGGGTGTTAAATAGAATGTGATTCTTCTAGTCAAGTTGTATAAAGAATATGATCCTTAATCAAGAGTATTTAATGATTCAAGTGTTTTCTAGGTAATCATGAAGATTTATGATTTGAAGTTTTGAACTACTTCTTTCGTTCTAAAATAAAAGTCTATTTTGACTTTTTGAATCCAACTTTAACTTTAAATATTTTTGTTTCTATTACATAATATTTGATGAAAATATATTGGGTTTTAAATACATTTTTATTGGTATAATTTTCATCAATTATTATATAATACAAACAAAAATTTAAGGTTAAATTTAAATTCAAAAATCAAAATGAATTTATATTTTGGGATGAGGAAATATTATTATTTTTTGTTAATTCAAATTTATGATTAAATATATTTTAATTTATTTATTTATTATTATTATCATTTTTTCTTCTTTCTAGATGGGGAGTTGAGAAGTGGAAGCAACTAGTTTGTCCTCCTTTAAATTGATTTAATATTTGGATTAGGCACTAATGTCGAGTTGTCTTGAGATTAGTCTGTTCACAATGTCGAGTCAAAAACTAATATATATAAAAAAGAAAAAGAAAAAAAAAGTTTGTAGCAATAGCTTATAATTTTGTGAAGAAATTCCAAAAACATGAGCAACATTTTATAATAAACATCATGGAGTAATGCATGTAAAATATTATATGCATCATATGGAGTTAATGCTAAAAAAACCCAGAAATTTTGAGCCATGTCATGTCGTTCTACATTGTGTTAGTTGGATTATTTATTTTTTTTATTTTTATTTTTATTTTTATTTTTGAACATAGACATATCATTAGAAATGATCGACTATATTTATGAAATTTGAGTTATGTCATGTCGTTTTACACTGATTAATGATTGCTAGATTTTTTTTTTCTTTCTAAAAGTACATCAACATCACTAACTTATATTCAAAGTATTTTCCTCGTTTTACATTATCATGTTGGATTAATGATCGACTAGATTATGAAATTTGAATCAGCTGTCACGTACGATAAATTAGATGAAGCGCTTTTTATAAGAAAAATAACTGTAACTTTTAAAAACAATAACAACAATATGAAGCTAGATGAATCCACTCATTATGATCGAATAATAACTTGGGCATTTTAAGGTATTATTTCCATCAATTCCATGTGGGCTGTTGTACCCAAACTTAATGTTCTTGTGATCTTGTCTTTATAGGTGAAGACACACACAATTATCCAAATGAAAAGATAGAAAAATTTACTCATTTTGTTTAATTGTATTTTAAAGTTTTAGTATTTGATCTATATATGATTTAATTCAAAAAATATATATATTTATGAATTATGAGTATAAGATTATCATAGTTTTAATAGATAAAAAGGTAACTATTGGAAGTATTATTAGGAACCAATCCAAAAACAAATTTAGAAATCTAATATAACTTGAAAATGAATAATGTAAATATTTTCAAAATGATGGTATTATTATTTCGAAAGGGGTGTTAGAATGTGATTCTTCTAGTCAAGTTGTTTAAAGAATATGCTCCCTAATCAAGATTATTTAATGATTTAAGTGTTTTCTAAGTAACTTTTCTTGTTTTTTAGTGTAGGTTGGGAGTTGAGAGGCAAGTGCAAGAAACTTGTTTGTCCAACTTTATATTTGACCCAATATTTGGAGTAGGGACTTAAATGCTAATTCCAACATTCGATTATACTGATTATATAAAAAAATATAGAAACATGAGGTAAAAATGAGAGTCTTAGATGCAAATTATTACTCAATTCATGTTAACTATAAACCAAGTAACTTAGCTCAATTGGTCATCTTAATTTCTTCTGAAGCTTGGATAAGGGTTTTATTCGGGTTCGAGTCTTGCAAGTGACAAATAAATTCGGATTTTCCTTTTATTGCGAGTTCTAAGGGTTTCTCTTCGCTGGTCTCTCCTAGTGGTTCGGGTCCCGAGGCCTGCCCGTTTGAATAGTTTAACTCGGAGGTCGGATTTCAAGTGTAGTGTCATTCTAAAAAAAAATGTTAACTATATAACGCATGAGGAAATACATTTAACTAAATCTCAAAAGAAGCTGTAGCGGTATCTTTTAATATTGTAAAGAAATTCCAAAAAACATGAGCTACATTTTATAAACACCATGGAGGAGTTGTGCATGTAAAATATTACATGCACCATAAAGTTATGCATGTAAAATCTTTATAATTAACAGTTAGTACTCTCACAACTTACACGAGCTAGTGTTATCATTTTATGAACACCTGCATATTGAATCCTATTTGCACTTCTATACTAGGAATTAATTACATCTCACAACTTTAACTAATAGTATTAGGATTTAGGAGTAGAAGTTACCATCAACATGGCCCTTATATGATCATTATCTCTAACTTTCAAAGTGTCACTTTAACTCATAGCTTATATGATCATTATCTGACAGGTAACCCTCGGACTTCACACTGTTGGGTTTTATTAATCATAACAATTATAGTAAATATGTAAACATCATCAAAGCATGCAGCGAAAGTAATAGGAATAATACTTGTAAATAATTAACCGAAATAAAAGAACATGCGTACCTTTTAGCAAATCAAGAACACACGATATCAAGAACCATGAACAAAACCCTAAACCCTAAAATTTGGGTTTATGTAATTCGACCCCCATAGATGTCGAATACCAAGATACCCACAAACACAAATGCATTTGTTATTCGTTCTTGTACACACGTATTAGTAGCGATTTGATGCGAAAAGCTAGGTTCTTGAATCACAAATAAACCATAACACTTATTTCTTGTAGTTGGAAAATCGAATCCCTGGGTGGGATGGTATCGATCGCCAAGGACAAGAGGAGAGAGAGAAGAAGTTAGGGTTCTTTGGTGATCCAAGATTAGATTTAATGAATACAAGGGGTTTGTATTTATACATATCTAAACTTGGTGAACAAGCAAAGCCTCCCCTTGGGCTTTTGAGACCCACGACCGGCCTAGGACTCCCAAGAGGGGTTGTAGATCCTTCTCGTCTTCTATTTTCATCCTTAGTCCTTTAATGTTACATTTAAAGACCGTTAGTCCAAACTCGTTAAATATTAACATTCGTTAAGTGTTCATTTCGTGACTAAATAATTAATAATAACATTTATACATTAATTATTCTAAACATCAATTCTCATACGTAATGTGTGCAATCCCGAAGTCTCGATCGAATCCGGTCATACTAATATTAATAATTATCCATAAACCTTTCAGCTCCCACTTTGATATTACTTAATATAGTTTTCAGCGCCTTCTACTATGACTTTAAATAAAACCCTAAACGAAAACTCTCATGCGACAAAAAAGCGATCGACACCTTCCATTCGATTCCTTAACAATTGATCAAAAACCTTTTAATCTATACTAATCGTGGTCGGTGAGGACATCTACCTTTGCTTAGTATATTATTTAATTTGGTTTCTTACTAATCGTGGTGGTGATAACTTTCATATTTTCAATTCGCTTTTGCTCATTACGATTGCATGTTCTACTATAATATTTAACCAATCATCTACCTGATTGGTTATTCACCTCATACTCTTGATTTTTATTATTGGTCAGTGGTGTTTCATGCATGCATTGTATTTGATTCTTGGAATTATTATGTAAAGAGGGTATAGGCATATCGTATGAAACCCTAACTTCCCGTTAGGGTATTTTTTATCTAGTACTGTTCGATATCGATTGTTTGTGGTCTACTGGTTTGATATTATTGTTAGTGGGTTCGAGAGATGGATAAAGGTTTTTTGAATAATAATAGTGCGAGCAAAGTTACAATGAATGTTGGCGATGAGTTTACTGGTATTGCTTCTGGTTCTCGTTCTGATGGACAAGTGGAGTCGGTTTCACTTGGTTCAAGCCCCAGTCATGACACACCTAGTCATGACACTTTGAGGTCATGATACTTTATTGAAAATGCGTGCTATTGAAAACAAATCTTTGAGGAAAACTTGTTCTTGTGGGTGTGATGGGTAACCATTAAAACTGTCATGACGATGGATGCTACTACTTCACCGGGCTAATCCAATTGAGCATCTTAAGGTGCCGCAGATCACGTAAGGAGCTAGAGGAGATGCTTATCGTTATTGGTTATTATTGAAACCTCCTCAAGATACGAGTGGTCCTATGGCTTCTAATGTTAATGGCCATAATAATGTTAATGATAAGGTTGATACGAATGCACATGGGGTCGTTGGTATTGAGAAGGTTAGTGCTTTGAAACAACCTTCTTCATCGTATCTTGGTGTTACTTCTACTGAACCAAAGAAACACACATCTAACTTTCGTAGGTTGGAGTGCAGTAAAAAAGCTAATGGTGTGGATCTTTCTGTCCCGATAAAAGTGGTTGAAGAGGTGAACACTAGGTTTGAGAATACTTTGTATGGGTATTTCCTTGGTCAACGCCTTGCTTTTCCTGTTGTTGATTACTTTGTACGCAATGCGTGGGCTAAGTTTGGTTTACAAAAGGTAATGATGAATGCAAAGGGGTTCTTCTTCTTTAAGTTCAATTCGAAGAAAGGTCTTGATGATGTTCTTGAAAACGGTCCTTGGTTGATTAGAAATGTACCTATTATTCTTAAACCATGGACATTGAACACCAACTTACTTAAAGAGGATTTGACCAACATCCGGTGTGGGTTAAATTCCATGATGTTCCTCTTGCTATGTTTTCGATGATGGCCTTAGTCTCCTTGCCACATTGATAGGCACGCCAAAAGGTTAGATGCTTTTACTAGCCAAATGCAAGGACTCGTGAACCGTAGTAGTTTTGCTAGATGCATGATTGAAGTGAAGTCGGATGAGGTGCTTAGGGACGCCTTCTTGTTGAGATACCGTTACTTGATGGGTCGGGTTCGACTATTGAGAAGATACGGGTTGAATACGAGTGGAAACCACCTCATTGTGATAAATGTAAGATTTTTGGTCATACTCTTATTGAATGTCCGAAAGTTGTTGAACCTCCGCTCGACTACTAAGCGTGTTAATGATGGTTTCAAGACGGTCAATAATAAGAAGAAGGAAATCAAGGTGGTTCTACTATTCCGGTCAAGGAGGGTTTACTAAACTGTTGTGGGTAGCAGTTTCAATATCAACTCAAAAGACTCCTCCCGAACCTAAGAAAGTGGAAGTCACAAGAAGAATGCTTATGATGTGGCTAGTTCGAGTGGAACAAAGATCTCTACATCTAATCGGTTTGATGCTCTTAATATGGAATATACGGATGCTTTTGGTATTCCTTCAAATGACACCAACAAGGATGTGGATTACGGTCGTACAATGGAAGTTAATGAAGATAAGTCTACTAAGACATGTCTCGCATCACAAGAACCCCTTGTGAGTGATTTGAAAGAGATGGAGTCGGTGTGTCTCCTATAACTAGTGATTCTTGTATTCCGCCCACCTCTTCTACTAAGAGTGTTAACCCTTTTCTAAAGTGGGAGATATCGTGGTGTCCGATTCGAAGATGAGGTGGTTGCTAACCCATTTGATGAGTCTGCTAATCTATTCGGTGGTGGCCAAGAGTTTGAAGATGAGTATGATGACTATGCGAGCGAGTTTACGATCTTCCGTGGAATTTGGATGCCTTTAATGCCATGTATGGCACTAAGCTTCAAGGACCTAGGAAGTAATTTTCTTTCGTTATGTCCTATGTTATCATTAGAGTAGTGGTTTGTTTTCTTGTTTAGAAAATAGGTAGTATCTTGTTATGTAAGCTTTATGCCTATGTAACGGCCGAGATATGGGATTTCACTCATATCCATTGTTCTTAAACGTTTTTGGTTAATATATTTACCGGTGCGTGATTACTCCCTTTACCCAAAAGATATTACTTAGTATAGTAATAACATTGGTTTAGTCTAGCCTAACACGCCAATGCCCCCAGATCGAATCGAGTATGGTCTCCTGGAAAAACCATTTAATGATTCATCATTTTTACTTATCCTTTTACTTCTAATACTTCATTAACTATGAATATGGATCGAGTCATTTCACAAGTTAATATTTTGTTTCTCGTTATATCTGATTGAACAAGATTACCAAATCATCCGAACGTATTCGAGATAGATCTTGGGTAAGGCCTTACAAACATCTTGCCAATCCTACGAGGGGCCAAACAAGATTATGCTTTGAAATGATTCAAAAGAGCAAATTCTCTTGACTACAAGCAAAACTCATGAACTTTGCAACACTTCCGAAAATAGCCCTTATAACCACTTTTTACGGATAGCGTTAGACTATTTCACACAAGTGTGCTACATTCATAATGATTATCCGGTATCTCAAGTCGAGATAAATATACATGATTTACTTAATGACAAGGATCCATAAAGTACAATCATGTTAAGTTGGATCATCCTATATTCAATTCATTGAATATCATGAATTGGCATGTCCCACGCATCAATATACTTTAAAGTATATTCTACCAAAACTCGATTTGTCTTAATTCAATGACATTCCCACATCATTGATCGACAACGGACTTTTAGAATAACATAAGTTATTCACGGATTAAACATGTAAATATAGGATATAATATTAAGAAAATGAAAAATAAACATAACCAATATTTTATTTCATTTAATAATATTTGTTCAAAACATCCCTTATCCAAATACTAAATAGATCAATGCATGATAATACTTGTTAATGAATTATGTCTCAAGTAATGATAATCATACTTGTTGACAAGGCATAATTTCAACTAACTTTGATCTATCGTAATTTTGAGAATACTTATTTCAAGAATTCAACTAGTGAAGTTCTTGTATGTGTGCATTCAAAATATCTTGATATTGCTACATAATATTTCATAACGTGTGACATCCTCAACCACCAATTTATGACAATCAAACTTTCAAACATTTCAAAGTTTAAAGTATTCTTATTCTTTATTGTATAATGCAACTATGCTCTTAGTTGAGCACAACTAGTTCACATGGCTATTTATAAGGATGAAATCCTCCCATGACTAGTATTGAGTGTCATCTCAATTAAACCAGCATCATTGTATTCAAACAACAATATGCTCTTTAAAATTTCGTAAACTTCAATATCTACAGTGTAATGTTTGATGCCTTCAAAACTTTCAAGTTTGTTGGCTATGACAATTATGCAACAATTGTTGTATTGCTCATCCATAGAATTTTGAGAGCAATTCCAGGCTGAGGAATGTAATTCTAGATTCAAACATATTCTCTTAGAATATTCATTACACCAGTTATCTAATAACTTCATTAGATATCAATGTTGTCAAATCATCTTGCATTCAAGCATGATACAACAATAACATGATGTACATGAAAAATCCTTGTGTCAAACTAAGATTTCATTCATGTTCTACATATTCATTTTCCAAATGATATATCATGTTCTATTAGACTCATTTATTTTTACCACACATGTTTACTAACAATAAACATATACTCCAAGGTTGTATGTCTTATTTTCTAAATCTTTCAAGTGAAGTTCCATTCCAAACTAAAACTTAACATTTAGCTTAGATCGAATGTTACTACCCACAACATATAAGATTTAAAGAAAATAAACATAATACTCCCACTAGCTTTCAGGAATACTTAGAAATTATCTTATTTTAATTTTAAACCAAAACTTGGATTTAATAGTTAAACATAAGAATCATCTCCTAGATGCATGCATATATCCATTCATGGTTTTTTGCAGTTTGTACATTTTCAAATATTATGTGAATTCATAAAACTCATTTGTATTACTTATCGTCCTCGCAAAAGCAATCACACAAGAAATAGTTTTAATATTCCATTGTCATTTTTCATATCAATGAAAATAAGTATGACAATTATAATCATTATATATTTAATGTGTCAAGGAAAGAATATTCAATCACAATTAATTGCTTAAGTGTGATTAATAATCTTGTCACAAGTCATGCATTAAACACATGTACAATTTTGTCCATATGATTTCTACACAAAGATTTAAACCACTAGGGTTTTCCTTCCTTTGAAGAAACTCATCTTTATCAAGATAAACCAAGTTTCCAAAGTTGATTATCTTTTTGGACATCATCTTAACATTCATAGTATGAATAATTTACCACAATTCAATATTAGGTAATATATCATTATGATTAACAGGTTTATCATAATCCTGTAATTCATATTTCTCTTCATATCAAATATCTGAGATATCCTTGCGGATCTATGAATGAGAATTCCACCATATTGAGGTCTATCAGATTTGTCCTCATCATGATATTTACTAGTGTATTTTAGAAGATTATGTGTTTTGTAATTGTAATTTAATCTCTTCAAGGTCTATCAAAACTCCCACTTGCTTTTGTAATTTAAAGACTATCTAAAAATACTTTAGCAATTAGAACAACACTAAATTGTTTTCTTTTGGGATATTACAAAACACATTGACAGTTCGTAAATCTTGTTCGTTAATAACCTACTCCATAAGTAGTTTTAACAAATCAGAACTTCAATATAAGACTCAATGTGATTCATCACATTCCATACTAAAATGGTGTCTTAATAATCCTCTAGGTTTGAGTGTTATTAAGTATATCCAATCAATACTCAATTTTCTAATCTTGATAACTTTTGGAAGAAAAGAAGATATAGTTATCTTGAATCAAACAATATAGCAAATGTTTGATTCTTCTAACTGAACATTTCATATACATACAGTATTTCATTAGAATTAATATTGTAAGACAATCTAACAATATGTAAGATAAACATATTTCTTTTGCCTTACCTATTTACCAACTAAGTCAACTTAATGGTATAATAGAATATTCAAGCCAATTGCATGTTTTATAACATAAGTATTCTTTGACCAAGTCAAAAGACATAACAGTTATAATATCTTACTTTATATTATTAAGTTTTTAAAAGACTTCATGTTTGTGAGTTTTATACAGAAACACATAACCATGTATAATTTAAAGTAATTATGAACACCACACCATGGTTTCAATTAATTAATTTTCAAGTTAATAAACTATTTATGTCATTTCAAGAATACACAAATATTTAAAGTAGCATTAGATTACTTTATTTTAATTATGTCATCCCTTGAAGTGTCCAACTTAAGAAACTACAAAAGCATCCACGCCCGATCCCACAACAAGTGGAGATTTACCTTGAGATTACAATCTAGCCAAGATCTCACTTAACCTAAAATGTAACTTCAAGTGTTTCTATAATTTGAATGACATAAGACATAAAAGTAGTCTATGCTACAATCTTGACACATGTTCTAAACAAGTCAATCTTATTAGAGCGTTAATCTCTTACCTTACGATCAAGAGAATCCATTAATCATATTTGTATGTGTTGTTCCTTTGCACACAATAAATACTTCTCCCACTTGTGCATAGAACAACATCATATAGAAGATAAACACCATCACATTCGTTTGTTTATGTGAGCAATATGATAGTGTCATAGATATATAAGCATTACAAGTAGATGTAGGAGCACTTATTTATCAAGGAAACGTTCATAACTATCCTTGAAAATATGAATGTCTACATTTTTTAACATAATGTATTATTTCAAGAAAATCTAGAAATAATCTGAGTTACAACCAAGATAATAAATCTTGTAACTCCCATCGATTTAGACAACGTTACAATAATGTCTTATTCAAGAATACACCATACTCCCAATGGATTTGACAACATTGTGAGTGTTTCATTAACCGTTGAAAATAGCGTATATTACGTTGTTACCACTTTCAAAGACTATTCGTAACAATTACTTAGGTACTAAAAGAGTGTATTCTACTCTGTAGATGATGGATCATCCATCATGCTATTAACTTGAAAAATTGAGCATGCAATTTCTTCCATAATAGGTCTACTATGCCCACAATGGTGTGTAGCACTTTTAATTGGTCAAAGTAAAACAACTAGATAAACTATACTAGTTTGTCTTTTACCAATTTTGCGGTAATTAGTCTAGCTTCTAATTTAATAACTCATAAAATGTCAAACGTGTTTTCTAGTTGACCAAAATGTCATATAAGAATTCAATCACCAACAGAGGGTAATGAAATCTCTTAAGGAAAACATGGTGCAATTTTCTTAACTATTAAAGTTGCTATGAGTTATATTAGAATGTAGACAATTCTAATGTTCCTAACATACCTTTCAATCATGAAAAGGAATAGGATTGAGTCTCACTCTTCTTCCATGGAAAGAGTTTATGTTTGTCATTTAGTAAATTTGTCTTGATCAAACATTTGTTTGAAAACGTAACTAGATCAATTTACCAAAGCCCAAACCACGTTACGGTTTAATGTTGCATCAATACAATCAAAAGAATTAACAAAATTCAATTTTAGTATTTTCGATAATTAAATCTTTCAAGAAAATAAAATACCCTTGGTCAATATTCAGATTAACCATAGAATTTTCCTTGAATCTAGGACCCTCATTATCATAGTTTCACCACATAAGTTGATCGCTAGTGATGAAAGTATAGAATAGGTAATTGTCGAAGAACAATAATGACAAACAAGTTTTCAATTCCTAGAAAATATGGGATTTACAATTTTGCCAAACAATTATGCAAAATGTAAGCATGTTTTATCCCATCTTATGCCTTAAGTTATAGGTCCCACTAACTAACTTAATTAAGTTATCTAATTTAGAAACTGCAAATTATTTAAGCTGAGGTCTCACACAACATAAAGATTCACCTTGTTATTGTAATCTAGCTCAAGGTCTCACATAACTAAATTACAACTTCAAGTGTTTCATATCATTAGATGGCATAAACTTAAATTTTAAATGGTACAATTTTTTATGTGTAATCAAACTTATGTATGAAGAAGCATGCATACATCTTCATAACATAAAAAAATTCAAAACCTTACTCATAGTTTTAAATTGCTAAGATTAAATTCTACAAAGTTTTAATCGATGCGTTGAGAAACTTACAACTTTGCACTAAGATGCTTCGTACATAGAATAGTTATACTAGGTAGCTCCAATCGAACGCACGGGGAGGCAGAGGACTGTAATCAAGCATAACCTTAGACATCCTTTCAAGTGCGATCATGCGCTTCTTTAAACCCCCTTTCTAGTTTGTTCTATTGGGTGAGCCGTTCTAACCATTTAGTACAGTCGCATCAATCGTTTAAAAGTTCAAGATTTAATATTTAGAAACCAAATCAAATTTCGGCATTATTTAGTCCATTTAATTTTCTATTCATAAAAATCCTTTTTGTTTACTAACATGTCATACAATATAAACAAAAAAGCACTTTAATAAAAATTAAACAAACTCAAATAATATAAACATATAACTTAACAATTAACATATGTAAAAACCATTAGCCACATGCATAATTATTTCAATAAAAGCTAATAAACAATTCTAGGCGTAAAAAATGCATACATCAACTAGGGCTTTTACCTACAAGGTAAGTGAGCCACATGCATCGACAAGTCGATTGCGTAAGCCAAAGTCAATAGTATACCAAATAGCACATAACGAATTTTTATTAGATATATTGAGGTCTTCCCCAATTTAATAATTATCAAAGAAATAAACATGTGTATATAACTTAACAATTAGTCAAAAACAATAATCCATGGCAAAACATGCATGTTCCACCATGGATTCCTCATAACAATTATAATCCCAAGATACGATAATACATGACACATAACAATTATTCATTAAAACCACATAAAATATACATGACTCTGTGGTTTCTACAAGTTTTACAAAAATAAAACCTAATTAAATCAATTATGGTAATCGACCCAAATTAAAAAAATTAGGTTCCAATTTTAAAACCCTAGAAACCAATAAAAGCATGTAAAATCATAAAGATTCAATTTTATATGTTTCGTAATTAGTTACAACATATTAACTGGCTCGATACCACTGTTGGATTTTACTAATCATAACAATTATAGTAAATATGTAAACATCATCAAAGCATGCAGCGGAAGTAATAGGAATAATACTTGTAAATAATTAACCGAAATAAAAGAGCATGTGTACCTTTTATCAAATCAAGAACACACGATATCAAGAACCATGAAAAAAACCCTAAACCCTAAAATTAGGGTTTATGTAATTCGACCCCCATAGATGTCGAATACCAAGATACCCACAAACACAAATGCATTTGTTCTTCGTTCTTGTACACACGTATTAGTAGCGATTTGATGCGAAAAGCTAGGTTCTTGAATCACAAATAAACCATAACACTTATTTCTTGTAGTTGGAAAATCGAATCCCTCGGGCGGGATGGTATACGATCGGCCAAGGACAAGAGAGAGAGAAGAAGTTAGGTTCTTTGGTGATCCAAGATTAGATTTAATGAACACAAGGGTTTGTATTTATACATATCTAAACTTGGTGAACAAGCAAAGCCTCCCCTTAGATTTTGAGACCACGACGCCTAGGATTCCCAAGAGGGTTCTAGATCCTTCTCGCCTTCTATTTTCATCCTTAGTCCTTTAATGTTACATTTAAAGACCGTTAGTCCAAACTCGTTAAATATTAACATTCGTTAAGTGTTCATTTCGTGACTAAATAATTAATAATAACATTTATACATTAATTATTCTAAACATCAATTCTCATACGTAATGTGTGCAATCCCGAAATCTCGAGTTCGAATCCGGTCATACTAATATTAATAATTATCCATAAACCTTTCACACACACCATCTAACCTATTGACCCGCTAATCGATCACTGATCCTCCATGATTCTAGATTAAGGAGATGGTTCGGTTGAGTGGTTCCAAAAAGTTGAAATATGCAAGATTGCAAGATTTGAAGTTGGCTTGGTTATTGGTACACCTTCTAAAATGATTGTAATATCTTTTAATTTTTTGTATTTTTGTTTTTTATAAATTTGTTTTCATTATAAAACTGCGAAACTAAAAGTACGAAAAACACAAAAAAAAAAAAAAAAAAAACTCTCTTATCATGTTAATAAAGTGTATATATCTGTCGAAACGCGCGTAACATAAAATATACAGCTTACATGTTAAAAGTAGTAAAAGATAAAAGATACGGATCAAAAAAGTATATAAAAAAAATGTATTAGGGTAAGAGTGGTAAAAGTGTACTACTAATAGTAATACCTCTAAAGTTTGAACATCCTATGATTTTGACAACATGACTAGCTAGGTAGATCTAAATCGGGTATCATATGCACATACATATTTTGCCATAACAACACTAAATATATAAACCACATTTGGTTTTTAATATTGAACAAGTGGATATAAATGCTAAGGAAATCAGAAATGCACATGCAGGCATGAGTCACCGGCATAACTCGACCATACAGATGAGTCAACACAGGAACCGCCGGGGTATACTCTCCATGTGGTTGACTTGTAAACGTGTTGACTTTCACATTAAGTTCATACTACTTACTATTATTGACAAGTGAATCAATTATTATAGCTTGTTTGCATGCAGTTTAATAACCTTTGTATACCAAATAGTTTAATGCATGTGTAGAGATGAATGAGTTTTGCATATTATTTTTTTTTTATTTTTTTTTTTATTTTTAAGTGAGGAGCATCATTTGATTTCTCTATATATAGGCCATTTAACAAAAAAAAAAAAAACATATTATATTTATATGTGTGATCCCACCACTATCTCCCCATTAACAAAAAAAAAAGAAACACCCCCTAACAAGGATTAGATGTTTGAAGATGAATCAAACACGTATTAACGATGGTGGCTTAGTGGTTAAAAATTTGTAACTACCGTTACTAGAATTAATGTGAGGTTTCAAATTCAATTTCTTCAGTGCAAACAATTCTTATGTGGTCATGACAATCTTCCTAAAAGAAACAAAGACTTTACCCTGGATTAGTGTTCAAAATGTCATAAACTATTGTTGGCAAAAAAAGAAAAAAATATTGCTTTAACACCTTATGCAAATTCTGCATTGGCCGTGGAATAAAGTGTTGTTCAGGGAATGAGTAAGCGTTCTTCTTGTAATGAACCAACACGTTTTTAGTACAAGAAAAAGCACAATGTCCATCCCATACCTCGTCCGGGTGAGATTGGGTATTGTTGTTGTCGTTGAAAAAGGACAATGTCCATTTGTAGATCATAACTTAACAAACTCATTTTGTCAAAACATACCACTAAACAGTCTAGATTCGAGAACTAAACCTCACATTGGTAATTTCTATCCCTGTTCGGCTAGCTAGTTACTATATCGATAGAAGTCACATTTTGCACCCTCTCAACAAAATAAGCAACTTCACTACAAAGAGAGGGAAAAAAAAAAAAAAAAAACTTCCAAAATCAAAACAATGATTATGGATATGTACATTTCATAACTTTCTTTATTTTACATGATGAAAGATATGTTATAAAATGATGAATCTTTGATATTAAATATAATATTTAATAATAGGTCTCTCAAATCCATGATGCATACATTTCCAAAAAAATCCAAAAGAAGTAGTATAGTTAAATTCTTTCTGAACCGCCTGAATAAGTGAATATAAAAATATTCTTCATTTTTATTAGTCTTTAAAAAAATAAAATATATCAAAATACAGATAGACCTTGGAACAAAGCCATGTTGGCTTTAGAATCTCCAACACTACACACACTTCAAACTCATCATTTTTAACAAAAGTTTCTATAGCTTTTCAATCATTTTCATTCTTTTGCAACTCAACCTCAAATCCCAAAGTTTTATACTTTCATGCAAAAGTTTCAATCTTTAGAAAACCCTTGTCTTAATTCACTTTTAGCTGTAACCCATTTCAGTAAACATTAAATTCATCATTCTGAACACATATACACTTGCATTAACTGCTTCATTCATTGCACAAATCTCTTAAAAGTGTCCAAAATAGTTCAAAATAGTACACAATAGTTCAAAGTCAAGATTCATGGATTTGAGCCTTTGAAGCTTGATCAAGCTAAAAAAAATGGAAAATTTGATCATGGTTTTTAGTAAAAGTAGTATTTTCATCTTTGTAGCTTTGTTTTCCATCATTTTGCTTCCATGTTCACTTGCTCAACTAAGTTCAGCTGATTCAAGAATCTTGTTTCAAGTGCGACAAAAACTTGAGTATCCACAAGTGCTTCAAGGATGGAGCAGATGGACCAACTTTTGTTTTCTTCCTTCAAATCCAAATCTTGTGGTTGTTTGTTCAGGTAATCATGTAACTGAGCTTACAATAGTTGGCAATAAAACAGCTTCTAAGCTTTCTCCAAGTTTTTCCATGGATTCTTTGTTTACTGTTGCTACTAAGCTTTCATCTTTGAAAAAATTGACACTTGTGTCTTTAGGTTTGTGGGGTACTCTACCACCTAAGGTTGATAGGTTTTGGTCACTTGAAGTTATGAACTTTAGTTCTAATTTCATTAATGGTGAAATCCCTTCAACTATTTCATCTATCAAGAATTTGACTGTTCTTGATTTGTCACATAATATGTTGAATGATAGTGGTTTAGATCTCAAAGGGTTAAAGAATCTTGAAATACTTGATTTGGGTAGTAATTATTTAGGACCAAAGTACCCTTCTTTAAGTTATGGTCTAGTGTCAATTATATTAAAGAATAATTCACTTAGGATTCAAATGCCTACTGATTTTGTGAAGTTTGTTAAGCTTGAAAGACTTGATCTTTCCTTAAATAAACTTGTGGGTCCCGTGCCTTCGTCGTTGTTTTCACTCTCTTCGATTCAGTATCTAAATTTAGCGAATAATCAGTTTAGTGGTTCAATGCCTACAAACTTGAAATGTGCCACTAAACTAGGATTTGTCGATGTTTCTAATAACCTTTTGATTGGGAAACTACCGTCTTGTATTGGATCAAACTCTGCGAACCGAACAGTTATCAGTATGTGGAATTGCTTAAATGCAACTTCAGGATCAAAGTATCAACACCCTTATAAGTTTTGTCAAAAGAAGCAATAGCAGTTATGCCTACAAACAAAATTGGTGAAAGAAAGAAAGAAGAGAATACTCTGAAGCTCGGGCTTGTTCTTGGTATCATTGGGGCATTGTGGGAATTGTAGGGTTAGTTGGGTTGTTGATTTTGGGTATTTATAGAAGACGAGCAGCTAAAAGGGTTTTAGAAGGCAGAAGTGATAGTTTTGCTTTCAACAAGAATGCTGCTACTGCTCCTTCTTCAATAGCTAAAGATGGTAAGAACTCTTGCTTTGATCGTTTATCTTATGCTAAAATGTATACACACTTTGCGTAAATTGTCGTCTTTTGCCTACCGAGGGCTTAAGTTATGTATACACACTTTGCGTAAATTATTGACCTGTTTAGATATGAATAGGTCGATTTGGGTTGTAGTTTATCTCACACACGGGTCAAAATGTCAAATCACGAAAATTAGCCAAAAGAAAAAAGAAGTATGTTGAAAATCATGTTTCTATTTTATGAAACTACTCTTATCATAAGTTTATAACTTTATTCTTTTAGTAATCATAATTAACTCACTAATTATTTGAAGGATGGACAAAAAAGTTGTGGTCAACTCAACCTAAGATTGCCTCTACTAAGAATGATTGCTTCAACTTTGACCCACTTGAGTCTCTTGACCACACCCGCCTACCCATTTCACCACTACACATTCTTACCAACAAAAATGCAGGTCCAGGTCCAGGAGGCGAGACCACAAACAATGAGGACAGCGGCGCTAGGCCTACCACCATATACCGTATTCACACTTGAAGAAATTGAAGAGGCAACAGACAACTTTGATTCTGTGAATCTCGTGGGAGAAGGATCCCAAGCACAAGTAAGCAGCTCGATCCCATTGTTCTTCTATTCAAAAGTTTGATCTTATCATTTCTTATTTCTAAATTTATTATATTTCTGTTCGGGTGTAGCTATATAAAGGGTGGTTGAGGGATGGTACGATCGTGCTCATCAAATGTTTAAAGTTAAAACAAAAGCATTCTCCACAAACCTTGCAACAACATATGGAAGTGATATCTAAACTTAGACATCGACATCTAGTGAGCGTTCTTGGTCATTGTATTGTCTCGTATGTGGATCATCCCAACTCAGGCAGCACTGTCTTTGTTGTTCTTGAAAATGTTTCAAACGGGTCGTTGAGAGACCACCTTACAGGTATAATATCATGTACTAATTTCTAATTCGGAATTGCACAATGGGTTAAAAAACCAAATACTTCTATATCACATTTGGGTTTGTAACAGATCAGAGAAAAAGAGATTTCTTGAAATGGCCACACAGGATGGGAATGATGATGGGAATTGCTAGAGGAATTCAGTTCTTGCACACCGGAACTCAACATGGGATTTTTGGGAATGATTTAAATATTGCGACGGTGTTGTTGGATGACAATCTTACTGCAAAAATCAGTAGTTACAACATTTCAATATCACAAAAGGTAACTTCTTGAAACTTAATCACATTCAATAAGACATGATTTAACCTCTAGATGTTGAAATTTTTCTTAGCAGACAGGTTCGGAAAGCCCTCTAAACACACACGATGCTTCTTCCCAGGTTTCTCACAGGTATGACATCTGATCACATGAATGATCTTTATGTGTTTTATACCATAAATTAATGAACCAGTGTCAATGATTCTTGCTTTGGATTCTACGAATGAGATGTGATTTATTCGACCCATTCCTAATGAATGGGTCAATTTGGGTTGTAGTTTACTCTTATCAGTCAAACGGGTCAATGAATAAGATAAGAAAAAGTAGCTAAAAGGAAACGGATCGAACTGGTTGAAATTCCCAAGTGCTTACTGCGCCTTAATAGTTTTATACTGAATAAATTAGAGATCATCTCTGTAAGAGCATAGTTTTGTAATTATATCTAATACATCAACTAAACCAAAACTGTTCATAGGTCAACCCTAACATATAATTTCTGATTTTGTAGACCTACAAATCCAGAAAAAGACGACATATATCAATTCGGTGTCATTATCCTACAGCTCATCACAGGAAAACCGGTCAACTCAGAAGATGAGATAACCGAACTTAAGGACGAGGTAAAGTCATCAAAATTTCATATTTGATCATTCTTCTCATTTAAAGCATCACAACTCAACTAATTTAGTCTGCGGTTTTCATGTTTTCAGCTAGAAATTGGTTTAACCGAGTCACCGAACAGACTCAAAGAAGTGACAGATTCGTCAATCAGAGGAACTTTTGCTTACGAGTCCATCAAAACCGCTGCTCAAATAGCAATTAATTGTCTTAATGATGATGTGAGTGCGCGTCCATCGATTGAAGATGTTCTTTGGAATATGCAATATTCTGTACAAGTTCAAGAAGGTTGGAATAGCAGCGGCAACCTCAGTACAAATTAGTGAAGATGTTTATTAATATCGTCCGACATAAATGGGAACTTTATTCACTTTCTTGGTGGAAAAGCACGGTGAATCGATAGTTTTGGTACATTTGTAGGGGTTGGGCATGGAATAAAATTATACTTGTCAATCTTTAATCTTTAAAGTTACCATTATGTTAATTCTTGATCGGGTTGATTTGAAATAGTCACATGATAATTTTTTATTTCTGAAGAAATTTTGGAGATAGTACGCGTTTTGGGGAGTTTGATGTACAATCCAAGTAGACTAATCACCTAAGTAAATGGATCAAAATTTCCATCTTTAACCATGAGATAAGTGACATCCGTTAAGGTATATGTCTAAAATCGTACATTTCTACAAAGTGGTGTTTTTGGTACTTCGACAAAACGAAAAGTCAGAGTAGGATTTTTGAAATTTTGTACAGTCAAATACAGGTACATGCATTTACATAAACATGACTAATGCCAAACAACACAAAATTGGTGCTAAGTTCTTCAATTAAAGTCTAATAATGCAAACAGATACAACATTCACAAAGTGAGTTTTGAAGACAACATACACAAATTGAATTAAAAAGCATTGCACGCGAACAAGTTTTTTGAAAAGAATGTGGAACAAAAACTCACTCGGACGGGCCATGAAAAGACGCTACTGCATCATGCTTGATTAGTCAGCAGTCCAGCTCTGTTCAACAACCTCTCGTACTCTTCTGTTGTAATCACGTTTCATCTCATTAAACATTCGCGCCGCTTCAGAATTAGCAGGGGAGTTTGGGTTTGGGTCAGAGAGCAATGACTGTCATACAGTAAAACAAATTCCATCAGAACACTAGACAATAATCGGCATGATGAGACAAAATGGTTTAGTACGGTTTATCATTTAACAGTATAAAGGCTAAGGGGGTGTTTGGATCGTCAAAGATGTGTATGGTTCATGGCCAAAATCATTTTCTACACTCTGTTCTATTACAATTGATTACCTCTACCACACAATCACCATCCATACACCCCGTTCGCATTATCACCAATGTTAGTAAATGCACGAACAATAATAAATATGACAGAAGGCAGATACAGATATTGTAAAACAATCACCTGGACAGAAGTAAGAATAGCAGCAACATCATATATAGGACTCCACTGATTTTGTAAAATATCCAAGCAGATGTTTCCATCAGCATAAACTGTGGGCATGAGCAACAACTTTAGAAATCCTCGATGTTTAAGAAGGCCTTTCTTAAGGGTAAAATCTGACAACTTGATGCAAGTATATGAAAGAGTTTTGTAAAGCTTATAAGAACTTACTGTTTGGGTGGAACATACGAGAAACAAACCGCACAACCGGTGCCTTATTTGGATAATCTTCTGAGAAAGTTAGGGCCAATTTGAATGCACCTGGTAGTTAAATGACAAGTTAACAAAAATAACATATGTACCACGAATCGTCATATAATGGAGTGGAATGCAAATAATAAAAGGAAATGAGAATACCTCCATCCCATGGAGTGTCATCTGGGCTGCAATGAAAAGCAAATATTTATTACACGTCGTCATTAAAACAGATATGTAAATAACGTTTTTTTCTTTTCGCAGATTCATTTCAACTTATTAATTACCCAAATATCACAGCATTCCACGCCATTATATTATTGTCTTCGGGTGCTCCACTAATGCCTGCAGGAGGGTCTTGCTGTAATCGCTTGAAATCCCTCATTAGCCTTTTTCGTGCAGAAGTTGACATTGTACTATCCTACACAAATCATAACATACTTAGAAAGAATACTCAAAATTTAGCTTCAAGATACAATCAACCAGCACCATTATGCAATCACTAGTACAAATTTTAATGCGATTTAAGACAATTAGCGCTGAATATTTCACTTCATAAACCAAATTTATTGTATTGAACCCAAAGATAGTAAGAATAAGATCCATCCAACGCAAACACTAGAAATCACTATAATCACATAAAAGAACACACGCCTAAACAACTGAGTGGCTTTAAGATTCAACAGAGTGACACCATCATGCAATTGCGAGTACAAACTAATCTAAACAACTATCAATGAGGATTTCACACATGTGCTTATTACTCTGACACAATTTGGTGCAGCTACTCCTGAGCTGATTATCCGACCTCTAGATATTTAGAACTTGATTCATTCTACCGAAAACCGAGAACTGATTTTTTGGGACCTAAAGCACAATAATCAGATAGAGAACCCTAATAGCGTGATTGTATATCGTTTAGTGGTCTAGGACTACAGCAGATACTTGATCACATGAACCATCCTTTTTACAGTTTCCATTTCAAACACTTGCTGAATTATCATAACAAAACGGCATGAACGCCAAAAATCGAAAACTATCAAGAACAGCTAACCCAGTCTACTAATTCATGTTCTCCAATAATTACCAAATTTCCACATTTCAATTAATACGATAAGCTATTTTAAGTATCCAAACAACTTATGTCTAATTAGGGGGTGTTTGGGTTAGCTTATTCATATCATATTTTGTACACTTATGAGCTCAATAAGCTCTTTTTCATAAGCTCCTCCACATGGGTTTCTCCAAAACAGCTTATTTGACACAAATAAGCTGTTTGGGGGTTCCAAAAACAGCTTATTGTATTCTCAGAATGCAACAAGCACATATAAGCTCTTTCTACTAACCCTACTCAAACACCCACTTAACAGCTTATTTGGGCAAAATAAGGTGCACTTGAATTCCAATAAGCTGATACAAACAAACACCAGATTAAAAAAACTTAAAACCCAAGATCTATGATAAAGTTACTTTTATATCTAACAGCTTAATTGAATAAGATCAGCTGTACTTAGAAGGCAATATATATAGATATAAGATGAAATTAAGAAATAAGCTGAAATTGTTGTAAATAAAAACTTACAAATGAAGATAATTAAGAAGATATATAAAATTAGATAGCAACAAGTATGAGTTTCATGGGTGTTTGGTTTTTAGAATAACAAATATCTAATTGTGTTTGTAGTAAAGTAAGTTTCAATATAAGGTTATATAATATGTAGATATTTTGTTACTACTTGTTTTGATGACGTGTAAACTATGTGTTTTTAAGCGTGTGTGTAAATGCTAGTTGAAGTATTTTACGAAGAGGAGTGATACATTCACACAAAATCATTTAAAAAAAAAAAATCACACGTTGAAGTGAAAGTGAATGATTGATTTTTTCATGATTCACTCATTAAAAACAAATCATCCGCCACCTTAGCGCGATTTTTTTTTTCATGGACGATTTTACATGATTTAAGAAATTCTTTTACAAATAGATAAAACAGATTAGCTTTTCTTGAAAAAGGCTAGTTTTTGACTAAAACATACATGTGACTTTTTTAATTCTTTCCCTAGTCACCTTCAAATATGTACATAGCTGGTTTTGAACCATAAACCTTTTATGATAAAGTTAGTTAACTTACCATCAAGTCATATGGTGATGATTCAAACAAGCATCATATACAAAACACTATATAATACTTAGTAGCTTCAAACCACTCCTAAAAGTTCGCAGCCAAGCACATTGGGTACTTGTAGCATAATGTTGGCCCATCGGGCTAAACATCGAGTTTAGTTTAGACAAATATACATGCCATCACATTCTTTAATGTATACGATTATCAAGTTCAGTTGTTAGAACCATTGGAGCATTGCTCAGTGGTATCATTCTCTTACTGCAAATGTTCAGTTGACCGGTTAAGGAGGACTTTAGTGAAATTGTTCATGGGATCAATCACAACTAAAGGTCATGAAAACAAGTGTTCATTGCCTCAGGCAATGTCAATGAGGAAGGGTCATTCGACATCTAAAGATGGTGTACGGGGTCAGGATATTTCCCCGCTGATTCAAACCTTTAGAGAAGTTTTAATTGTTTAGATAGTGCACTTTAAGGTATTTGATAAAATGCCTAAACCAAATATAACATGATTCGTGGTTTTGTCATAATGAGCGTTACAAGCGTTTTTAGACTAGTTAGGGGGGAGGGAGTGGTCACCTACTACCCAATACTACCCAAATTGTCGCATCACATGTATCCAATAAAAACCTTCCAACTCAAAACTATCAAATTATACCCTAACACTACCCAAAGTGGAGGGAGTGGTCACCGATACTACCCATTTTTTTTTTTATTTTTTTTTTTATTTTTTTTTTTTCATATATTTTTAATACATAAAATTACATACAATATTAAAATAAAACATACCATTTCATTAAAAATAAAACATTATATAATACTTAAAAACTACAACTTAAAAAAAAGAAACATTACATAAGTTGAAATAAAAAACAAATGAAACTACAACTTAAAAATTGCAAGCCCATCCGTGTTTCGCCGCAAGTTCACTTTTTTGGTAATATTGATGTGGAGATGCGGGTTGTGGAACGTAAAATTGATTCAGAGATGGTTGAGAATAAAATTGGTTTGGAAACGGAGTTTGTTGTGGTTGCGGATGAACGGGTTGAGACCGACCTTGACGCGAGGTGAAATTTTTTTTACCTCTTCTTGGATCCATGATTTTGTGTTTTGAGAGATGAGTGTGTATTTTTTTTGTTAAAAAATGAGTTTGGGATATTTGGTTTTAAAGGGATTTTTTTTTTAATGTAGCAACTAGCCGTTGCTAGTCCCCAACGTTCCAAAATTTCAAAAAAGTGAGCCTCCACCGATCGGCTTCCAAGCCCGATTTCCTACCCGATTTGCCCTAGGGACGGTGTTACCAATCGGTTAATGTACCCGATGCTACTCCCTCCCCTCTTAGTGATTTTTGAACTTGTTAATTGGTGTTTAAAATTTATTAAAATACATATCTATGTAGCTTACATCACTTGTTACAAAGTATTCAAAATGAGCCATATTGAAATACTTGGTTGTGGTTTAACGATTTTAATAACATAGTTTAATGATAATCCGGCATGATGTGAATTAGTGCAAGTGTAAACAATATGCGTGGGTTCATTGATTTATAAACTATGATATTACGAGTAGTAAATTATCTAATGAGCCGAAACCTGATTCGACAACATGGAATTGTATTTTAAATGGGTTAACTCAAGTATTGCTAAATTAAAATCGACAAAGCATTGTTAGTGTTAAAATGGTACCAAAACACACGATTACTAATCACCCAACCAACCACCCCTTGGTGATACTTTTATTATAACAATAAATACTAAAGATAAGTCCCCAATTGGATGCTTACCAAGTACAATACAACCACAAATATGTTATCCCTCTACAAGGTGTAACAGCAATACAAACTCACTCACTTAATCAACAAACCAAACTTAATACAAGATCAAGATGATCTAAACCAGAAACCAAAGAAATCAGAATAACTCTTTAGGTGAAAACTTTAGAGAAAACGTTATGAAACCCTAGCCGATATCCGTCTTTTTATAGCCGTAATATTTCAACTTTAGACCTCGCACAATAAGAAACTAACCAAATCGAACAAACATTAGTTATTAGAAAATATAACTAATAAAAGTTACCAAAGACCCTCAAGCTTCATAAGTTTGACAAATATATTTTCATATTTTCCAACATCCCCCCTCAAACTAATGAAGCAAACAAATTTTCCATTCCAAGTTTCTTAACCATTACTGCATGTTGAGCAGTTCCAAGAGCTTTGGTCAACACATCAGCAATTTGATTTTTAGAATCTACCTTTACAGTTTGAATCAAACCAGATGCAACCTTTTCTCTTATAAGATGCACATCAATATCAAAATGTTTAGTTTTTTCATGCATAACAGGATTTGCAGCAATCTGCATAGCTGCTTTGTTATCACAACACAACATAACAGGCAACAAATTTTCTGTGACTTCAAGATCTTTTAAGATCTTAAGCACCCACATGATCTCACAAGTAACAGATGCCATAGATCTGTATTCAGCTTCAGCTGAAGATCTAGACAAAGTATTTTGCTTTTTACTCTTCCAAGAAACAATGTTACCATTAACAAAAACACAATACCCAGAAACATATTTTCTAGTAACAGGACACTTAGCCCAATCAGCATCAGAAAAGGCCACAATATTAAACTTGTTACTCTTCTTAAAACTTATTCCATGACCTGGAGCAAGCTTAAGATATCTTAAAACTCTTAACCCAATATTAAAATGAGACTGTAATGGAGCATGCATAAACTGACTCAAGCAATGAACAAGATAAGCAATATCGTGTCTAGTCATAGTAAGATATATAAGCTTTCCACAAGTTTCGATAACGGTAATATTTTTAGCAACTTATCACCTTCTCGACTTTAAAATTCAACACAAGATTCTCGGTAGAGGAGTCATAACAGTCTACAAGCAAGTAACCCATACTCATGTAAAAGTTCTAAACAATACTTTCTTTGATTTAAGCACAAACCGCTTTTAGTTTTAAAACTTCAATACCCAAGAAATATTTTAATTCGCCAAGATCTTTAATCTTGAATTTATTGTTAAAAACTTTAAACCTTTCAATCTCAACTTCACTATTTCCACAAATGACCATATCATCAACATATACAAGAAGAAACATTATTGTATCCCCTTTTTTCTTTATAAACAAAGAATGATCATTTTTAGATTGTTCAAAACCATCTTCAAACAATGCTTCCGCGCTTTATGATTCCACTATCTAGGAGCTTGTTTTAAACCATATAAAGATTTTTTCAACTTGCACACTTTAGTATTACCTTCTTTATAATAACCTGGAGGAGGAAGCATATACACATCCTCATGCAGATCACCATAAAGAAAGGCATTGTTAACATCTAACTGAAACAACTTCCAATCATATTGAACAACAAGACTTATAAGACATCTAACAGTACTTATCTTAACAACAGGACTGAAAGTCTCATCACTTATAATCAAGACCTTCCTTTTGAGTACAACCTTTGGCTACTAACCTAGCTTTATATCTATCAATTTCACCATCAGCTTTATATTTAATCTTAAAAACCCATTTAGAAGCAATAGGAGTTCTTCCAACAGGAAGATCAACTTCAGACCAAGTATCATTCTCATATAAAGCATGCATTTCATCATTTATAGCACCTACCCAATTAATATCTTTAGAAGCCTCATAATAAGAAGAAGGCTCACTAGATTTGTTCAGATTAGACACAAAACAATAGTTATCAGAACTAAGCAAACAATGATTAACATATTTGCCAATACCATATCTGACTTTATCATCAAGAACATAATCATTCAATCTAGCAGGTAACTTAGACAGAATATCAAATTCTCTCCATAGAGAATTCAACTTATGATAATACTCAGATACATGCAAACCACCCTGCTTAAAGCTATTAATCTTTTGAAGCAAGTTAAACACAACAGACCCATCAATCCTATCATAAGTATATTTTAAATCTTTCCAAACAACAGAAGCATTATCAGAAAAAACATGACCAAGATAAACATCTTGAGACAAAGATGTTAACAACCAATTTAACACCACAACATTACATCTATCCCATTGGGCTTCCAATAGAGGACTAGCAGCATAAGCAACCCTAGTGCATGAACCATCCAAAAAACCCATTTTATTTTTAATCTGAATAGCCAACTTTATAGAACTAGCCCATATTTGATAATTTTCAACTCCAGTTAGTTTAAGAGTAACAATAGAAGCACAATTAGAGTCATTTGGATGGAGATGCAGAGGGTTGCTCTGATCTAAACTACTGATCATAATAGCCATAATAACAATACAAAGAAATAACCAGAACCAAACAAGAAACAGTCAAACAACTAACAATCAAACCAAACAAACTCAACTTCCAAGACTGCCCAAAACCTATCCACCAGCGACTAAGACACAAAAAACAAAACTAAAAACCCTAAAACTATAAACTCACACCCAAGACTAACTTGGATAAAGCCCAGAGGACTAAGGTTGGCCAGAGCAGGTATTCGTACCACTCACGGTGGCAGATCAAGAAGATAACCAACCTGTTTGCACCCCCTAGACTTTAAACCAGTTAATCTTAAGAGAAGAAGGTTTACTTACAGCGCTAATAAGAATACGCAGCGGAATTAACCAAGAACCAGGCCAAGAACACCCCAGATCACAAGATCTCCAAGAATCCCCAAATCAAAAAATTTAGGGTTTCAAGAAAAATCAACCAAGAATCACAAATTAGCACCAGAATAACCCTCCAAACAACTTTAATTTCGTAGCAAACCGAATCAAAACCCCCAAATTCTAGGGTTTCAAGAAAAAACCCTAAAATTCAATCAACCCAAGAATCACCAATTGAGTCGTCAAGAACCACAAGAAACCAATCGAAACAACAGATCAGAACCTAGAGCTCTGATACCATGTTAAAATGGTACCAAAACACACGATTACTAATCACCCAACCAACCACCCCTTGGTGATACTTTTATTATAACAATAAACACTAAAGATAAGTCCCCAATTGGATGCTTACCAAGTACAATACAACCACAAATCTGTTATCCCTCTACAAGGTGTAACAACAATACAAACTCACTCACTTAATCAACAAACCAAACTTAATACAAGATCAAGATGATCTAAACCAGAAACCAAAGAAACTGTAACAACTCTTTTAGGTGAAAAATTTAGAGAGAAAACGTTATGAAACCCTAGCTGATATCCAGTCTTTATATAGCCAGAATATTTCAACTTTAGACCTTGCACAATAAGAAACTAACCAAACTGGAACAAACATTAGTTATTAGAAAATATAACTAATAAAAGTTACCAAAAGACCCCTGAAGCTTCATAAGTTTGACAAATATATTTTCATATTTTCCAACAGTTAGGAACATGAACTGTCAGGTTTGGCTATTGTTTCTTTACTTTGTGGCTTGGTGCATATTAGTTTTATTCGGACATGAAACCTGCATGGGTGTAAGATAAGACATTTGAGATTTTTATAAGTTTATGGTAATCCATTGCTTTCGACTCTCGTACCATTTGTGACTCACCTCAAAACTGAAAACAAAATTGATTGTTTTGATATAATTTGTAACGACCTTTCAAAGCCAAAAACAATTTGTTTTTAGCCTTCGAGCTTCAACTAAAAACCATATAAAAATTGCTAACATCACACTTTTAACTTGCCCTCGGATATCTAGGCCGAATATGATCTTTTTGTCACGTAATAAATTGATGAAAATGCCCAAAAACATATGATAATTGTTTCCATTACATTACATCCACACCACCATTTTTAACTAACTTCATCTTCTTCATCCACCCAACCACTCACTCACTCACTCCACAACTTCAACGACATCAACGTTCTGCATTCAAGACAATCATCCCACATTGGAATCACGACAAAAACAAGAACATAAAATTCTTGCTCGTCTGCACTGGAAAAAAAATATTCTTTTAATGTTAATCCAATCTTTGTTTCTTAATCTTTTAAAGATCACATCAATGTAAGAAAACTACAATATGAGAAAACAGGCACTTTCAATAGACTAGGAAGAAAACATGGGATAATAAACACCATCATCATCATCATCGTTGTCGTAAAAAAAGAATCATCATCGTTTAATTTTAAAATGGACGCCTTCTGGGACTGGAAAAATGCAATATGGGGAAACGTGTTTTGTTTGTCGTAGCAAAATCTTTTCATAGCCATTAATTGGACTATAAATCCACATTTTAAAAGTGGATTCACCAACAAACCACAACACAAGAATATCCTCATAACCAAACCGAGCATCTTCAACAACCTTACTCCAACCCTTGTCAAAACAAACACTTTCACGATTTTCTTCATTTTTACATTCCACAAAACCCTCCGCTTGTTGACCTAATCACTACTTCTTTGTGGATCTTGTCCGCCATGTACTTCGTGACAAAATCATGGCAATGCCTACAAAATAAAATGAATCTCACTAACAAAAAAACACATAGCAGCACATACATATAGTGTGTGTAAATTTGATAAATACATATATACCAAGTAAGGAGCATCATGATCATGCATGATTTTGATGAAAGAAGGAGGGTTGCTGAGAGCCATTTGTAAATACTCTTCAAATGTTTGAAAGAGATTATAACAAACAAATAACCTGCTAATGTTGCTTTTTAAAGTTAGAAATTTCCCTTGGCAATGGCAACTGATAGGTTTTGATATTAAATTCAATTAAATGTTTCTTAGATGCCAGTATGCCACACTTTACGAAATCCACAATTCCAAGATTTTAAGTATGCAAATTAATTTATGATGTTAATTTTCTACTTGAATAGAGAAAACTTATTCAATGCACAACTTAGCTTTTACAGTAGCTTTTTAACTTATAGAGTAGTTTATATGTATGTTTTATATAAATCATTAACTTTTTATACAATATTTTTAAATCTTAAATGTTGTACTTCGAGTCCTCTTAAATCTTGACGTTTCGTTTCTTAATGCGGTTGTGTTAAACGGATCCTCTTGATCTCGACCCAGTATACCGATCTGAGACATTGACTCGCATCTTCCACAGCATCCACAAGGCTTATATAGTTATATCTTCGCAACATGTTATAAATGGTTTTCCTATTGTAAATACAAGTCACTAACCTTATGTTTACGTGTTATAAGTAGTCACTTGAAATGTGTAAGTAACACTTTTTTTTTAATTGCTATAGGTTACTAAATTGACTTATTTAGCACAGTGCGGGGATGAAAACTATAGAGTTCTTATTTCAAGAACAACGTAAAAATGTCAAAAACGTCTATTTGAAAAGCATAATCTTGTGGATTGTGTTGATACCATTTGATAAGATGCACAATCTTGTGGTGTTTTAAGATGTGCGATTGATCAGCATGGTTTTGAGTTTCTTATCTAGTTGTGACATTTACTGTCAAAGATGGTACAACTGTACAAGGTCATTGATTACACATCACAATATCACATGTTACAATGTATTCAAAGGAGCTTATTAAGCTGATAAGCAAATCATCAGTCTTTTATTAAATAAGCTAACCAAACACCACTTTGAAATGAATATAAACCCCGATTTCGGTTTGACCAAATCCAACATAAAATGTAAGAAATAATTAAAATAATCATTTATACATACATGATTTAAAAATAACTCGAAAAACCAACCACAAGTTTTGGTTTTCATTTGCGAACTGATTTTGCAACTTCATTTTTGTTTTTGCGAACCAAAAGTGAGCGTTAAATAGAGAACCGATAGTAAATTGTGAAATATTTGAACGAAAAACAAACCAATAGTTTTCAAACTCGCGTTGCAACCGGATTAAAATAGCTTTAACTTATAAAATGTAACATAAATCTATTCGATAATATATATTTTGAGTTAAGCTTTAACTTATAGAAAAGAAAATGGTTGAATTAAAATGATACAAAATTGAAAGTTAAAAGTAAATGTTTTGAAAGGAATTGTGTAAAAGAGGGGTTGGTTAATAGTTGAAGGACTCATATTGGAACATTGAAATAGTGTAGGGTTTGTTTTGTAACTTTTTCATTATTCTTTTTCTCCTTCCTCCCATCTGCTTTTTCTCATTGTATAAAACCTTTGTATCTTTCATTTTGAAGTAATAAGGAGAATCATTTTCACTGTGTGAACTGTGTGTTTCTCTCTACTCATTACTGTCAACATGGTATCAGAGATCAGTAATGAGTTCTTGATCAGTTACAACCGTTACAACCACCGTAACTAACTTTTCCGATCACCATAAACCACCGTAACTAACTTTTTCCGATCATTATCAAATCATCATTTCTCCATCATTTCTATCATTCTCATCACAATTCTTTCATCAATAACTATCAATTTTTCATCTACATTCTGGTAAAGTGATTCAGTTCAAGTGTCTTATTCAAGACTGAATTTGTTGAATCATCCGTTGTTATAACGGTTCTTTCAAGATTGTTGAAGCTTCCATAACGATGTTAACAATGGCAAGATCATCTTCTTCAATCGATGCTACTAGCCAAAACAATCAATCTCTTTGTTCCAAAATCCATCGATTTGCATCCTTCCGATGGCCCCGGTACTCTTGTGGTGAATGAAAAATTGTTAGAGCACAAAACTATCATTCTTGGAGAAGATCGGTTGAAATTGCTCTTTCTACCAAAAGAAAGTTAGGTTTCATCGAGGAGCAGTTCCAAGATCACAAGATGATGGGAATTTACAAGAACGATGGGATACATGTAATAACTGGTGATTAGTTGGTTAATGAACTCAAGATCTGAATCAATTGCAAAGTCTATTATGTTCATTGGAACCGCTTATGCAATTTGGATTCAACTTGAGAAAAGATTTGCTCTCAAAGAATGGGTCACATAAGTATAAGTTGAACAGAGAAACTTATGAGACTATGCAATCGGGAAGATCCGTGAGTGAGTACTATACAAGTATGAAGTGTGTTTGGGAAGAATTGATTCAATGAATGAATTGCCAAGAATAGTCAATATTACTCGTAAATTGTCGTTTTCTAACCGCTTTGAGTACTCGTAAAGAAGAGCAAAGATTGTTTCAGTTCTTGAATGGTTTGGATGAAAAATTTTCTCATCAAAGGAGTCGTTGTTGTTAAACCTCCTTTACTAAGTGTTGAACCGCTTGTGCTTTGCTTCAGAAGAAGAGTCTCAAAGGGAGTATTTGGATCGGGACGGTCAATTGTTGAATCTACCCTCTATAGCAAAGGTGAGGTCAAAGAGAAGTGTAACATATGTGGCTACAAGTGGCATCCACCGGATAAATGTTGGGAGAAAGTTGGTTACCCCACATGGCATTACAAGTATAAGCGATCATGAGAAGGTAAAGCTCCTCGGAAGGTCGGTCCAGTTATGTGAAAAGACAGATTGCAATGGTTGAAACCGGTGGTCATGTGGTCTTCACTTCAAAGCAATTTGAGCAACTAATGAAGAGTATTCCTCATTTCAATCGGACCACCGATGAGACCAATGCATTGGAACATCCTTTTGGAGAAGGTACACTTTCTTTTTTTCTTATGTGAATGGGGTTATAGAAGGATGGATAATTGATATGAGGGCAAGTGATCATATGTCACCGAGATAGCAATGATTTGAATGATGTTGAGGCTCTTAAGTGTAAACAGTTATTAATTTGCCAAATGGACATACTTCATCATTTCCAAAGTAGGCAATGTTGCTTTACAAATGGACTTAAGCTAAACAATGTTCTCATAGTTCCTTCCTTCAAATTCAAGCTTTTGTCGGCCTCTAAACTAACAAAGATTCTCATTGCTTTGTTACATTTTATGAGAAATTCATGTTATCCAGACTTGAAAACCGGGAAGGTGTTGGGCTTGGGTAAAAGCAAGTCGGCCTCTATCATCTACTCAATCTTCCTCTGGATCAAATTCATTCTCAACTTTCTTCAATGGTTGTATCGCCTTGAAGATTGTAGTCTATTTTCATTTTTCTCAAACTGCATTACGCTCCAACAAACTATGCTTTTTAGTGTTTTCAATAATTCTTACAGCCATGGCATCATAGACTTGGTCACATTTCGATTCTACTTTCAAACACATTACTGTTCTCGAAAGTGTATCTCATTCTAATGAGAATTCTTGTTTGACTTGTCCAATGGCAAAATTCACAAAACTTCCATATTCGCTAGTAAATCTCATTCCAAAGTTCCATTTCACTCATTCATATAGACATTTGGGGACCCTATAAAGTTCCAACCATGTGGAATCATAAGTATTTTCTCACTATAGTTGATGATTGTAGTAGAGCTGTTTGGACATATTTACTAGTCGAAAGTCGATGCCTTTGCCACTTTCAAGTCATTTGTTACTTTTGTGAAGAAGCGTTTGAAAAGATATAAAAGTGGTGAGATCTGACAATGCCTTAGAATTTCTCAAAGGATCTATAGGCCCTTTTATGGACTCACTGGGAATAGAGCATCAAACTTCATGTGTTGATAGACCTCAAGAAATGGGAGGGTAGAAAGGAAACATAGAAACATATTGGAGATAGCTAGAGCCCTAAGATTGCATGCTCATTTGCTCATACATTATTGGGTGATCGTGTTATCACCGCAACATATCTCATTAATGACTTTCCCACCGCTGTGTTGAAATTTAAGACACCTTATGAAGTTTTGTTGCAATCTAAACCGAGTATAGTCATCTAAGGGTGTTTGGTTGTTTAGCAATGGCTAGTAATCCTTCCGAGTTGTCGATAAATTTGATTCCGTGAGGTGTACCTTGTTTATTTCGGGTTATCCACAACATCAAAAGTGGGTACAAACTTCAATTTCTTTGAATCATACAAGGTTTGTGTCAAGAGATGTTGTCTTCTATGAACATATATTTCCTACTCTAAAACAAGTATGTTGCAAGTTCTTCAACCCGTGCTCGCACCCATTTCTTCACCATTGTGGTATGAAGATTTTGTATCCACAACACAACCTGCTCATGAGCCCTTTGTTATGCTGAAGTTGTTCATGATTCTCGCCGAAGTTGTTCATGATTCTCACCGATGTTGTTCATGATTCTCTGATGTTGTTCATGAATCACGATGTTGTTCACATCGCACCATCTTTCATTCCAACCACTAGTGTTCAAGATGCAGAATCAAGATCCACTAGAGTGTCAAGTGCTCCAAGTCGGCTAAAGATTATGTAACACCAATTCATCAACCAAAGGCTAATCAAGTGTCGATTACTCCTCTTCGGCCTCAATTTCATGCTTTTCTATGTGCTTTGGTGGCTCAACAAGACCTACTTACTTCAAAGAAGCGGTTAAAGAAGAAGATTGGTGTAATGCAATGAATTTGGAGCTAAGAGCATTAGAGGAGAATGATACATGGAAGTGATCTATTCTACCTAAAGGGAAGAAAGCTATTGCTTGTCATTGGATCTACAAAATCAAACTCAAAGTCGATGGTACACTTGACAAGAAGAAAGCTAGACTTGTAGTGAATGGGAATAGGCAAAGAAAAGGTGTTGACTATGAAGAAACTTTTGCTCCAGTGGCAAAATGTCGATCGTTAGAGCTTTACTTGCATGGCGACCATGAAAGGTTGGGAAATTTGCCAAATGGATGTGTCTAATGCCTTTCTCCATGGTGATCTCTTTGAAGAAGTGTATATGCAAATGCCTCAAGGGTATATTGGAAAGTGGGGAGAGTGTACAAAATGTTCCTCACTGATTCAAGTTTAGTATGCAAACTCAAGAAGTCCTTGTATGGCCTCAAACAAGCACCTAGACGTTGGTTTGCCAAACTCTCTTCAAAGATTGTTGTCCTTTGGCTATACTCAATCTAAGGTCGATTACTCATTGTTCATCAAGATGATCTTGAATCCTTTACTGTATAGTCCTTGTTTATGTTGATGATCTTCTAATCACCGGTTCTAGCAACACTCGATTCAAGCTCTTAAACACAATTAAGTACTCATTTTCACATGAAGGATTTGGGTCGATGAATTATTTCTTAGGACCGGAGGTGTGCAAAAGTGACCAAGGCATTTTCATCTCTCAAAAGAAGTACACTCTCGATTTACTTCAAGTCGGTTTGACTAATGCAAGACCATACAAGTTGCCTATGGATTCTCATATCAAGTTGCAAGCGCACATGGGAACTTCTTTACCGATCCAAGTATATGAAGATACATAGGCAAACTCATATATCTCACAATAACAAGACTCGATATTTGCTATATCGTGCGCTTGTTGAGCGGTTTATGCAAAATCCTACATCGATGCATATGCAAGCGGTGAAACATTTGATGAGATATTTGTTGAATTCACCAGTCAAGGTATATTATTAGCTAATGATTCAAATTGTTCATTTGATCGCCTATTGTGATGTTGATTGGGCTAGTTGTCCCATGACAAGAAGGTCCACCATCGCTATTGTATTTGTTGGGTCAATCACCTATTTCATGTAAATCTAAGCAACAAGTGGTGTCTAGATCATCACCGTGAATACGAGCTATGGCCCTAACATGTTGTGAAGTTACTTGGCCGGTGACATTGTTGAAAGATTTGGGGCTCAAAGATCTTGGTCCTGTAGATTTGAAATGTGATAATCAAGTCGCCATTTATATAGTCGCCAATCCGGTCTTCCATGCCGAACAAAGCATATAGAAGTGGATTGCCATTATGTAAGGATCAAGTCAAGAATGGGAAGTCCTACCTTCTCATGTTTCTACTAAAGACCGGTGGGCGATGTGTTTACTAAAGTTCTTCCACAGATCAAGATTCTAAATTAATGTCCAAGTTGGGAGCTTAGTCCTTCCACCTCTCAACTTGAGGGGAGTGTAAAAGAGGGTTGGTTAATAGTTGAAGGACTCATATTGGAACATTGAAATAGTGTAGGGTTTGTTTTGTAACTTTTCTTATTCTTTTCTCCTTCCTCCCATCTGCTTTTTCTCGCAGATAAAACCTTTGTATCTTTCATTTTGAAGTAATAAGGAGAATCATTTTCACCGTGTGAATCGTGTGTTTCTCTACTCACATCACAACAAATTGAAAATTAATTAATACGTGACAGCCGCACTTGGATCATGTTTTCTCGAAATTTCCGCAAAAAGAAAAAGAAGATACGGATACATGTGTTACGTAAAATAAAATGCATAACATGTTTTATTTTCTATGAATTTATTCGACGGATTTTAATTTATTATAACAATAACAACATTATTCAATCCCGTCGGAGCAAGGTGTAGAGGAGTTATAATGTAGACCTAAGAAGACCTCAGGAAGAACCCAAGGGTCTGGCCGGAGACGACTTCCAAGTGCTTTAATTCTAAGAAAACTTCCGGAAAGTGTACGTGTCACGTTGATAGCCGGAAGAAAGTAAAAATGTAAAAACCAGATCATGCAAACACTAGAAATATGGCCTAAATTCGATGCCTTCCACAATCATTCCTCCTAAACGGTCTGCAGACTCTCCCAAAAGTTTTACCTTGAGTGTCGTATACTGTTCTAAGCCCTGTAATGGTTTGCACACCATGACCTCATCCATCAGACCATCCTCCCTTTGTTCCGCCCAACAAAATAAACCATGTTGCATGTGACCTTTCCTCTGTAAAAGTGCTTCAGTTCTTGGTATATCTGACGTGTCATGCGATCCATATTTTGGGTTGATTGTCGGAATATCCATTTCAGTACGGCGTTTAAGATCGACAAGACATGAATCTTGATGAATGTCATCCAACTCATAATATGCTCTGAATATGTAACTTTTATCAGCACGCATCTTGTGGTTTTCAAATTTGAACACAAGATAACATGCATACGTATATTGTGGTGAAAACATGTGTGACTGAATTTTGCATGTAAAAGAAATTCCACTGCTATAGTTGTAGATTTCTGCTACCTCAATGAACCTGTTGATGTATAGATTTTGATTAGTCAGAATTCAACAGAGCTAAGAAAATTTATCAAGCACACATGTGTAGTAGTTCAAGGGATGACAACCTGTTTTTAGATTGAGGTAACGTATCTACACGTTTGTATCGAGAGGTTAAGATGTCCGTAGCTGATAGCATAGAACATATCATGCCCGTTGATTTGCATAGTGAAATCCACTGTTTATAACCAAATAATTACATAGCTGTTAGAATATAATATTATAAATGTATATATATCATTATATGCATACTTCAGTGTTTGTTTGTAATGAAATTAATCAAAAAAATAGATATTATGCCACATAATTTATTACCAAGTGGCCATTATCAGCAAGGAAACCCTCACAAAGAAGAAAGTAGAGCTCCTTTTTGGTGGTGTGGTTCAAAGGTTTGTCCGACATCTCAATATAATGTTGATAGCCATCTGGTAACTTTTTCACCCAGTATTTATCATCATCATTATCTATGTCCTTTTCATCTGATATCGAGAAACCTTTAATTCCTTCAATATCTTCATGCTGCATTTTTTAAGTACAATCATTGTTACTTTTATTGACAAATAGACCATTAACTCACACAACAAAAGACCAAGTAAAACTTGCCATCTCTATTGGTTGAAATACAATTCCTTGAATCAAGAGGCCATTATAAGAGATATAAGGAAATTCTGGATATGAAAGTCCCTCAATCACCACGTCAAAATCAACATTCGGCTCATGATTGATGAAACGCCACATTTTAACAGAAGACCATTTTTCTGGTGTCAGTTCTACAGTATTTGTAGAGCATATACTTAACTCCTCTTTTCTCCATTTAACCGTTATCAACTTCACGCTTGTGAGATCCACATTGATTTGCGTAGGAAATTTGAATATCAAGCTAACCTCATACATGGTACCAAGTGATAATGGCATGCTAGTTTTTATTTGACATTCAACTTCATGGAATTCCCAAAAAGTATACTTTATTGCTCCCCAATAACTGAAAATTTCATAAGGTTATCACTTTAAGTTAAATTTTATTTTTTTTATCACCGAATAAGTAATCAGTCTCCATCAGATTTAATAATTAAGATTAGTTAAATAAACAAGCAAACTGTGAGCAGAAGAACAAAAGGAATAGTAACATTAACCATTCAAAAAGTCCATGCGCCAAAGGACAGTTTTAACCAAAACAAAATGTAAAATAACTCTTCAGAAGTAGCATGGTTAGAAGTGGATCAAGGGTAAGAGAAAAGTTCGCAAATTTTCTAAACATCAAACAAATTTTGACAATTTATTTCGTTTACCAAACTAAAAACTCATTTAATCAATATTTTAAAAAATTAAATACCTCATAAACCGTTAATTATTACGTGAATTAAATGCGTGTACAAAAGATAAATTTGACTTACATCTATACTGATCACTACAACATAACTCCTTAAAGTATGAGGTGCACAGTAGATAAATGCCCAAACAAGTTTATCTTAAGACATACAACCAACCAACCAACGTCTCACATATACATAAGTACACCCATGAAACGTCACTTCAATTCCAAATAAGCAATAACATACAAAAACCAAAAACCCCGTAGCCATTTTGTTAAAATAATACCAACTCTAGCCGTGTAACCTCGTGAAAATTTGTATTCAAAAATACCAATCATTTTACCAAATATTATCAATGATGTTGTATTTAAAAATAAATCCGGATAACACACTTATAATTCACGTATGCATATTTGCAACCCAACTCATAGCCCAATATCCAATCTAGTCCAATAATCATTCATCCCAGTTCAATATTTGTGATATATCATTAAGCCAAAACCCAAAACCCTTAATGAATACCAGGTTGACAGGTTCACAAGCCTACCAAAAGCTATAACCCTAATATGTCCTTTCACTTTAAACCTAAAACATACACATCATATAATTCGTCCCCTCACACACTCCTTTTACCTACTTTATCTTTTCTCCACATCAAACAAATATCAAAGTCATAGGTATTTTTTATATATATATATATATATATATATATTTTTTTTATGTTAATGTTAATTAGTTTTAATAGAGATAGTGGTGGGTCATATATATAATAATATTTTTTCTATTAAATTGTCTACAGTAGAGGAAGCAAAAGTGCTCCTCCCCATTAAGACTTATTAATAGAAAATGGCTCACCACTTAATCTTTAAAAAAATTATAAAAAAAAATAAAGAAAAAAAAAACCCTAAGTCATCTCCAAGAGATAACACATCTCATCCTACCAATAAAAATTCATCCCCCAGCCTCGTCACCAGGGGCGGAACTACATGTTGGTTGGGGGGCGGTGCCCTCCATGGTTCGTCAAAAAATATCAATTTTTAGTGTAAAATTTTTTTTATGACCATTAAATAAAGTGCACCCCATTACAAAATCAAATTGTCCCCCACCTTAAGATCAAACAATGTAAAAACCTTATATCTCTATCTTAATAAAAAAAAATCAGTTTTTAGTGAAAAAATTTTTTTATAACCTTTTTATTAAAGTTCATCACAATTTTCTTTAAAAAAAATAATAATAAAAAAAATAAAAATAATAAAAATAAATTGCCCTCCGCTCTCTAAAATCCTGAATCCGCCACTACTCGTCACCATCACCAATCGAATCAAAATAATCTTTTTCATATCACAATACACTAACAAACTTCACAAGCACCTTTCGTGTTTAATCAAAACACAAACATAATCAAAAACCCACCTATATCTTTCATTCAAGATCATTTAAATGGTCTCGGGTAGGTGATATGTTACATGTTTTGTTTCATTTTTTGGATCAATGAGGATATGGGTTCATACCAAAAAATATATTTAAAAGATTGGAAAAAGTAGAACCATTCTGAGATCTATGTGTTTTCGTTTGTAGAACTTGACCGATGTTAAGGGAGAATGGAACATAATTGTTCTTGTTCTTTCTTTTTAATTCGGCTAGCGTAAGACAAGATTTTTACTTTGCACAGATCAATGATAAAAACGTGTTAGTCTTTAAAAATGTTGGTTTGTAGCCCCTAACACGAATTTGAGATCAATTTGATTTTGTTTTTTATGTTTCGAATTTGAGTAGGGGTTATGAGATTGAGGGTGTAGTTGGAGTTGTTTGCTGTTAAAATTGTTGGAATTCTAAGTTCTTCTAGAATCACAGTCATCATCTATGTCATGTTCCATTACAAAGTGTATCATTAAGGGTTAGTGTGCCACTATATCTGTTGATACAAAAGCTGGGCGTTCCTTGTTTGGGCTCCGGTTCTTGTACCAATTGCTGATTGTTACTTGAGACCTGCGCACTAAGAGACGTAAAACACCGTTAGGCTTCTGTGGGATTGTCTCCCACGATTATCCTCCGGCGTGAGAGTAAGTAATCGGTTTAGGGTTTAAGGAGTGTTAGGGTTCGAGATCGCACTTAAATGAGGGATGTGATTCCTTTATATACGCACGAATCCTTGTTGGTTCCGTGTTCCTCAACCTTCGGCGATCCCGCCTTAGTCGGTTGGGAATGATTATCTTCCTATTTAGAAGATATCGGATATCTATTCCATAAATAGATTCGGGTTTGGGCCTTCATGAGCCCAAATGTCTAGTTGGCTTAGCCCGCCTGCACTGCCAAGTTAGTATTGACTTTAGTCGGTCCGTGACCCGGATATGACTATACGCCATCATGTCCCCCAGCCTAGTATGCGCGATGCGTAACTACGGATGCTAGACTAATTACCGTAGTTCATGAAAAATAAACAAAGCGTAGTAAAGAAGCTAAAGAAATATCCTCTTGATACATTGTATCCAGCCGTAATAAAGAAAACGGGCACCTCGGAAATCGGGGGAAAGGTTACTGCACCCGTGTCCTATCAAACAATCCCAACCACATATTTAGGGTTGGTGGGATCCACGTGTCGATCATCACGTGGATGAGGAAGGTTATATAATCCCTTCACTTCATTTTCACCGTTTCTACACACAGTAAAAAAAACGCTATCCGCCATTATCATAGCTTCAAACACTTCCGAGCCTTCATACCGAAATATCCCCTAGGTAATTGCGACTGCGCTTTTGTTTTTTATTATAAACAATACCATGGTAAGGAATTATCGGATTTTACGCCGACATAACGGAGGAGGAGCTCGACGGCTTATGCCGGATTATTATATTCCAACAGAAGACATCCGGAAGTTCCTACGCGAACGCGTCGATAGCGGATTTCCCGATGGGAAGATTGGGGTATACGCGATTCTTTGAATTCGGAATCAACGATACCCCTATCGTTGAATTATTACCGATACACTTGTCCCAAATGCGACCGTATAGGTGCGGCAAAACTAATTAATTTTGAGGTGAACCGCCACTTATTGGCCATTAACCCCACAATCCTTTGTTCGCGCTTTACCACACCACGTGGTCAAACGGGTGGGTTTCTTCAAGCGCCGGGTCACTCCAATGTTATACGAAAAGTTAGACGCTACCGTAAATTGAGAGAAACCTTTTTCGGGTTGACGACGCATGCTTTCCGCCTCATTTTGATTTTTACTCTAAGGGACATCGCCAGGATGAGCGCCCCCTCGGATCATATATTGCGGAGGATGCGAAACAATAAATGCGAACCGCATCCCTATTAGCTCCTACCCGAGGAGTTCTTGGTGCATATTGGCCCGAGCCGCAACTATTTTGGTAGTTCGGAAGAAGTTCCTATCTTCTTAGCGCCGATGGTCGTGGTGGGTGCTCATGCTTTCGCACTGCCGAGTTACATTATCGTAAGTTTTTCATTGTTTGTTCTTCGTACTTGTCGTGAACTGTTTGTATTTCTTTGTTGTTCTTGCAGAGATGGACCTGCTCGGCGTTGTACAACCGACGGCCTATCAAGTAAAGGTGGGAACACGCCACGTGAAAGAGGGAGAAGAGCCCTGTACTTGTTGCGGCGGTGGCGTACACTAGTGTTGGACCTAGGCGAGGCGGGGGAAAGTTCATCCGTTGCGCTACAAGCAACACCGTTACAGAGTGTGCCCAGTTCTACCGCCCCTTCATCTCCAGTGCAACCTGCGCCCTTAGCGGCGGAGCATGTGGAGGAAGTAGAAGAGGAGGAAGAAAGTCAAGGATTGGAGCGCAAAAGGAAGCGCAATGGCGATGGAGCTGCCACCTCTCGAAAGAAGTACCCAGTTGTGTTTAGTGTGGAGTCATCCTCTAGTGATGTGGCGTCGCGCCCACCATCACCTGACACATCTATTCCTGCGTAAGTATCCTTACAAGATTATGTACCGAAATGCCTCATGATATTACTGAGTAACTGTGAATTTCTTGTTATGTTTGTAGGTTTGAACAATCCGCAGAGTCGCCCCCCAATCAAGTCCAACCAGGCCGAATCATCCGGGTCAAGAGCCAAAGCGCTGAGCCTGGGACCTCTGGGGATGCGCCCATGGGGCAACTGGTCGATGATCTGGTCTTACTTGCTTCGCGGCTAAAGGTAAAATATTCGGGAGAGACTAGCCAAGGTGCTGAAAAAGACCAACGAATTGCGCTGCTGGAGGCGCAATTGGCTAGTGCTAGGGGTGAAGCAGAGACTATGGGGTCGTACGTTGAAAAACTCGCCGAGGAGAAAATGGCGCAGATGTGCCAAATAAATCAAGAGCGTGCAGAGGCCGCGGGATATAAGTCTTCTTGTCATTGGGCCATGAAATATTTAGAGAATGGTAAAGACGCGCTGACCTCCCAGCTTGAAGAATTTGGCGCTACTGTGAAAAACGCCCTTGAAACTCAGGAGGAGAAGTTGCGCAAGTTAAGTCTGGAATATGATGAGGAGTTATATCCTCAACTTCTATCGACCATTGTTGAGCGCAGATGGCTCATAAGCCATGGGCTCCGTCTTGCTGCGTTAAGTACCCTAGAGTCACAAGAGGTCGTTGACTCCTTCTGCATGTAGTTAAGCGCGCTACCGGAGCGTGGGAAAGCGAAGCCATCGAGAAGTCGCATGAGGTCGAGCTTCTAAAGGTACCCGTTGAGCAGGTACCGAATTATGACGCGAAGGCCTATGAGAATCTGGTCGCTGCCATGAAGAAGATGAGGACTTGGAACGCCCCATGATTGCTGAACTGGAGCGTGATCAGGACTATCCGATAGATGTTATTTTTGCAAGTCTGACTCTAGCACGTCATCGCGGTGGAGAAGCCCTTGCACAGCCAGACTATTATCTTAAACCTGATGCATCCCAACTACACGTTCCTATATTCTCGCACCCCAGGGATATCTTGAATCCTTTTGTCCTGGAGAGGGAGGTCCCCTTGAAGCAAGTTTTGGAAGCGCATGCGACGAGGCTTGCTCAGAAGAAAGGTATTAAGGGCAAGGTCATGTGTGTGGTGGTGTCGTGTGGCGCACCTCCCTCGGTCTGACGGGGTGCCCGTGAGTGTTGCCACTGTGGCTTGTCGAGACGCGGATTTGTTGCAGGAGTTGAATAGGGTTGGGAATGCTACGAGCCGTGTGGGTAGTTCATCCTTGAAGCGTAGTCATAGTTTTTAGATTGTCTCTGTAACTATCTTTGGGAAATAACTCGTAGTTATGAAATAAATCTCCTTTTGTTAAGTGTTTGTGAATATATTTTGCAATTTGTGATGTGCATACTTATCTGTTTGTCTTTGCGTAAAAGACGTATTCGTTGTTATATGTATATGCAAGTGCGAGAATACAGGAAATCCATAATCATGTATGAAGATCCTAATATACCTTTTAAAAAAAATAACTTCCAAGTATTATCATAGTCGTGTATGTTTAATGATATGCAACGTACTGTACATACCGAATTAAGGAATCAAGTATTTTGGTTCCACAGTTGTTAAACGTGCAAGTGTGCGTTGTTGCGCATCCGTCGTAGGATGTGTACAAAACTTATTCCAACGTCTTGAGAACAAGGTATTTAACAAGGATACGTAATCCAGTGTTGATGGGTTTGCAACCCTCTTATTCAACAAGTTGTTTAGTAGGTTAACTTATTCTTTTACCATCATGGGTTTATTATGGTGCATGCACGCCATCGTGGGCAAGAAATAAAAAGTTATTAAGACATAGAGTATATGGAAATAACAAATTGAATATGTCATGAGTTAGCTAGAAACCGCGGCGTTTTATTGATACTTGCAAGTTTTTATAATAAGTAAATAAGACAATTATTCTAAGTACAAGGAAGAGTAAATGCATAGATGTTTATTGGGTACTGAAAGTGCGAGAGCTCAGTGCGCTAGGCCATATCCATTCCTATAGATAGCACCTCTTGAGGTTGCAGATGTTCCATGTGCGTGGCAGTTCACGACCATCCAAGCCTCTGAGCTTGTACGCGCCTGTTCCTGTTGCTTCGGTAACCTCATAGGGTCCTTCCCACTTTGGTCCAAGCTTACCTGTGTCTTCTGCGTGGCTTGCGTCATTAGCGCGGTAGACAAAATCACCTGGTCTGAATGAAACATTGCGCACTTTAGCATCATAGTATCCTTTCATCCTTGACTTTGATTTTGCTTCTCAGAGAGTTGCGCTGTCGCCTTTCTTCTAGCAGATCTAAGTCGATACGTCTCTCGTCATCATTGGTTGCCACATTGATTTCAGCAGTGCGGATAGTTGGCATGCCGATCTCAGCTGGTATGACGGCTTCTGTCCCATAGACTAAAGAGAAGGGAGTGTCGCCCGTGCTGGTCTTGATGGAGGTGCGGTGCGCCCACAAGACATGTGATAGCTCTTCTACCCATCGTCCTTTGTGCTTTTCTAGGCGTGCCTTAATTCCTTCGCCTAAGCTTCGATTCGCTCGTTCCACTAGGCCGTTGGTTTGTGGATGTTTAACTGACGTGAAGTGTTGTGTAATGTTAAGCTTCTCGCACCAGTCCCTGAAAGGGTTATCACAGAATTGTTTCCCGTTATCCGAGATGATTTCCCCAGGGAGACCGAAACGGCATACAATGTTTTCCCATACGAAGCGTTTCACCTGGTTGCCAGTGATTGTCACCACCGCCCGCTCGATCCACTTGGTGAAGTAGTCTATGGCGACTATGAGAAATTTTAGTCCACCCGCCGCGATAGGAAAAGTGGTCGCGATGTCAATACCCCACTTATAGAATGGCCATGGTGATGTTATTGGTGTTAGCTCGGCCGTGGTTGGCGCGGGATGGGTCTATGAACTTGGCAATCGTTGCACTTCCTTATCAAGTCCGCGCCACGATGCATGGTCGGCCAAGAGTATCCTCGATCTCATGGCGCGTGCCACAACGGACCGTGGTCTCGAGTGCATACCGCATGAACCTTCATGGATTTCGCAGACGTAATTTGCTTGTAAAGGACCGACAACGGAGCCATGGTTGCAGGAAGGAGCGCGGTACAATATGTTGTCTCGCTCGAATCTTTGCGTCTGGCGCCTTATCCTGCGAGCTTCCTTCGCTCTTGGGGTAACGCCCTTGCTTAGGAAATCCATTATCGGTGTCATCCATGTAGGACCTTCCTCCTCTATTATCGCGAATTTTCTCCAAAATTGACTTGCTTTTTAGTGTTTCCACCAGCACTTGCTTTGATAGGTGTGCAAAGCTTGTCGAGGCAATCTTGCTTAGTGCATCCGCCTTGCGGTTTTCCCCTCTAGGAACTTGCTTGATAGTGAACCTGTCAAAGCTTTTTATCAGTGTCTTGGTTTTGTCGAGGTACTGGATCATATTATCTTCTTTGGCCACATATTCACCCAACACGTGGTTGGCCACTAGTCGGGAATCCACATTTGCCTCTAGGTTACGTACACCCATTCGAGCTGCAATGCGTAGTCCAGCGAGTAGGGCTTCGTACTCTGCCTCATTGTTTGTCGCTGTGAATTCAAAGCGCAGTGCGTAAGTGAATTCCATTCCCTCTGGATTTGTGAGAATGAGGCCTGCTCCTGAGCCATCAATGCATGAGGATCCGTCCGTAAACAAGATCCATGGATCTTGCGTTCGAACTTACTTGGTGTGGGTACCTCGTCGGTGTCCGGCTTTTCAATAATAAAGTCTCGCCGAATCATCCTTTGATTGCGATGTACGTGTCTCGTAAGAGATGTTGTGCTCACTCAGCAATACACTCCACTCGCAGACCGCCTGGCGTCGCCGTTTGGAGATGATCCGCTAATCGGTTGGTCCGTGATTATCGCTATTGGGTGTGCTTGGAAGTACCGCGCACCGCTTAGCGAGAAATACCAACGCCGTAACTAATTTTTCCATGGCGCTATAGTTCATCTTCGTCTTCTTGAGTGCCTTGTTTATGAAGTAGATAGGGTTTGTCTTGAATCCCTATCGTTAGTAGCTTCGCACCGACCGCGCCTTCGCCTGCATAAATACATGATTAGTTCTTCCCACAGTCGGGTGCGACAAGTGTTGGGGCGTTGCGATGTTGTTTAATTTGAGTGAAGGCCTCTTCGCCTCAGAGTCCATCCGAATCACCCTTCTTTAAACACTTCTTGAGTGTTTTGAAAAGAGGTAGTGATTTCTCCTCCGATTAGATAAGAACCTATTTAAGCCGCCAAGTTTCCGTTGAGATTGGACCTCCTTCAACGTGCGTGGTGAAGGAAGTTCGATGACCGCTTTGTCTTTTTCGGACACGGTTTTATACCGTCGGGTTCTATCGGTATCCAGGAACATGCCTTGATGGCGCCAAGGTACACTTTTGGGATTTAGCTTCATCGATCTCGTAGAGTTTTGAATGTTTCCTCAATGTCACGCACTAGCTCATCTTGAGATGGCTTTTTATGACCGGTCATCAACATAGACCTCCAGGTTGCGCCCACCGCTGTTTTCGAAAAGCATTATTTACTAACCTCGGTAGGTGGCGCCGCATTTTTCAAACCAAAGGGCATTTTGTGTAGAAGAGACGCCTTGGCTTGTGTGAAAGGCCGTTTTCCTCATCCTCTCTAGCCATTTGATTTGATGATATCCCTTGTATGCGCCGAGGAAGCACTTTAATGGATATCCGCACGAGACTCTATTTTCCATCTATCTACGTAAAGGATAGCGATCTTGTGGACATGCTTTGTTAAGGTCGGTGAAGTTCACGCATTCGCCACCGCCGTCACTCTTCTTTACCATGACCGGGTTGGAAAGCCGGTCATGGTAGTAAACTTCCCGCATGATTCCTCGCCTACCGGTTTGTGTACCCGCTAAAATTGCTTGCGCTTGGGCTTGGCGCGCTCTTACAGGCGTATGGGTGAGTATCCTTGTCGGATTCTCGGTTTATGCTCGTGATGTAACGCGGTACTCTGTCATGTGTTTAGGCTCCCATGCAAAAATATCCAAATTCTTTTGCAGGAGTGCACATACAGTTGCTTTGCCGTTGTCCGACAATGAACCTCCGATGGATATTTCATGTTCCGGGTATTCGGGGTGAATTGCTACTTTCAGATTTGGAATCCTGGTTGTCTGCTGTGCTGGGTTTGGTGTCGTTTCGCATGCAATCGTGTTGCATTCTCTATGTGGTACAGTGGCGTTGTAAAGAGTAACAATACCACCTTCCACTGGGAATTTAAGCATCCCATGCGCCGTTGATGTTAATCGCCGATAGTGATATTCCGTGTCTCCCAATAATGCCATTGTATGGCGAGGGAGATTTAATCACCATGAATTCCATCTAGGCCGCTATGGAGTGTTCTTCGTTTCAATGCCGACAGTAATCGTGTTGCCCATAGGCCATATCTTCTCACTGTAAAACCACCAACTGCTCGACCGGATTAAGCGATCGCGTATTTCGTGACGCAATCGTTTGAAACAAGGTGCTCGTACATGATGTCGGTAAGCTCCACCATCAACATACATGCGGTGGATGTCGTGACCCCCGCTTATCTCTATAGTGAGTGGTTCCACCACTGCGTTGTCCGCAGTTAAGGTGGGAAAGAGATCTCCTTTCCACGTGAAAAATCTGCCGACCTTACGCCTTGTGACTACCGCCATGATTGTATCATGTAAATGGTGTCGGGCTTATCTTTAGGTGTCTCTTTCTTATTGCCACTCTTCTGTTTGTCCTTTCCTTCTTTGATATTCTTGACCAAATGGTCCAATCTGCCCTCTTTGACCATCTTGTCAATGAGTTGGCGCAGTTGGACACATTCGTTAGTGGTGTGGCCCTTCTGCGCGTTGTAGTCACAATATCCATTCCCGGTGCGCCGATCCTCTGGGGTGCGCATTTGTGGTGGTCTTGGGAAGTTCGCCCCTTCTGTCGCGAGTATTTCCTTTGGGGTTTTTGCCGAGGCGTGTATTCTGCTCGTTATCCCTCCCGCCCCTCGACCGCGATAGCTTCTATTACTTGCTACTCCGGTCATTGGGTTGTCTCCCGTGTTGTTCCCTGACCGGTAGTTTGAGGAGTTTTTTTGCTATCGCCATTGCGGCTTTCTTCTTGGTCGAAGGACCTAGAGCGTTTCATGAGTTCATCAAAGTTTCAGAATCTTGTCATTCACCTCTTGATGAGTTCTCGGGTTATTAATTCCATTCATGAAACCGAGATCTTTAGCACTTTCGGCATGCTTTAACTTGCATGCATTCGTCTTTAAAGCGCCCATGAATGCGCTAGTAGATTCTCCTGGCTACTGTTTACCCTTGCAAGTTCGACGAGATTTTAGCGCATTTTTCCGTTGAGTAAAGTTTAGGCGAACGCCTTTCTCAATTCTTCAAAACCATTTATACTCCTCCGTGGAAGCTTGTTGAACCGGTTCGCGCTTCCCACTAGTGTGGAATTAAACATATGGCACCATCTGGTTGTGGCCAATTCTCAATAGTCATGGGCCGATTCGAAGATTTTTAGGTGATCGCCGGATCACCTGCTCCATCATAGGTCTTGACATTAGCGGGCATGCGCCTCTTCTTGTTCCATGAGAAATCGCTAATGCGTCTAGTAAACGCATCCACCTTCCGACGGGCGCCACGGGAGAGACATGTCCTCCTCTTGGTCATCAGGTTCGCTCGACTTCCAATGTCTGTATCACTATCCTCGTTGTCCGAGGAGTTATCGGAGGATGAGTTTTCCTTCCTTCGCTTGCGGCTATCCCAGTAGTCCGGACGAAGGACTTTCACTGGGGAGTACTTCCGCCAAGTCATCATGCGCTGCGGCTACCCGCCTAGCATAGACACTGCACGCTGCTCATTTTCATCACTATCGCTCAAGTGATGAGAGTGAGATGTCTCATCGTCCTCGATTCTCCTTCCGATCCTGTTGAATACCGGAGGTCGGCGTCCGTTTCTTCCGCGATTCTCTTTCTGATGTCGCGGTGGGGAAGTATCGTATTCAGAATCAAAATTTAGTCGGGCTTGCTAGTTCCGACCCGATCTCTTCTTTTCTTCCTCTTGCATGAGGGTAGCTAAGGCTTCGTAGTTTTGGGATACGAAATCTTCAAGCGCCAGCTGTGGCGCAACTCCTTCTAGAGCGAGTGTATTTGTTTCTACTGCTATGCCCTTATTCCGATTGGGTGCCTCTGGTGCCTTTGTCAAGTCAATTTCTAGCACCGATTGAAAGGGAGTGGTAAGGACAAGACGCAGATGGATCTACTTCACTCGCGGTAGTTGCGATGGCTTGGGTTGTCCCCGAGCGGTTCCACCAATGGGAAGACCAAGTCTTGGCCTCGATCCCTTGTTTTAGCAATGTTGGTTGTCCCAACGGTTCGTTTAGGGTCGATCCACTTTGCGCCTTCTTTCCCATAAGGTCGATCGCGATCGCCGATTTCCATGCTTCGTCATTCGGTCTTGGTTCTTAGTGAATGGTCCCACGGATGGCGCCACTTGTTGATACAAAAGTGGGCGTTCCTTGTTTGGGCTCCTGTTCTTGTACCAATGTCGATTGTTACTGAGACCGCGCACTAAGAGATGAGAAAACACCGTTAGGCTTACCGTGGGATTGTCTCCCACGATTATCCTCCCATGAGAGTAAGTAATCGGTTTAGGGTTTAAGGAGTGTTAGGGTTCGAGATCGTACTCTTAAACGAGGGATGTGATTCCCTTTATATACGCACGTAATCCTTGTTGGTTCCGTGTTCCTCAACCTTCGCGTATCCCGCCTTAGTCGGTTGGGAATGATTATCTTCCTATTTAGAAGATATCGGATATCTATTCCATCAATAGATTCGGTTTGGGCCTTCATGAGCCCAAACGTTAGTTGGCTTAGCCCGGTTAAATGCAGGGCTAAGTTAGTATTAGACTTTAGTCGGGTCCGTGACCGGATATAGACTATCGTCATCATTTGTATATACATATGTCTTTGTTTAGCAATAATAAGAAATCATCGGTACCAAGTTTTCTTCTTCGTCTTTAATTGGTATCGGAGAGTGTTCGATTAGGCGGGTTTGAGAGTCGACTTTGGCGAGGAGCCTTCGTGCGGGCGCCATCGCAGCAAGCACGGACAAGCAGCAGGGCATCATTGAGACTGCTTTTACAAAGAAAAGACGGAGACCGATAAGGTGTTTAAGACTACGTTGTCGTGGGGAGACGGGAGTACTATTCAAGACGACGGGTGACCGTGATGAACATAGGTGGTCCGTAGTCGTTAGTCGTGATCAAAGGTTGTGATCAACCGCGGTAGGTTGTAGGTCACCGGAAAATGGAGAAATTAACCGGTTCGCGGGAAAAACAGACGAGAAGAGTCGGGAAAAGCAGGTAGCTTTGATTCGGTTTATTTAGCGGGTGAAAGAAAACAGTAAAAGCGGGTGGCGTTGTTTTCTTAATCGGTGTAATGCTCTCGTGTCACAGAAGTGTTATGAGCAAGCGGGTTCTGTGTGGTGACAAACAACAGTCGGGTGGTTGGAGTTCACATCGGGTGGCTTTGGATGTGGCTAGGAAGATGTCGTTGATCCGTGAAGAGTCAAGAAGTTAATGAACGGTTCCAACAGGATGCCATGTAAGATGTTACAAGTGTGATGAATTTGATTCGGGTTATGTGAAGATTTTGGATGTGACCGAAGTGAAAGTTGGCTATCCGGGAAAGGTCTTAAACGTTGATGTGAGTGAGGAAATAAATATCTCTAGAAGGACTTAGAGATTCGGGGGTGATTGTTGGAATTCTAAGTTCTTCTAGAATCACAGTCATCATCTATGTCATGTTCCATTACAAGAGTTAGTGTATCATTAAGGGTTAGTGTGCCACTATATCCATTATACCTAACTAGCATTAACCAGGAACTTCGTTTGTATATAGATATATGCTGTTTAGCAATAATAAGAAATCATCAGTACCAAGTTTTCTTCTTCTGTTCTTTAAAAATTTGAGGAGGTTAACGGATTAGGATAGTTATGGATTCGTGTTGGTGTTGGTTTTAAACTGTTTTTGGCTTTTCTTCTTCATTTTGTTTTCTGTATTGTGCTCTTGGACTGATGAAGTGTTAAAATAGAAGTCAAAACTTGTTTTAGTTTGACCCGGAGTTATGATTTATGATAAAATCCAGAGAACTTCAAAAACCTGAGAAGTTCATGAAAATTCGGAGGATTATAGAATTTTTTTGAAATTCGGAGTTCTAAACTTGGAATTTTCAAAAGTTGGAGAAACCCATCCGATAAACTCAGAGTAATTAGGAATTTCTCAAAATACAGAGAGTAAGGAGAAAAACAGTTTCAAAATCCGTAGGAAAAGGGTTTCAAAATCCGGAGAATGAGGGTTCTGAAATTCGGAGAACATCAAATTTTCCCTAGAAACTTTCAGACCATTTTTACCATAAAATCTTTACGGGTTTGGTACAAAAATCACTAAAAGATAGTTATACAAAAGCACTTAACTTGGAACTGAAAAAGAACACAAGAAACTGTTTAGATAAAACCGTAAAAGTATAAGACTTTTGACCATTTTTTGATTTGCCCGGATAAATATTTATGTTAAAGATTTATGTGGTTCGGGAGGTCGAGGTTGATCAAAGAACACAAAAGTAAGCATGGTTCTAGCGAGAGAAAGTAGAGAGGGTGGAAAGAAAAAAGGATTATTTGATAAGAATAATGAGCACAAAACCTAACACTTAGCCACACTCCTCATGGAGAGTCATGAGGGATATTTATAGGCTCACCACACTACAAGTTTTCCCCGTATACATCATTAGTCCCTACGGGAGGAACTACATTATGTGTCTAGTCCATTTCACGTGTAAGACGCCAACTTCACAAAATGGCGAGGCTAACAAAAACTCATGAGTCGGCCTGGAAAAACAAACCTAATACACAGACACCAATCACCTCCCCACATGGCTGGGGGGTCTAGGTTATATAAAAGTCCAACATCATCTCACTTGTACATGACATAATACTAGACTTGGCAGACTTGATAGCGCATCAATATTTGTGGCCGAAGCCCACTAAACTACACGCTCAAATCAAGCCCACTTATCCAAGGTTCGCGAGTCAGCCATGACAAGAGCCATGTAAACCCAGGTCGAGCTAACCCTGGTAACATCTCTCAGGCCGCATAGTACATGCACATGAGATAACTGTCCCCCACTGTCACTAACGGTTAAGACGTACGAGTATGACATAACACAGTGGGGAACACATAACCAACATTATAGGAAGCAGAGCACTCTCTTGTACGAGCCAAGGAAGAAAGGCCACTTGTCCTCCTTGTTTGATCTATAGATCATTAATACTTAGCTCCCTCGCAGCCGTTGATTTTACCCGGATCTCTATACATAGAAGGCACCACACATAACTTCAACAAGTTTCACACACTTAGGCAATACTGCTTCAGAGCAGTTTCCTATGGTTCTTGTTTAAGTGTTACCCGAGCTTTTTTATCTCAATCAATCCATCAGGTCATTACCGTTCAACACGAGAAACCAAACAACAAAACTACTCTCATCCCATCTCTTAAACCAATTTACATACCATACCGTACACTTAAGTAAACACATGTAAACTTCATTTCTTATAATGAACAACATGAAGTATAGTTTTCTTTAGTACCTCACTTCAAGATTATGAGAACAACAAAGTATAGTTTTCTCTTTTTTTCATCTTTCTGGCTTTTAAATATTCAATTGGCTTTTGATTGCTCATTGCATATTTAGTTGAATTATATTGATTAACGGATAGTTAATGTTCCGTTAATCAATTCAACCAAAAAATTATGCAAAAGAATAAAAAATTAGAAAAGGCCGTATCTAAAATTTCACTTATGTTAGCATAGTATTCATCCCATTTAAACACATGATATTATACATACCATGAACCAACTCCGTGCTCAGAGTAGCTTTTAAGATAGCGCTTCTTAGCAATTTTCTGAAAGCCCTCCAAATCAAGATGTTTATGCAGCTTCACATTTAAAAATGTTTGTGAAGACATCTGTAGACATTTCTTTCCATTGTCGTTTATCCAAAAGATCTGCCGATATACGTATTCACTATGGTATAACCAAGTGGACTGCAGATAAGAAGATATCAAATTTAATACATATGAAATCCATCCAAGAATATTACTAATTTTTTTATATAATAAGAGAATTCCAAAAAGTGCAAATGAAATCCATGATTGAAACTACAGATAGAGTTTGATTTCGCCACGTGACAACTCTTCCATTAGCCACTACAAATCAGAACTGGAATTGATTTGATCAAAAATTGGATGAGGTTAATTCTTATAAAAGAAGTAAAATATGCACATATAAACACTCCCTAATACTAAATTAGTAGGGTACCTGCGCAATGTAAAGGTGGATACTCCGTGACTGTATTTTATGACGAACAAATATTTTTTATTTACATATTTTTTTAACAATAACTTTAAGTATTTTAATTTCCCGTGAGCTACGTAGTTTAAATTATTACACTCAGCCTTATTGCTAATGTTTTATATGTGTGTGAGAGATATGAAATAGTTTGTGTGTATTTATATAGCAGATGCGGTTATATGTTTTTATAATCAGTATTGATAATAATGATTTTTAGCGGTTACACGTTTTTAATAATAAGCTTTGAAAACTGTATTTAATTTAATAGTATGTATTGAATTATAAGCATTCCTTTTATAGTAAGTGTGTAAGTTATTTTTTAAAAACTTCTTTTTTAGCATGACCTAAATGCATTATAATGTAGTTAAGATATTAAAAACAAAACACACATCTATACTATCTATTAAAAGAGTGTTTCAAGTAATGTCATGTTGAATAATTTGATTGGCTAATAAAAACAAATACTTAAATTGATTGACTTTATTGGATAATTGAAAAAAAGCTGATGTCATCATGCGTATTTATATTTATTTTTAAACTTTTAAATTGAGTAGTATACCGGCAAAATACGTATAGGTATTTTAAATCATCCTATGTGCTTTTGTGGAACTTGGGAATGGGAGCCACCGACAACCATCCAATGCATGAAGGCACTGATCAGTGTGTAATGAAATTTAAGAGCAATTGATCATCATTTACCAACATCTTACTCTTCCATCTAAATTTCTTTTATTTTCTCTTTTATCACATTTTTTTTAAGGCTAATAACCTATTAAACATCATACTTGTCACAAATGTTAGTACGACGTAGCGAATAAAAAAAATATCCCGATGACCATTCAATTTGTATTTCTTGTCTTAACCATACATTTTGTCACTTGATTAACCGGTTTTCTGTTTTTGACACACTTTTATCCTAATTGGATTTCCAGCGTGGAGTGGTCAACTGATGGTCCCCAACACTTCATTCATAGGTCAACTGATGGTCCCAACATATGATATTCTATACACGTGATTCATATTCAATCCATTTTCCTGCTTATTCAGTTGTCCAAATCAAAATTCCCACAACATATTATGGCAAAAGATCGTGAAAATCAAATGATAACTTATTTACTTTAACTAAGTTGACTCACTTAGAGCATGATTCTCTTATGTGAAAGCATGAATGGAACGCTGCGGACACACTGTTGAAAAAATAGTTTTGCAAAATGAGTTTTTGCAAATTTTTGACATTATTTAATATATGTATATGTTATATATATTTATATTTCTTGATAGCTTTGCGTTCTCCTCGACGAGAGCTTCGCAACGAGCTAAAGTATGTCCAAATGGAGTTAATATGAATGAGATATCGTGTCTCAAAGTGGGACACGTGAAACACATTTGGGAAAACAAACACATCCCACATCGCTTAGAAAGGAAGTGGGAGTGTGTTTATAGAAATCTGGTATGAACCTTCAAAATGATTTGTTGGTTTTACTCCAACACCTACATCTGCCAGTGGGTGCGATTTCGTGATTACGGGCCAAAATGGGTTCAAAGCTTCGAACTCATGCGAGCCCGCGACCTGCGGACACGAATGCGACTCAAATCTCGCATACCGAGTATCTTTTGTTGCAGATTTGGTATCATTATTTCAGTTGTGTCTATTTATTTTTGAACCGATTTAAACTTTGTAAACAAGTTAGACATAATCGGTTTTAAATAAATAGAAGATATTGAAACCGTGTTTAATAATTAATGATTTGCGTATCGTGTATATCTGCGAATATCTTTTCTTGGTGACCAAGATAGGTTTAGCTTATATATTAAACACATCTCATTCGGTTTTAGATACAAAAAATGCACTCCAATCTTGAATAGTTCCACCTTTCTTCGATCGAAACACTCGAGCTTTGGTGAATTTTCGGGCAAGAGAGTCGGTCGGTCAGGTGTACGTGTACGTTATACCGGGAAGCAGACGGCGAACTGTTTTAAGGGAATCGTATTCAATACGAGCCTCGTACAAGTGTCTTTCTGCTTTCTTTTATTCTTGTTATATAGTGTATGTCTTACGCTTCTACTCCATTACATCTTATTTATTTTTGTCATTTATTTATTGTAATTATAATCTGCTTTTCATAAATAAAGTGTACACCGCTTCCCACAATCTTAAAAGCAGTTCGGTTTAACCGAATTTAAAACACTTTGTTATAAAATCGGATTAATAATTAACGAGATTTTATAAACATTTTCATCGAAACCTAGTTGAGTTTCTTTGAAATCGGTTTCTATTAAATGCTTTTAACATACGATTTGGATTAACGGATCTATAACGTTTTTAAGCGGTTTAATATCGCTTTAACGAAACCAAGATAGAGTTTTTATTAAATCGATTACTCGATCCATCAAAACCAAGCTAGAGTTTTGTTGAATCGGATCTGGTACAAGTAGATACCATTTAAAACAGTTTGTTTAACTGTTTGTGTTTGATTTTCGGGATGACAAACACCAATACCCTCCCTGTGAGTACTCACGAAGCGTAATCGGTGCATGATTACCAACACGGTTGCTAATCATGCCGAGAAACCGAGAGAAATTCAATGGGCGAATTTCAAGAGGTGGAAGCAGAAGATGTTTTCTATCGACTACTTTGAACCTTGCGGTTCTTAAAAGAAAACCCACCTAACGTGGAACCTCCTGCGAAGGTCAATCCTCTAATCAACAGTGTCGTTCAATCCTTGGAAGCATGGAAGCGTTCGATTTTTGTGTCACAATTATGTTCGAATGGTTTGGTTGATTCTTTGTACAACGTGTCTTGCAAGACCAAGACCGCCAAAGAATTATGGGAGTCATTGGAACATAAATACAAAAGCGAGGATGATGGTACAAAGAAGTTCGTGGTAGCTCGTTTTTGGATTACAAGATGGTTGATTCAAAGAATGTGATAAGTCGGGTTCAAGATCTGCAGTTACGCTACCGACATTCATCTTGAGGAATGACTTTGAGTGAAACTTTTCAAGTTCTTTGCTATTATTGAAAAGTTACCTCCAAGTGGGTAGAATTCAAGAACTACCAAGCATAAGCGAAAGGAGATGAGTGTTGAAGACTTGGTTGTTCATCTTCGTATTGAAGAGGACAACAAGTCGGCTCGAGAAAAACACGATATCGCTTTGATTACGCAAAGGCAAATATGGTTGAGCATGTTTCGTCATATTCAAAATCCAATGTCAAAGCTAAAGGCAAAGGAAAAGGAAAGAATGACAAAAGGGCAAAGGGAAGTCCGAGTACCTTGCTCCTAAAGTCGCAATTGCGAAACGAAGTTCCAAGGGTGTGTTTCAACCGTGACCACCCGGTCATCGTGTCGCTAATTGTAAGATGTCAAGCGGGTGACTCACGCCGAGCTAATATGGTGAATGAAGATGTGGACATGATTGCTATGGTGTCGATGTCATTTCCATGATCTCGAAGTTAACTGGTAGGTTCCAACAACATGGAATGGTGGGTGGATATTGGGGCTACCGTCATGTGTGTCTTGATAAGAGTATGTTTCACTCTTTTAGAGCGGTTGATAGTGGAGAGAAGTCGTATATGGGCAACTCGCAACTTCGAAATCAAGGGTGAAGGAGAAGTAATCTTGAAGATGACATCCGAGAAAGAGCTCAAGTTGACTAATGTCTTGTATATTCGAGATTCGCAAGAATCTTGTGTGCAGTTGGTTTGTTGAACAAGTTTGGTTTTCGTCTTCTTTTGAGTCTCGATAAGTTTGTTCTTTCTAAGAATCAAGAGTATGTTGGTAGGGGATATGCCCTGAATGGTATGTTTAAACTCAATGTAATGGTTGTTAAGAATGCTATCAATAAAATAAATTCTTCTGCTTACTTGATTGAGTCTTCTAATATGTGGCATGGCCGTCTTGGACATGTAAATTTTAATTCAATGCGACGTTTGATTAAATTTAATTGCATACCTAATTTCCATATTGACTCAAAATATAAATGTGAAACTTGTGTTGAAGCCAAACTTACAAGAGCATCTTTCAAATCGGTTAAACGAAAAACCGAACCACTTGATATGATACACACTGACATATGTGATTTGAAATCACTACCCACAATAGGTGGCAATAAGTACTTTATCACGTTTATAGATGATTGTACAAAGTATTGCTATGTTTACTTACTGAAAAGTAAAGATGAAGCTATAAACAAGTTTGTTCTATACAAAAACGAAGTTGAGAATCAACTTAGTAAGAAAATCAAGGTGGTCCGAAGTGATAGAGGAGGTGAATATGTGTCTCCATTCACTGACCTTTGTGCGAAACATGGAATTAGACACGAGTTCACTGCTCCCTATTCACCTCAGCAAAATAGTATTGCCGAAAGGAAGAACCGTACCTTGAAAGAAATGGTTAATGCCATGTTGATAAGTTCGGTCTAAGCCGGGACATGGGGAAGCCATTCTAACGGCTACTTATCTTTTAAATAAGATACCTCGTAAAGAAAAGAAGAGACCCCATATGAATTATGAATGGGAAGAAAGCCATCATATCGGTACTTACGAGTGTGGGGTGTCTAGCAAAGGTAGCTATACCGACTCCCAAGGCCCAAAAGATTGGACCTAAATGCATGGATTGTATATTCATCGGATATGCTAAGAATAGCGATGCTTATCGTTTCATTGTACATGATTCAAAAATACGGATATACAAAAGGGTACATTAATGGAATCAAGTAATGTTTCATTCTTTGAAACTATATTTCCTTGTTTAACGAAGAGCTGGAAGTTCATCTAGAATAGATGACGAAGTTGTCCAAGATAAGAGACAACGAGATGATAATGATCTCGGGATGAGAGACAAGATCAAGCGAGGAAGAAGAGGTTGAACCTAGAAGAAGAAAAAGGGTAAGAACCGAGAAATCGTTTGGACCCGATTTTGTTTCTTTTATGGTTGAAAACGAACCTCCTTCATACCGAGAAGCGGTTACTTCCTCGGAAGGGCCTCAATGGAAAGAAGCCATTAAAAGTGAAATAGATTCTATTTTACAAAACCATACTTGGGAGCTCGTGGATTTACCTCCGGTTGTAAACCACTAGGCTATAAATGGATCTTCAAGAAGAAGATGAAAGCCGATGGCACCATTAACAAGTATAAAGCAAGATTAGTAATCAAAGGATTTAGACAACGAGAAGGTCTTGATTACTTTGATACATATTAGCACATTACGCGAATAACATCGATTAGGATGATACTTGCTATTGCCGCTTTAAGAAATTTGGAAGTTCACCAAATGGATGTGAAAGCGGCATTTCTAAACGGAGATTTAGAAGAAGAAATCTACATGAATCAACACGAGGGTTTCATGTCTCTGGACAAGAGAACAAAGTTTGTTGGCTTGTTAAGTCATTATATGGCTTAAAGAAAGCTCTCAAACAATGGCATCAAAATTTGACCACGCCATGCTGAGAGTGGATTCAAAATTAATGAATCGACAAGTGTGTTTATGTCAAAGACACAAATAGTGGATATGTAATCTTGTGTTTATATATTGATGATATGCTTATCGTTGGCGAACGACAAGATGATCAAATCTACTAAAGACATGTTGAAATCAAAGTTTGACATGAAGGATATGGGTTTGGTGATGTGATCCTTGGAATAAAGATCATACGAACTCATAAATGACTTGTGTTAAGTCAAGCACATTATGTGGAAAAAATTCTTAATACTCATAATGCGGGGATTCCGGCTAGCTAGAACTCCAATTGACACCAAGAAGCATCTATCTAAAAATAGAGGCTTAGGTGTTGCCCAATTAGAGTATTCAAAATTATTGGCATGTTAATGTACTTAATGACAGTGCAGACCGACTTAGCATATGTCGTTAGCGAAAGCTAAGTAGGTATACTAGTAACCAAGCTATGCACATTGGGCAGCTATGACTAGGTACTTCACTATTTGAGATACATTCGCGATTATGGATTGCATTATGATCGATATCCATTGTTATCGAAGGATACGGTGATGCAAATTGGATATCGACATAAAGGATTCTAGATCGACTAGTGGATATGTGTTTACACTAGGAGGAGCGGCTATATCTTGGAAGTCTTCCAAGCAAATATTATAGCTAAGTCCACGATGGAATCGAATTTATCGCGTTAGATAAATGCGGACAAGAGGCGGAATGGCTACGTCAATTCGTAGAGGACATACCATGGTGGCCTAAACCGGTAACGGCCATTAGTATACATTGTGATAGTCAATCGGCAGTTGGCAGAGCTCATAGCATAATGTATAATGGAAAGTCCATACATATCCGTCGTCGACATAATTCGATACGACAACTACTCTCAACAGGTAAGTAAGTCGTCTAGAGGAATGGGACTAAAGCCCTTGAAGGAATGAGTTTCTATGAAGGAAAACCTAACTCAGTTGACTGGAGATCCCAAGATCTGGGTTCAATAGGACAACCTAATCATAGAAATGTGGGGGAAGTCACGTCAATGTGGGGGAGTTACTAAATATTGTAACTTTCCTAGTCCATTCCTATAACAAATGTGACTTGTTAAGAGGTTAAACATATGGCTTTAATGATTCAGGATGAAATCATAAAGCATAATGATTCAAGATGAAATCACAAAATATATGTTTTAATGATTCAAGATGAAATCACCTATATGAGAGAAGTGGGGTCGTCAAGGAAATGTGGGCGCAATTCCTAAGAGCTCTTGCAGAACCGAGGCTAGTGTTCATGAACATAACGAACACGACTATGAGGACTTGACGATGTCGTGGAGAGTCTTGTGTGAAGTGTAATGTCGTCTACGTAAATGGATGATGAGTTCAAGGACATCGCGTCTACTCAGATCTAGGAGACTAAGTGAATCTCACAAGGGAAGGTTCAAAGGGTTACACCTACCTATCCTATGCAAGACTTAACCGCAGAAATTTCACCAAAACTTTCGTGTGTTTTCGACCGATTTCCATTCATGTAGGGGATTGTTGGAAAAATAGTTTTGCAAAATGAGTTTTTGGAAATTTTGGACATTATTTAATATATGTATATGTTATATATATTTATATTTCTTGATAGCTTTGCGTTCTCCTCGACGAGAGCTTCGCAACGAGCTAAAGTATGTCCAAAATGGATTTAATATGAATGAGATATCGTGTCTCAAAGTGGGACACGTGAAACACAAATTTGAGAAAACAAACACATCCCACATCGCCTAGAAAAGGAAGTGGGAGTGTGTTTATATAGAATTCTTGGTATGAACCTTCAAAATGATTTGTTGGTTTTACTCCAACACCTACGTGCGCTTCGCTGAGGGGGCGATTCGAGATTTCGGGCCAAAATGGGTTCAAAGCTTCGAACTCATGCGAGCCCAGCGACCTCGGACACGAATGCGACTCGAAATCTCGCATACCATGTATCTTTTTTGCAGATTTTGGTATCATTATTTCAGTTGTGTCTATTTATTTTTGAACCGATTTAAACTTTGTAAACAAGTTAGGCAGAATCGGTTTTAAATAAATAGAAGATATTGAAACCGTGTTTAATAATTAATGATTTGCGTATACGTGTATATCTGACGAATATCTTTTCTTGGTGACCAAGATAGGTTTAGCCTATATATTAAACACATCTCATTCGGTTTAGATACGTAAAAATGCGGCTCCAATCTTGAATAGTTCCACCTTCTCTTCGATCGAAACACTCGAGCTTGGTGAATTTTCGGGCAAGTGAGTCAAGTCCGGTGTAAACAATTGTATGTCACGTTGTACCTCAGGAAAGCAGACGGCGAACTGCTTTTAAGGGAATCGTATTCAATACGAGCCTCGTCAAGTGTCTTTTGCTTTCTTTTATTATTGTTATATAGTGTACGTCTTATGCTTCTACTCCATTCATACATTATTTATTTATTGTAATTATAATCTATTTTCATAAATAAAGTGTACACCGCTTCACACACACACAACTTCATAATGATACTAGAGTGCATAATAACATCAAGCACTCGATGGGAAATTAACCGGGATGGATGCAGGAGTCCGGGTTATGGTTGAGTCGTGACATATACATACCTTGCCCATGATTTGACCCTTTCCATTACACACATAGAACACTTTCGGATAACCAACAAGTATCTTAATGTCGTTCTTTCTTCCAAAACCATAGCCCCAATTATATCTCAAAGATACTTGAAAATTCATAAAGACTATAAACTGATGCATAAAAGTAGTTAATTCTCGAGAATACAATCATGTAATTAAGAAATTGATTCTAAACGTGATGTAATAGGGAATCGGTTTTCAATTTAGAGTGGATTGCAAAAGATGAAAATTAGGATTTATTTTGGGAATGAAATTGGTAAAGTGAAAGAGGAAAGAGGGTAAAATGGAAGAGAGAAAAAAAAAAAAAAAAAAAAAAAAAAAAACGTGATATATGTTGAGTTGGAAAAGTGATGTGGACAAGTAATCGGTTACGTGGACACAACCGAGACTTCTAGGTGGTCAATGTGTGATTCAAGCATAGTTGGACGAGAAAGGTACTCAAAGGGGATATTTTTTTTATTCGCTACGTCGTACTAACATTTGTGACAAGTATGATGCTTTAATAGGTTATTTGCCTTTTTTTATACATAAGAGATTTGGTGATTACATATGGAGTAGATTATAAGGTACTTGATTTTCCAACTTTGATATGCACGGTAAGAGTTATCCAGCGTGTTTATATGTCAATACTTTTTGGTAATAAAATTTGGTTGTTATGAATGTTATATTTCTTTGTTGTACACCAACTATTTTATGAAATGTCTAAATGGTTCTTATAATATGAGTTAATCAATACATCTCTAAAATGGAATATTTGTCAATCGATTTCTAGAAGAGGATAATCTTATAAGTTTGTTGTATGTGAGTAACATACTTTTTTTAAAACACTGTAAAAAAAAATTGCAATTTTCTACTGAAAAACATGCATTCCTTTCTCAAATTGAAGCCAACTCATTTGGTCTGTGTAAGTGTGTTTTGCGCTGTCAGATTAATCCAACATAGTTTTGCTCACGTGATCATGTCTTTTGTGAGTTTCTATCGTTTAATCCTTCCATGATGTAATTCTATCGAAAATTATGTATGATTGTGGGTATGCAGGTAAATGGTTACAGGCTCAATATCTGCAGCTTTTATTACGCATTTGCTCAAATGAAATGTACCTATATCATTTGTTGGATCTTTGTACATGTAGGAAATGTGTTGGATAAAGTGTCTCTAGAAACAAGTACTTACATGGTAAGATTCTACTGCATTGATTTCAATGATTTAATTAAAGTTTGGTTTTATTTAATTGTAGCTCTTAAACGGTTAAAGCCATAGATAATGTTTCTACAAGATTGCCCTATTGTTTTAATAGTTGTGTTATCTTCAGATTTATATCACAGTTTCCGTTTTGGTTCGATGCGAGTAATGGAAATATGGTGTATTGGTTATTATAACTTTGTTTTTTGTTGTGAATTTGAAACCGTTATGCGTCTAAATTATCGTCATTTTTATTCCGTAGTACTAATTTTTAAACTGCTAAAAATATTAATTAGCACTTCGGAGGTCTTATAAAGGATATGTTTACATCAATGTTTTCAAACCGGGTCGACCGGCCGGTTCAACCGGTCGGACGGTACCGGCACTAAAACAGGTCAAAAACCCGGTTTTCTAAACCGGGTCAACCGTTAGACCACCGGGTTTTGAGTGACCCGGTCAACCGGTCATGAAACCCGGCCGGTTTCGTTTTTTTTTTTTTTAAAATATTTTTATATTTTTCAAATTTTTATGAAAACCGGGTTGACCGGTTAGACCGCGGTCGAACGGTTGACCGGTGATCAAACCGTTGACCCGGTCGAAAAAATAAAATAATAAAAATGAAAACCGGTTGACGGCGGTCGAACCGGTTGAACCGGTCGAACCGGTGCCCGGTGACTCGACCGGGTCGACTAAAAAACCGGTTTCTAAAACCTTGGTTTACATGCATCATCTTAACTTTTAATAATATGATCATTTTGACATTTCAAAAGAAGTTCAAGAACAAGTAAGAGCACACACATTCATAATGCCCCAACGGCGTGAATGTGCAAAACAACGCCCGTTAATGGCGTTAACCACTGGAACCGCAGCATTATAACGGCGTTAGTCCTTGGGCGTTACAGGGCTAATGCCCGTTATTTTTTTTTTATTTTTTTTTTTCTTTTTCTTTTTTCATTTATGCCCCTAAATGAGGGTTGTTTTTGTAAATTGTTGGGAATGTTATTGATGTTATTGGGATGCTATGGTTGTTGGTGTTTTTTTAGGATGTTAATGTTAAATGTTAAAGCTGATGTGGCGCTGACGTGGACGGTGTTATTGGTGTTATGGTGTTATGGATGGGAGTGCTCTAAGGATATGTTTATAGTTATGATTATGTTGTTAGTTGTCGATTTTGTTCCAAATATATTGTTAATGAATCTTTTAACTCAGGTTGAATTAGTGAGAGGTCATATGCGAAGATCAAGGGAAATATATGGTGGGCCTTCGGATAAGTTGGTTCGCTTGGTAGAAGACACAATTAATGCTAATGAGGAATAACTAGAAGCAAAGGTGGAAACATTATCAAAGGATAACCTGCAATTCATGTAAGTTTACTTTTTCCAATATGTCTATATCTCAACTGATGGGGATCATGTTATTGTCTCCACATGACAATTAGGTAACAAAGATTAAAGTTAAAATCAGTTGTTTCAATATTTGTTATCGTTTAGTTTTTTTACCTTATGATTTCTTTCAGACTTATGAGAAAATGCTATAGACATGGACCGATAGTGGGAACACAACATGCCCAAAAACTTTACAAGAACAAAAACGGAAACATCAACAAGAAGCTACAAAAGGTGAAGATCGGTGGGATCACCCTGGTACCACGCATCCTAAGGATGTCAACGGACCCTCCCAAGGACCCGGCCCAGGCAATGAGCACTGTCTGTGGGATGTACTTTATCGGGAGGTGGGCTTTGAACCCCGGCCATTTTCTACAATAGGCCCTCACGACCAAATCAATCGAGCATTTGCGGTGGGGATGGTACCAAATGATCTTTAGTGCCATGGAAGAGATTTGAACCCGGGTCTATTGACCCAAACCCAAAGCTCTTACCAATGGACTAAAGCATCATTGGTAGCACAATACATCTACTAAGTGAAACAACAAATAGTCATAGCTACTAAAGCATCATTGGAAACATCAACAAGAAGCTAAAACAACAAATAGTCATAGCTAGCACAATACATCTACTAAGTGATCTTATAAGAAGCGGTCTTCCAAGAAACAAAGAAAACGCTACGTATGATCTTGCTTTCTTTATGCAAGAGTGATAATGATAAGGTATAAGTAGGCTCTGTGCAGTGATCCTGTTAATGGATGGATTTGACAGAGCTAAGTGAAAGACGAAGTCTTTACTTGAGCATCTTCAAAGGTCTCAACTCTCAACAAGTTCCATTGATGGTATTAAGATGTTGTTTGTTTCAGTAACATGTTAATATAAAGTGTCCGATTCCTTTATTTAAAAGGTATCCAGTTATCATCTTATCCCAAAGGTGTCATGTCTCTTCACTTGCTGCCCATCATATGTTCGTCTCAATGTTCTTGTGTTTTGACTTTGAAATTGTGTTTTATTAATATCATTTTTTAAGCTGAATCTTCAACTTGGATGTTTAAGAGGGTGTTTAGATGAGTGTCATAGTCAATATAAATTTAGTTTCTATTATATTTTATTACTGAAACTTTTATATGTACTCTCTAATTTTAATTCTATTCCATTTCAAGGTGACATGAGCTATAATAGGTTTTGGGCTTTTGTCTATGTCAAGACTTTGGTCTATTACACGGGTTTTTAACTAGTATTATAAATATCAAGCTAAAGCACTTGTTATTGAGTGTATGCACAAGATTAGTTTTAACATATATATAAATACTTATATATATTTACTGAATTTGACTTATGTTAAAATATCAAATTAAACGACATAAATAATAACTTTAAAAATGATGTTAATCATATTTTCAACCAAAAAAATATAATTGAAATAATATCATTAGTTATAGTCATTGACCAGACCTTGCACGTGCACAAGTTTTAAACTAGTGCACTTTTATAAGAATATCTAATACGATATCATCAGAGATAATAAATTGCGAAAGAATTTACCTTCAAGAGGTGATCATTCATCTCACTATGAAGATAAAATCCCTTGTGAAGACAAGAGAATAGCTTCTTCTTGTTATTTGAAACTTCAGGAGGAATTTCGAACATCTTGATGATTTCATCCACATCCCTTGGTAGCTTTGTCTCCCAGTATTCGTCTGACTTAGACTCTGACACCAGATTACGCTTCAACTCCATTTCCTTATCAAACTCATATTCCTCCTGTAAAAATAAAACTTCAAATGTGATATCACTTAAGGAAAAAAGAATTCATTACTCTTGGGTCCTAGCGTCAGTCTCATAGAACACATGTAAAATAGAGATTCTCACTATCATGTAAAATAGTTACGTAATATCATACTTCAAACACACCGCTTGAAAATGGACTTTCAATGACGATTTTTTCGACCGATAAAATCCGTCGCTAAATACCGACGATATTCACCGAACAAAGTGACAATCTGTGCATTTCCAAGTAACCGACGGATTTCAAGAGATTCGAATGTCGTTGGAAATCCGTCACTAATCACATAACTTACCGTCGAATTTCCGACGCCATTCCGACATCTATATTTATTCGTCTCTAATCCGTCGAAAACTGCTGTTACCGATGGATTTCCGACAGAAATGTTCGTCGCTGAAAGTCCATTTTCTAGTAGTGACATGCACTTAAACTAGACATCGACGTCACACACGCACATACAACTTTACATTTGTTCTAGAAAAAAAAGTAAATTTTACTCTACCGGGGGGAGTATGCCTGGAACTTGCTAGACCAAGCTCATTGTTATTAGGCTATGCGCAGTGGAGCCGGTTGGGCTCGGTTGTCACCGTCGGTCGAGCTCGGTTGTCCCCTTGTGGAGGTCTCGGTCGGCGTCGGTTGGGGAGAGAAGCAAGCCCAAGTCGGTTGAGCACACAACTGAGTTTCACAAACTCATTATTCTCTCTTTTTTCTTTCTTTTCTTCTTTTAATTCTTTTTCCTTCTTTTAATTCTTAAGAAAAAAGAAAATAAAAGAAAAGAAGAAGTTTGTTTTGAGATCTGCAGGAGGACATCAGTGGAGAAGAAGACTTTGCCTTCTTTTTTTTTTTAATTTGTTTTTTTATTTTACTTTTATAAATAATGAATTTACAGTCTAAACCCTTGAAGTTTGATCTTATTATCATTTTTATCTTATACTTTTAATTTTCTTATATTTTAACATAGAGAATGTATAAAAATTAATTTATATATAACGTCTACGTTTTATTAGTTTAAGTTTTAATTATTGTTGTAATGTTAAATATTTTATTAATGAATTTTAATTTTGTTTTAAAAATATTTGAATTAAAAAAAAAAAAAAAAAAAAAAAAAAAAAAATCCTAGGTCACCACCGTGGTAACTAGGTCGTCGTCAGGTCGTCGGAGAGAAAAAGCTGATGTGGCGGCGACGAACTAGGTCGCCATTATGCATAGCCTTAGGGGTGTTTATGGGGCGGTTCGGTTTGGTTAGTTGGGATATATTAACTATCCATCACGGGGCGGGTAATTCATTTTACTACCCGAAACCGAACCGCGTTAGGCGGGTAACCGGACACGCAGATACCCGAAATGAGCGATTAACCGCGGTTTGGTTCACGGTTAACCATTTTAGACGTTTAAACAAGTTTAAGCGTATGAAGAATAACATGATCTAAAAGGTAAAACCAATTTTAGAGTATTAAATAATTGAATAAATTAAATTCATTTTAAAATTATTTCGTCACAATAATTATGTTCAAATAAGCATACATGACATATTAACAAAAAAATATTCGTTCGATGTTTATATGTTACAAACACATTAATATATTTTCACACATGCATGTTTAGTAAACGTGTACATTAGAAGCACAAAATTTGTTATATAATAAGAGTAGTATAATAATATAATCGATACTTGTACTATTATTTAAATATTTAGTTAAAAACCTTCATGTATATTATATACGGTTCGGTTCGGTTAACCATTGATATCTAAATATAAAAACCGAAATCGATCCGTTTTTTCGGTTTCGGTTTTTATCGGTTTCGGTTTATTCGGTTTCGGGTTTTTTCGGTTTCGGATTGAGCGGTTCGGCTCAGTTTGTTGATTTCACGGTTTTTTTGAGCACCCCTAATTGTTATTGACGTGACTTGAACTCACAATCATTTAACTCCAGAGATATAGATGTCACCTGGATATGTACTGCTAGACCAAAGGGCTTTTTCAATGAATCAAGTGTAGTGTGACGAAAATAAATAACAGTAAAACCACTTAGGGATGGCGTGGTAGTTGAGGGATTAAGTAACTGTTAAGATGTCTCAAGTTACATTAGTGCTAGGTGCAAACAACTCTAAGTGGTCATGCCAACCTTCCTAAAAAGAGGAGGGTTTTACCCCGTTTGAGTCTGTGTGACGGTGGGCTCATATCCTGTGAATAAATCGGCCAAAAGGTCGAAAACCACAGTTATTAAAAATAACAGTAATGCATGTGTTACGAACATAGTTCATTTATCTAATGTTGTACAGAAAATTGCCGACAAGTTTATTTTCGAGAATTTACTGCTTGAAATTTAGAAGATTGACTATTGGAAATTTTACTATATTTATCGAATGAACTAGACGACTGCACGTGTATAGGGGTATATATAGCGTTAATTTGTGTGTGCAAAATATTTGTATGTATATATGGGTGTGGATTAAGTGAGAGTGAAGAAAGAGAATGGCTTGAACTGTGAATAATTTTTTAAATATATAATATATTACATTGACATTTATAAGTAACGTTATTTAAGCCTAATAATATTACCACTATTTTTAAGGTTTCAAGCGTAATCAAATGTGTTTTGTCTTTATATTTAGTATAGATTGGTGTATTACACTATACAACATGAACATTTATAGTTAGATCCGAAGAGTAATTTAATATGAAATGGTATTTTTCTGATATAAATGTATTATACGGCACCAATAATTAAAGTTCCATAGAAAAGTGTAGTTTATCGAACTAGGATCAACACCCTATTCAATTTGCATAAATAGATCGAGTATAGAACATACCTGGATTTTGAGTGTTTCTTCAAGCTCTTTGGTGACAACATCCATACCAGGTCGTTGTTCTCTATCATTGTGCAAGCATGCATATGCTATTGCTGAAAATCTGCTCATGGAGTATGAGCTAATTTGTTCCTTTAAACTAGGATCAATAATCTCATCCAGTTTCTTGCTTTGGTAGTATTCTTTGGCTAATTTTGCTGATAGCAAGAATCCATCATCGTCTTTAATGCTACACAACCTCCCGCAAATAGCTTCAAATAACACCATACCAAAAGAATAGACATCTGATTCTTTCTTCACGACGCCACTATATATGTATTCAGGTTCACAATAGCCAGGTGTGCCACAAGCGTGGGTAATAACGACACTTCTATCTAGACCGGCTAAACTTAACCTTGACAATCCAAGGTCAGATATTTTGGCAACCCAATTTTCATCTAACAAAATATTTGCACTTTTTATGTCCCGATGGATAATGGTTTGATGCTCTCCAAAATGATTGTGGAGGTGATCAAGCCCCCGGGCTGCATCAACACATATTTTGAGTCTATCTAGCCACGTAAGACTAGTAGAATTACTACGCCTTAAATAATTATCCAAACTTCCACGATCTGCGTATTCATAAACTATAATCTTCTCCTTGCCATCGTCACAATAACCGAGAAGGGATATGACGTTTGGATGGTGTTGACCAGACAGCAAGTCAATCTCTGTCAAAAACTCCTTTAACCCTTGTCCGAGCGTCTCATTCAGCCTCTTTACAGCAACTGTGGTAATTACTCCAGAAACTGAGAGTTGTCCTTTGTACACCCAACCATATCCACCTTTTCCGATACAATCTTCGAAGTTATTTGTTGCAACTTTTATCTCTTCGAATGGTATTTTGAGGTGAAGCCACTTTTTCATTGACATTTTATATATGTTGGATTAACAGAAATGCTTTAGAATGTAAGAAAGAAGGGAAGAACTGGAGATTATAAGTCTTTTGTGACCTCAATAAGTAGACTCAAATTAATCAAATGATCATGTTGAGTGGTTTATAGCTTTACTTGTAAAACTATTAGTTAAAGTAGACTTTATTCTATTATGATTTTACCGGTCAACAATCGACTAATTAAGCATCAGCCATGTGCGCTCCAATTATTGTCATATAAAAATCGAACAATTAAAATTAAGCATCTATTATGGTAGTGAGAAAGGATAAAAAAGAGTTCCAATTATTGTCATATAAAAATCGAACAATTCAAATTAGAGAAATGATAGAGAGACATAAACTTAGACCTAAAATCAAGTGGCATCATCTTGATAGCTATAGACTGGGACTTATTTATGTTACAACCCATCAAGATGATGCCACTTGGTTTTAGGTTTAAGTTTAGGCATAACTTTAGGTCTCTCTATCATTTTTTCTTAAAATTAAGCATCTAATATGGTAGTGGAAATAGGGATGGCAAAAAAACCCGAACCCGACGAGGAAACCCGAAACTCGAACATTTTGGGGGCGGGGTGGGGCATGCTTATTGGGTTACGAGGCGGGTTTCGGGGCATTAACGGGGATTTTTATTGGGTTTGGGGCGGGATGAGGCTCAACATCCCCGCCCCGCCTCGACCCGAAGCGCGCGCGCGCACACACACACACATATCTCTATATTATATATAACAGGAGGCATGACACATAGATTATTCAACAATTGTCACCTCAATGCCTTATAATTCATTTTAATGCCATGTAATCATTAGTTGTCTACCTAAGCAATATTTTTGTAATTTAATTAAATATTATGTAAATTTCAGATTTGTTATAGTTATTTTCAAAAATTGTTTATAAAAAATGAGCCTTGCAAGGATTGAACCTTGGTTATTTGGATAAATAACAAGTGTATTCGTTAGATGTATATATCTTGTAAACGAAGGTGGCAAACTGAGATCACAAACCTCATTTATTTAAGTTGTGATTTGTGTATGGATCTATGATGTGATAAGATTCAACACCTTTAAATCTTTTCAGATCTGTGACAACGAAAGTTGTTTAGAAACAAAAGCTGAGATCTTTTAATAGTATTTTTTTTCTAGTTTGAGTCTTGTTTCTGTGAAGTTGGGATAGGTTAGAAAAGGTTGATGGGATGAAGGGTTATGGTTTTGGAACTGATGATACTTGACATTTCCTTTTCATTTCTTAAAAGAAACTTGGATTGATGTTTAGAAGTTGAGGTCCAATGAAGTCTGGTATATTGGTATTGGTCGTTGTCGTGGACAATATGAAGTTTACGCATAACCTTACGCGTAGAAAACATTTCTGTATTATTCTTCTTCTTCTCATTTGACTTTATGCGTAAGGTGAAAAACCTTATGCGTAAACATTTTTACGCGTAACATCTTAAGCGTAAACTTGGTCAATTACACTTAACATTTACTTTATGCGTAAGCAAGTTACTCGTAACAAGTCTGTATATCCTTAGGCGTAGAAATAGGGTTTTGACCCTTGTTGACTTTTCTCCGGCGACCTTTTCCGACCAAAGATTCTGGCCAACTTTATAGAAACCCATAAAATATCATTTAAGCTTCTTTATTTTGACCCATTTAGACTATGAATAACAGGACCGGTTTGACCACTTGACTTCCACAGTATTGGTACAAAAGATAGTCATATAAAAATGATAGTACTGAAATCTGTTTGGACAAAAGTCGACACAAAACCGGATATTGCACACTTTTGACTATATTGACCATAAGATACATAAGAGACTTGTAAAAATCAGTTAACACAATAAAAAAAAAATGTGAAAGGTTAAAAATTTTGTTAAAACAGATTTTACATGATCAATTTTGACAAGAAAACATCACCAAAAATCAACCAAAAAAACTAAACCGATCGACCTTGCTCTTGATACCAATGTTAGGATCAAATATATGGTTGATATGGTGAATCGGGAGGTCTTGGAAGATGGAAGAACACCATCTTCAAGTTAGTGAGAGAAACTAGAGAGAGAAGGGAGAAACTAATGTGTTTTATTTATGAAAGATGAAAGCTTACATTCATGAGACTCACCCCTTCATGGAAGTATGGAGGGGTATATATACCCAAACACATACAACAATGGGAAATTGACATAACAAGCCCATGTGTTTAAGGTAACAAAGATAGAAAATATAATCCCGTCAATGTCGTTTCATTTACGAGTTAGGAGCGATTCCAACATATACCTTAAATATTGTGCTAGTATTTATGTACTAAATATAATTCTCTAATTTTTAAAATTTTTTATCTTTGTAATATTTCAAAGTGTGACCATAAAATCTTGTTTTGTGTCATAATATTTTAAAAAATTTGTGATTTATTCCAATGCCTAATATATTATTAATGAGTTCTCAATTCTTTAAGTTATTCCGCAAAATCATATTGTTAATAGCTTAAAAATAAGAATAAACGGTTAAAGGAAAAATCCGCCGCCCCCTTCTCTTCTCAATTTCCAGCCAAATAACTACCCTAAATCATGTCCTCTCTACCTTAAACGATCTCTATTGGATTTTTGGTATGCAATACATGGTTTTGGGGTGTTTATTATTCGTAAGGGGGCGTGCTGAGCTTATTTATTCCATATATCAATCGACTTCTCCTTTGTTAGGGTTGGGTGTCGGTGATCTTGTTGTTCTTATCGCAAATCATCCCCTAACCATAGCCGCCCATTTATTATTCCGGTTATTTACATCCTATAAATCATACTATCGATTTTCTGGGTGTGATTTTTTTAGGGGGCGGGCTGTTGATGAAACCATAAACGCCCTTTGCGAGTAGTCTATTTTTTCTCTAGGGTTTATTTTCCTTACTTTACGAATCGCTTTCTGGTCACTTGATCTATATTTTGGTGCGATTTGGGTTGTGCTCTCTGCAAGTACCCTCACTAGGGTTGTGATAATGTATGTGCAGTGCTTTGCAAGTTGGTTTTAGACGTGGCTTAGAGATGATGGTCATGGTGTTTAGGGTTTTCTATCATCCTAATACATGTACTTCTATAACCTGGTGTTTTGACGATTGTCTCAAGAGGTTATGAGTTGTTTGTTATTGGAAGTTAGGGTTTTTATCCTATCCTCGGTATGATGTTCAAATCTGGTTTGCTCATAATGTTTATTATCAATTTTGGTTTGGAGCTGCTGTTATGGCAGGTACACGAGGTTTGATCTATGGTATGTTAGGGTTTTGTTCACCCTATTCTTTTTAGTTCGATTGAATCTGCATTGACTTGTGCTGCTGCATTTGATCTAATGTTTATTGGGGTTGTTCTATTGTCGGATCTTATGCTCGGTTATTGTCTCGTTTGTGAGATGATGCAGGTTAGGGTTGAGTTTAAACCCTATGGTTGTTTCGATTCAGTTCCTTTATGCATTGGATGTTTTAAGGTTTGTGGGGGGCTGTTTTGAATGTTTACTTGTTTGGAAGACCTGGTGTTATGGCGATTATTATATGAGGTCGAATGCTAGTTTTCCGTTGTAGTTGTTATTGGCTACAATGGTGGTCGTCTTTTGTGTTGGCATAAGACGAGGGGTTGTCATGTATCGGATTTCTTTTGATCGTATGACCAACTAGTGTTCATATACATGTTGTGCCTTGGTGGTCTCTTTTTAAATCGTTGCAACTTCGTATTTCATTCATATATGGTGGATATTATGCTATATTGCGTAATACTCTAGTTTGTATTGGATTTGTGGGGTTTGCTTGGCTACTCTTTCTTGGAAGTTTGGTATTTAGTGACGTGGTCCTTCTATCACGATGCTCGTACCAATAGTTTTACGAGTGTTGAAGATGCTCGTTTGGTTAGAGCTTCTTCATGTGGTTCACTTTTTCAGTGTGGATGTCCGACGCGCCTCATGTTAGTTTGAGCTTTTTGGATCGCATTGAAGTTGATTGGAAGTTATATAATGACTATGGCTTAGAAATTAGCGTTTAATGCATATTTTTATATTTCTTTGTATAGTCGTTGTATTTGTAAGTTACAGGAATGACCTGTCATTCTTATCTAGTGGTTACATGTATGTTGCACGAGGTGTGCATTATTTGTCGCCCTGATTGGGCTGAGGGCATGGGATTCACCCATGCCATTTTTACCGGGGTGAATTAACCCTTTTATAAAAAAAAAAATAAGAATAAACGGAGAAAGGCATGACTATGATGGAGGATCGCGCTCAAAAAAGAAAACCCAATAAGACCCCAATGGGGAATGGGGCGGGTTTGGCGGAGCATCTCGCCCCAATGGGGTTCCCCGATAAGATCCCCAATGAGGATTGGGGCGGGTTTGGGGATGATTTTTGTAATCGGGTTTGGGGATGGGGATGGCCGCCCCGCCCCAAACCCGCCCCATTGTCATTCACTGACCGTCATAGGGACCCGGAGGGGTTGTGGCCCTCCCAAGATTCGGGGTTGATACTGTAAATATCTTAAAACTTAAGGGTACTTTTTATAAATTTTTGTTTGGCCCTCCCAAGAAATTTTGATCAGCCCTCCCAAAATATTGAGAAACAAAAGGTCAGTTATGGAAAGGAGGTATTTGGAGGCTTGGAGCGGCAATTCTTAATTTTGGTGGTATCATTGATCTTTCACCAATAAAAAATTCACACAACAACTTAACAAGTATAGCAAATGGTCTTCAAAGCTTTCATACTTTAATCACATATTTAACAAAGGTTTGAAACTTCCTCTTAATTTATGTTATTTTATATGCCATTTGCTATACATAGTGATTAACTGACCAACAGATTAACCAAAGTCATTTGTTATCTAACATTCTCATTTAATATTTTTTATGTTTAATTGTTGATTTTTAGTGATGTTTTTAGCTTTTTTTAAATAAGTTATCAAGTGTATTTAATATATGTTAGTTGTAACTTGTAAGTGTTGTTTTTAGCTTCAAAGTTCTAAAAGTTTGGTTCCCTTTTATTATGAACGCTGATTGTTGGCTTTAATGCTTTATCTCTTGTAATGTGTTTATGTTTATGTGGATAGCACGATTAATCATGGCAAAGTATAAAACATTTGAATTGTATTTTAAAAGAAAGCCGAGGATAAATGCGGCATTGCTTCAACGTTTATTGCACGACTTTCTTTAATATCTAAGACTATGTTTTGAACTTTCAATAGTTTGAGTTTCGCCCCCACTAAAATTGTTCTAGTTCCGTCTATGCACAATGGAATCACGACAAAAACAAGAACATAAAATTCTTGCTCGTCGACCTTTGGAAAACAAAACATTCTTTTAATGTTAATCCAATCATAATTGTTTCTTTTGTTAGTTTAATGGACATAAATTAGTATACGTGTGTTAGGATCGAACTTGAGAGTACGGGATTGCACATTTCACGTATGAGAATTAAAGTTTTAATAATTAAATATAAAATATTGTATTTAGTTATTAAATACTCTCAAAACGACTAATGAGCGTTAAGTAATTAAAAGTAATGGACTAACGGTCGTTAAATATTAAATGATAGGATTAAAGTGAAAATCAGAAGTCAAGAAGGTTCCGGAACACCCTACGGGTTGTGGCGGTTGGATTAGGATTAGGGATATCTAATCCTTATCAAACTTAGACCCTAAGTTTCTACAAGTATAAATACAAGGCTAAGGGTTATTGTTTTGTATCTCTTATGCACACATTAACCCTAAATTGTTTTCCTCTTATTTTTAGTCTTGGCGATTGGTTCATAACCCTAGAGGGTCGATTGGTTTGATCTTTTTATAAACAAGCGTTTTGTGTTAATCAAACTAGCATTTACTTTAACTCGTTAATAGTGCGTGTGAACAAGAACGTGATACTAACACACTATTGTTAGTATCTTGGATTGAATTACAAAGCAGTGAGGGTAATTCAATAAGAAAATTACCAAAGAGGCCAAATATCCAAGGTTGGTACATTTTTACGGACACTTTTATCATCTCTTTCTCATTTAGGCCACGCTCAACCGCTCAACTCCACCCAAATTTTGATACGTGTCATTCTTTTTTGATTGCTCAACTTTGATTGATCTCATTCTGTTGACTCCACCCATTTTTGACGTGTCATTCTTTTGTACTTTTTACGAAAAAAGTACAAAGGAATGAAACGTGTCAAATTGGGTGGAGTCGGCTTGATTGAGCACGGCTTAAATGGGAAAGAGATGATAAAAGTGTCTAGAAAATAAACCAACCTTAGATATTTGGCCTCTTTTGGTAATTTTCTTCCAATAATCCACATAAACCCTAATTATGGTTCATCTTGTTCATACTTGACCTAATTAGCAAAAGGTACGCATAATTTTATATTTAGTTAATTAGTTACATGTTATATGATTTTTACGCTTCCACATGTATACTTGATGTTTATTGTTTATTTATATGCATGACATGTTATATAATTCCAACATCTTCATCTTTTAAAGATCACATCAATATAAGAAAACTACAATATGAGCGGGGACGTAACCGGGACCAAATATGACCGGGTGCACAATTTTTTGAAACCATAATGTAGAAACACATTTCGATGGACCGGGTGCATTTAAGATGCATTTTGAAAAACTTATGTTATTCTCAAAATTAACACTACATCGAAAATCCGTGAGGTGCAGGCACTGGGGAACCCCGGTTCCGTCCACGAAAATGAGAAAACATGCAATCTTAGGAAACATGCACTTTCAATAGACTAGGGAGAAAACATGGGATAATAACCACCATCATTATCATCATCACCCTCAATATAATCATCATCGTAATCACTATCATCGTCGTCGTCATCATCATCATAGTCATCAGCATTAACAACAGGAGCAACAACAATAAAACCTTCACCATCATTATCAACATCAAAATAATCATCATCATTGTCATCGTGACCAACAACAACAACATTAACCTCAGCAGCAATAACATCATCTTCAAGTTTAACATGTTTTGTTTGTCGTAGCAAAATCTTTTCACATGTCTTCTTTATGGTAGCAAAATCTTCATCATCAGCAACATCATTAACAGCAACATCTTCATCATCAACATCAGCAACAACATCATCTTCAAGTTTAACATGTTTTGTTTGTGGTAGCAAAATCTTTTCACAGGCATTTGGACCAAAAATCCACATTTTAAAAGTGGATTCACCAACAAACCACAACACAAGAATATCCTCGTAACCAAAATGAGCATCTTTAACAACCTTACTCCAACCCTTTGCGAAACAAACACTTTCACGATTTTATTCATTTTACATTCCACAAAACCCTCCGATTCTTGACCTAATCACTACTTCTTGAGGGATCTTGTCCGGCATGTACTTGTGACAAAATCATGTGGCAATGCCTACAAAATAAAATGAATCTCACTAACAAAAAAACACATAGCAGTAGTGTGTGTAAATTTGATAAATACGTATATACCAAGTAAGGAGCATCATGATCATGCAAGATCTTGATGAAAGAAGAAGGGCTGCTAAGAGCCATTTGTAAATACTCTTCAAATATTTGAAAGAGATTATAACATACAAATAACCTGCTAATGTTGCTATTTAAAGTTAAAACTATCCCTTGGCAACTGATAGGTTTTCATATTAAATTCAATTAAATGTTTCTTAGATGCCAGTATGCCACACTTTACGAAATCCATAATTCCAAGATATTAAGTATGCAAATTAATTTTTGATGTTAATTTTCTACTTGAATAGAGAAAACTTATTCAATGCACAACTTAGCTTTTACAGTAGCTTTTTAGCTTATATCATTTATATGTATGTTTTATACAAATCATCAATTATTTTTTTGCAATATTTTAAATCTAAAATTTTCTACATCTACCTCTTAAATCTTGATGTTTCGTTTCTTAATGCGGTAGTGTTAAATGGATCCTCTTGATCCCGACCCAGTATACCGATCTGAGACATTGACTTGGCTATCTTTCACAGCATCCACAAGGCTTATGTAGTTGTATCCTCGCAACTTGTTATAAATGGTTTTCGTGTTGTAAATACAAGTCACTAACCATGTTTAAATAGTGTTATAAATAGTCACTTGAAATGTGTAAGTAACACTTTTTTGTATTGTAATAGGTTTATTTAGCACAAGAAGCAAAGTCTAGTGACTCAATGCAAAGTGCGTGCATGAAAACTAACTGAGTTCTTATATCAAGAACAACGTAAAAATGTCTAAAACGTCCATTTGAAAAGCATACCTTGGTACATTTATTTTAACTTTAAATATACTCTAAAAAGCAACGAAACAGATGGATTGTGTTGATACTATTTGATAAGATCGATGCACAATCTTGTGGTGTTTTAAGATGCGCGATTTAGCACGGTTTTGAGTTTCTTATCTAGTTGTGACATTAGTGTCAAAGATGGTCTACAACTGTACAAGGTCATTGCATACCTCACAATATCACATGTTACAATGTTTCAAAAGAGCTTAGTAAGCTGACAAGCAAATCATCATAGTCTTTATTAAATAAGCTAACCAAACACCACTTTGAAATGAATATAAACTCCTGATTTCAGTTTGACCAAATCCAACATAAAACAGAAGAAATAATTAAAATAATCATTTATACATAACAGATTCAAAAAATAACCTGAAAAAACCAACCACGAGTTTTGGTTTTCATTTGCGAACTGATTTTGCAACTTCATTTTTTGTTTTTGCGAACCAAAAAGTGAGTGTTAAATAGAGAACTGATAGAAGACCTCAGGAGGAACCCAAGGGTCTGGCCGGAGACGACTTCCAAGTGCTTTAATTCTAAGAAAACCTCCGGAAAGTGTACGTGTCACGTTGATAGCCGGAAGAAAATAAAAATGTAAAAACCAGATCATGCAAACACTAGAAATATGGCCTAAATTCGGACGCCTTCCACAATCATTCCTCCTAAACGGTCTTTAGACTCTCCCAAAGTTTCACCTTGAGTGTCGTATACTGTTCTAAGCCCTGTAATGGTTTGCACACCATGACCTCATCCATCAGACCATCCTCCCTTTGTTCCGCCCAACAAAATAGACCATGTTGCATGTGACCTTTCCTCTGTAAAAGTGCTTCAGTTCTTGGTATATCTGACGTGTCATGCGTTCCATATTTTGGGTTGATTGTCGGAATATCCATTTCAGTACGGTGTTTAAGATCGACAAGACATGAATCTTGATGAATGTCATCCAACACGTAATATGCTCTGAATATGTAACTTTTATCAGGACGCATCTCGTGGTTTTCAAATTTGAACACAAGATAACATGCATACTTATATTGTGTTGAAAACATGTGTGACAGGATTTGGCATGTAAAAAAAATGCCACTGCTATAGTTGTACATTTCTGCTACCTCAATGAACCTGTTGATGTTTAGATTTTGATTAATTATAATTCAACAGAGCACATAAAATTATCAAGCAAACAGGTGTAGGAGTTCAAGGATTGACAACCTGTTTTTAGATTGAGGTAACGTATCTACACGTTTGTATCGAGAGGTTAAGATGTCCGTAGCTGATAGCATAGAACATAACATGCCCGTTGATTTGCATAGTGAAATCCACTGTGTATAACCAAATAATTACATAACTGTTAGAATATAATATTATATGAAAACTTAAGTGTTTGTTTGTCATGAAATTAATCAAAAATAGATATTACGCCACATAATTTATTACCAAGTGGCCATTATCAGCAAGGAAACTAAAGAGAGCATAGCAGTCTCTACAAATTACAATGCAGTTCCAAACACTCCTACATGTAGCACAGCTCAAGTTCAGAGCATATGCAGGACTGCAACTCCTCCAAGATGAAGCTTCTTCTTAACAAGTGTTTAGTTCATTGTAATAGGATGTAGCATAGTTAATAGTGTTAGCTTAATCTTGTATCGGTTAGCTTAATTCGGTTTCATGTAGCGGACTATAAATAGTTTGTACAAGACTCATTCTTCTTTTAATGAAATACAATTTACTTTTCATTCTCTCTACACTACCCTCTGTTTCTCAACATGGTATCAGAGACAAACCGGTCACTCTAACAAACTCCGGTCATCTTAACTACTTTTAACCACCATAACAACCGTTGACCACCACTACAACAAACTTTGACCACCACAAACCACCATACAAACCACCACAAATCCGCTACTATCATCAAAATTCATCAAATTTTACCAGAAATTCATCATAACATCACTCCAATCATCACTCATGCAACAACTTTCATCAAATTACACAAAATCATTCAAATTCATTCATAACAGTTTTTCCCGCCAAAACTTCCACCATAAGCGATTCTTGTTTCTAGATCAATTCAACACCATAGTTCTCTGCTACTACGGTAACAACTCATCGAATCCAATCAAACACAACAAACAATGATGATATCAACTCAGTCCATCATCCTCTTTATTTTCACCAAAATGATCATCCGGGACTTGTTCTTATCTCCAAGAAGCTCCTTTGGATCGAAAACTACGATTCTTGGAAGAGATCCATGATGATTGCACTAAATGCAAGAAACAAGCTCAAGCTCATCAATGGAGAATTTCAAGAACCCTCAATCAATTCATCCATCGATCATTATGGAGAGAGCAAATGATATGGTCATTTCTTGGATCTTGAATACAGTTTCTGAACAAATTGGTAACAATCTGAGTTTTGTGAATTCAGCAAATGCTTTGTGGAAAGAACTAAATGAACACTACTCACAACTTGATGGACATAGAATCTATCAGGTATCAAATGACATCACAAACTTGAAACAAGGAAATACTACTATTGAGCTTTACTATCACAAATTGAAGGGGTTGTGGGATGAATTGGATGCATTGGAAGCACCATATGCATGTGTTTGTCCTTGTGATTGTGAAAATGGAAGGACTAATGGTGAAAGGGATCAAAGGAAAAGATTGATGCAATTTCTGATGGGGTTGGATGAAAGTTACACAAATGTGAGGGGTCAAATTCTTCTAATTCAGCTATTACCACAAGTGTCCAAAGCCTCTGACGTATTACGACAAGAAGAAATTCAAAGAGATGTCCCAAAACCAACCATCATCATTCCAACAGCCTTACACACCACTACCAATCATAGATCACAAAACAATGCTACCACCAGGAACAATTCAACTAACCACAACACATCCTACAACAGAGTCCCTTCAGAAAGGAGTTTATTGCACTAAGCGCAACAAAGAAGGTCATTATGGGGAGAATGTTACAAAATTGTTGGTTATCCACCGGGACATCCTCTTCACAACAAATACACTCCTCCAAATCAAAGAAACAACTCGTGGTCAAAAGTAAATGCGATTAACACCATGCACAGTGCGGAAAATACCAATGACATACCACCAAATCTATCGATACTCCTACATCATCATCTATACGCTCTTCGATCCATTTGTGTATTCAAGGATGGACCAACTCCAAAACCGGTGAATCAAGTCCTTCTTATGCTTGAGAACAATCCAAAGGAATTTCAGCAACACCCGAGCCGACAAGGGTAAAGATATCTGTCTGGTTTCATATCGAACTTTAACTAATGTACAATAGCGAAAACCTTTACAAAATATCCAAAGAAAACATAAATAACTAATCTTCCAAAATAAATCTAAAATCTCTATGGTAAAGTCTTGCTCTCATTTCTACTCTCAAGCCCGGATCGGCTATCCCATAAGCTCATCTTGAATGCTAAATACCGCCGAGGAAAATAAAAGTCTTGGTGAGCTTACAAAGCCCAGTGAACAGATATAACGAAACAAAAGCTAAACCAAACAAATATACGAATAACGAAGATAAAATGAAATAATGACGAAGGATCTTTTAGGATTCTGCGGAAGCATAAATATACAGAAATCCAAACAACCACATAACAGTTTAGACATCACATAGCACATTAAAGACACAAAAACAAACACTTCGAACAACCAAACGCACAACATATCGAATAACAGTTACGTATAATCCAAGCGGAAAATCTAAAAGCTAACGGAGGCAATTCTAGAAAATAAACATGGCATTCATACAAATCAATTAATCAACATTTAATACACTTAAAGCCATATTGTAGCAATGAAATGGCGAGACAATATAGCTAAACCAGTTCTCGGATCCAATCCTAATATTAGCGAGTTTAAACATGGCGGTCACATATACGTACGGATAAATAATCTTCCAAAACACTCAATTGTACACTAGCACATCCATCTCGCAAATCAACACATTCACGTAATGATAACAAATCATACTATCGATATACAAATCGGTTTTAACGTATTAATCCTATCCTAGGTGGCAACTAATAATCACTTAAAACAAATACGTCATAAGCACATTTACTAACACATCATATCGAAATATCTTTCTTCAAAAGGTAACATCGAAAATAAATGGAGTAGCTAGCTCCCAGTTTTTGTGAAGACGCGTATTGCTGCGACATCATTCACGGATAACGGATCGGATATAGGATGCATCCATCGCCCTTCCTACATATTCAAAAATATGCTTCACCATCCGAGACGTGGCGAACATCACTCTCATCGCCCTAGAGTCATATCGAGGTGCATCATCGATACGGACATGGAACCCCATGACTAGTTAAATATTTGGTTATTATCAACCAACTTAAGTCAAACAGATTTTCAGATATAGCACAGATCATAGTCAAACTTCAAGGTCACAGATAACATATCAGATAGTTCATATCATAAAGTTCACATTCAGATAATCAGAAATCATGAGTTCATATCATAGAGGCATATCATATATTCATAAACAGAAGTTCATAACCAGAGGTTCATAATCATAAGTTCATACTCAACCATATCAAGGTTCATCAATTGTGCATATCAAAATCTTCCTAACATAAGTTCACATCAGATATTGCATAGTTCACTAGAACATAAGTTCGGATAAGTAATGAGATCAAACAATCGGGAAAGGGTTCATAGCAATGGCATTGGAAATCCTAATAAGCATGAGAGAATGACAAAGAAGGAAAACATGAGGGACCTTCTTGAAAAGGTCGAATATCATGCGATAACACAAGTGTCTTAAAGTAAGGCAGAATATCCGTACCTTAAAGCAAATGAGAAAAGCAACGAATGAGCGAATACGAAGATGTAACGTCGCGTCTCCTCCGACGAATCTACACGGATTATGATTTATTTAATACTTATCAGTATAACGGATTAATCTCATTAATACTTTTAAAGTTGTTAGATTATTCTCATTTTTAGTGACGGACGGAATTACAATGTTTTAGAGTCTTAATCATTAATTAGTTTAACTTATGGGTTGCAAATGACAAACGGTAAACTTAAGGGCTTAATATGGCATACATCTTATTTAAGAGCTTATATAATCATCTTTCAAAGTATAGGGTTTACAAATGTTAAAGGCGGATTTTAAGACTCTCTTCAAAATGGTTTACATAATCTTTATAACTTACATGAAATAACGAAATTACACACTTAGCTTTTAACCCTAATCAACTTCCTATTTATGTTCTAGGGTTTCCATACTTTTAATATCACTTAATACGCATTTAATTTACATGTTACTTCTTTTAATGATTTATACTTTGACCTAGAACGTATATGGAAACAAACCGAGTTACCTCAAACTCATGCATGTCCTTACGTAATTCATTTACACATGTTGACCCATAATTACCCAAAATTACATGTTGCACCTTTAACATCTTTAATTATACGATCTAACCTTCTATTATCGATTTTACACTTTTAGCCCAAAGGTTTTAGAATTTACAAAACATACCCTTTTAGTTAAATACAATTGAATAGCCCTCTAAATATCCAAAATTACGTTTAACCCCATACTTATTTTTATCGTTTAGTACCATTATTTTACTATTCACAAAAACAACCTTTAAGTTTCATAATTTACAAAACCAACCCAAAGCTTTTATGTAAAACCGAATAATGTACAACTCAAGTACAAGCCCTAAACCTAGATTAAACCCAATCATTAGCTCATCATTATTACTTCATTTATTACCCTTAATGATAACAAGAAAACCCTAGTTCATGCAAACCCTAATCATCCCTTTATAATTCTTTCCTTTTCATACGCTTAATCGAACAATAAAACCCAAGACAATTCACACAAGCTTCAATTCACAATTATGTATTTTATTCAGGTCTTATAACATGTAAGAGCTTGGAAAAATCAATTCATGGCCTCAAAATTATCATAAGCTCATCGTTATTTTTATACGCTTTTAGGGTTTCAATTCCAATTAATTCCATACGACTTATAAAACATGCATGGCCAATTTTTACGTGTTATATGTGACTTGTAGGACTGAAAGCAATATTAGAAACATACCCTTGATGAGCTTTGGTCGTTAGAACAAAAGAAACACAAAAACTTCCAATCGGCGAAACCCTAAATTGACCCAAAACTAATCACGATCAAACCAGCTGCTTAGGGCCTCGAACACGATTTTTCTCACCTTCTTTACCTTAAATCTCGTCCAAGAAAAATAGCCTTAAGCCTTGGGAACTGATGGTCGAATTTTGGAGGGTTTTGGAGTCGGTTTGGGGTAAATCGATTATTAGGGATAGATTAAACCGTACCTTATGTATTTATATAGGTTTTACTATTTTTCTTGTGGGCTTTATAATGTATTGGACTTAAAATAATTGGACTCTAAATAATATAGATTATATTGGGCTTTTATTAGTTTTATTCTCTTATAAAAGTTAATAATTATATTCGGTCATATTTATAAAATACAAAAACTGATTTTATAAAATTATAAACTATAAAATTAGCTTTTCAAAGTATTTAAAATTTATTTGGATCATATGTGGTATTTCTTATAAATTTTCGAATTTACATAGCTCATTTGGTATTCTTTAAATTAGTTATTCATACTTTTTGATTGTAGGGGTATTTTGGTCTTTTGTGAACTTTAGAAATTCCGGTATTACAATTCTTCCCTCTAAAAGAAAATTTCGTCCCGAAATTGGACAAAGCGAACGCAAGAGAAAGCGAATCGGATTTGAATTTCTAAGAATATATCGAGCGTTAATCTTATATCGGAACAAATGAATTTCTTATCGAATATTCGAACTCATACTTATTCAGAAATCCAATCAATAGTCAAATACTTATAATAGATAATTATATACGTATCAGAATAATGGCGGAGAACAGATGAGACGCAGAAAACCAAACGACAAATTCTAACTTATTCAGATATCTAATGATGAGGACATCATATGCATAGACGAAATAAATCCTATCGGCCTCAATAGTCGCAGAAATATGTGGAGACATATAAGGTTAAGGTGGTCATAGCAATCTATAGGTTCGCACAGATCATAACAACTTCGGATTCTAAGCGTACAAAACTTATACGTAACAAATATCGACGAAATCTCACAAATAGGTATGGAATTTCAAACGAACATGAGAAACACCAAATAACAGATACAAGTCAAAGTCTATTCACACATCAACCATAGGCATTTCCCAGACGTCGTATACCTTCAATAAGTTCAGATTATATGATCTCGGTATTATTACGTTGATCAGGCGTCATAATACTTGCATCACATAACAAGTTCTTATTGTCATTATATTCGGTCTCGGGTCATGACAAAACACATAACTAATATCATAACAAAACATACCACATATAGATAACATACATATAGCAAGTAACATATAATAACAACCCAGATTCACATGAGTATACCATCATGATGGTCATACTTCATCCAAGCGATAATTAAACAACAACACTAAGAGAATAAATAGCAGACGAAACTTATGAGGACTAACGGAAACTTAACGAATCTAACAGAACGAAACAACAGACAGGAACTATACTTTCAAATTTTGCTTTATTTCCATTAACCAAACAAAATTTTGCAGAATCGTCTTAAGATGAACTTCCAAAAGAAAACCTAATAATCCCAGATTCAAACGTCAAAATGAAAACAGAAAAAAACCTAACTCAAAATCAAATGTCAAAAAGTTCTCATAGGGAGGACAACAAATCAGAAGCGAAAATTCTATTCTTGTGTCGGATTGAACCTACTAGTAGCCGTAGACTCCAAATCCGAATCCACCTCGTGTTCTTCCTCGGGTTCTTCTTCTTCCTCTTCTTCCTCGTTTTCCTCTTCTTCCTCGCTTATCCATCCGTTCTTGTTTCCTTCACGCTGTGGTAGTAGCGATTAGCAAAGCCACCTTCCGCTTCCTCTCTTCCTCCTCCGGCACACGATCCACAAAAGCATATAGATCGCGACTCTCGACTTGTCCTACTCCTTCATCCTCAACGAACTTGGGACACCTATCGGGATATCTAGTAGTGAAACCTTGGTTGTCAACAACCTTAGTTTCATACTCCTCCACCACCTCCGTCGATTGTCTTCAAAGTCGACTTCTCCTCGATGGTGCATGGCCACATATAGGCGGAACTCTTATCCTTTACTAGTCCGCTTCACCTTACCATACCTCGTGCGCCCCTTAGCAATGACAACGACCCACTTCATCTTCTCCTTGGGTTGCCTAGCGGTCCTTGATTACTCCTATTAGATGAACTAGGCGACGGGAATAACCATCTAAAAGAAATACCAACTATCGGTAAAACTTAAATACGATAGGTACGCAAAGAAAATGCAGAAGGAAAATCCTAAATCTACCCACTTCTCACGGTCATAGCCTAAGCTCTAAGGGTCCTAAAACCTAGAGCTCGATACCATAAATTGTAACACCCCGACCCGACAAGGGTAAAGATATCACAATCTGGTTTCATATCGAACTTTAACTAATGTACAATAGCGAAAACCTTTACAAAATATCCAAAAGAAAACATAAATAACTAATCTTCCAAAATAAATCTAAAATCTCTATGGTAAAGTCTTGCTCTCGACTCTACTCTCAAGCCCGGATCGGCTATCCCATAAGCTCATCTTGAATGCTAAATACCGCCGCAGAAAATAAAAGTCTGGTGAGCTTACAAAGCCAGTGAACAGATATAATGAAACAAAAGCTAAACCAAACAAATATACGAATAACGAAGATAAAATGAAATAAGAACGAAGGATCTTTTAGGATTTCGGAAGCATAAATATCTAAATCAAACAACCACATAACAGTTTAGACATCACATAGCACATTAAAGACACAAAAACAAACACTTCAGAACAACCAAACGCATAACATATCGAATAACAGATTACGTATAATCCAAACGGAAAATCTAAAAGCTAACGGAGGCAATTCCTAGAAAATAAACATGGCATTCATACAAATCAATTAATCAACATTTAATACACTTAAAGCAATATTGTAGCAGCGGAAATGGCAGACAGTTTAGCTAAACCAGTTCTCAGATCCAATCCTAATATTAGCAGAGTTTAAACATGGCAGGTCACATATACAGACAGATAAATAATCTTCCAAAACACTCAATTGTACACTAGCACATCCATCTCGCAAATCAACACATTCACGTAATGATAACAAATCATACTATCAGATATACAAATCGGTTTTAACGATTAATCCTATCAGCGTGGCAACTAATAATCACTTAAAACAAATACGTCATAAGCACATTTACTAACACATCATATCGAAATATCTTTCTTCAAAGGTAACATCGGAAAATAAATGGAGTAGCTAGCTCCAGATTTTGTGAAGACGCAGATTGCACACGACATCATTCACCGGATAACATATCGGATAACGGATCGGATATAGGATGCATCCATCGCCCTTCCTACATATTCAAAAATATGCTTCACCATCCGAGCGTGGCGAACATCACTCTCTCGCCTAGAGTCATATCGAGGTGCATCATCGATACGGACATGGAACCCCATGACTAGTTAAATATTTGGTTATTATCAACCAACTTAAGTCAACAGATTTTCGGATATAGCACGGATCATAGTCAAACTTCAAGGTCGCGGATAACATATCTAGATAGTTCATATCATAAAGTTCACATTCGGATAGTCGAAATCATGAGTTCATATCATGAGGCATATCATATATTCATAAGCAGTTCATAACCGAGGTTCATAATCATAAGTTCATACTCAACCATATCAAGGTTCATCAATTGTGCATATCAAAATCTTCCTAACATAAGTTCACATCGATATTGCATAGTTCACTAGAACATAAGTTCGGATAAGTAATGAGATCAAACATTCGGAAAGGGTTCATAGCAATGGCATTGGAAATCCTAATAAGCATGAGAGAATGACAAAGAAGGAAAACATGAGGACCTTTCTTGAAAAGGTCGAGAATATCAGACGATAACACAAGTGTCTTAAAGTAAGCAGAATATCCGTACCTTAAAGCAAATGAGAGAAAAGCAGCGAATGAGCGAATACGAAGATGTAACGTCGCCTCCTCCAAACGAATCTACACGGATTATGATTTATTTAATACTTATCATTAATGTCATAACGGATTAATCTCATTAATACTTTTAAAGTTGTTAGATTATTCTCATTTTAGTGACGGACGAATTACAATGTTTTAGAGTCTTAATCATTAATTAGTTTAACTTATGGGTTGCAAATGACAAACGGTAAACTTAAGGGCTTAATATGGCATACATCTTATTTAAGAGCTTATATAATCATCTTTCAAAGTATAGGGTTTACAAATGTTAAAGACGGATTTTAAGACTCTCTTCAAAATGGTTTACATAATCTTTTATAACTTACATGAAATAACGAAATTACACACTTAGCTTTTAACCCTAATCAACTTCTTAATTTATGTTCTAGGGTTTCCATACTTTTAATATCATTTAATACGCATTTAATTTACATGTTACTTCTTTTAATGATTTATACTTTGACCTAGAACGTATATGGAAACAAACCGAAGTTACCTCAAAACTCATGCATGTCCTTACGTAATTCATTTACACATGTTGACCCATAATTACCCAAAATTACATGTTGCACCTTTAACATCTTTAATTATACGATCTAACCTTCTATTATCAGATTTTACACTTTTAGCCCAAAGGTTTTAGAATTTACAAAACATACCCTTTTAGTTAAATACAATTCGAATAGCCCTCTAAATATCCAAAATTACACGTTTAACCCCATACTTATTTTATATCGTTTAGTACCATTATTTTACTATTCACAAAACAACCTTTAAGTTTCATAATTTACAAAACCAACCCAAAGCTTTTATGTAAAACCGAATAATGTACAACTCAAGTACAAGCCCTAAACCTAGATTAAACCCAATCATTAGCTCATCATTATTACTTCATTTATTACCCTTAATGATAACAAGAAAACCCTAGTTCATGCAAACCCTAATCATCCCTTTATAATTCTTTCCTTTTTCATACGCTTAATCGAACAATAAAACCCAAGACAATTCACACAAGCTTCGAATTCACAATTATGTATTTTATTCAGGTCTTATAACATGTAAGAGCTTCTGGAAAAATCAATTCATGGCCTCAAAAATTATCATAAGCTCATGCGTTATTTTTATACGCTTTTAGGGTTTCAATTCCAATTAATTCCATACGACTTATAAAACATGCATGGCCAATTTTTACGTGTTATATGTGACTTGTAGGACTGAAAGCAACATTAGAAACATACCCTTGATGAGCTTTGGTCGTTAGAACAAAAGAAACACAAAAACTTCCAATCGGCGAAACCCTAAATTGACCCAAAACTAATCACGATCAAACCCGGTAACTTAGGGCCTCGAACACGATTTTTCTCACCTTCTTTACCTTAAATCTCGTCCAAGAAAAATAGCCTTAAGCCTTGGGAACTGATGGTCGAATTTTGGAGGGTTTTGGAGTCGGTTTAGGTAAATCGATTATTAGGGATAGATTAAACCGTACCTTATGTATTTATATAGATTTTACTATTTTCTTGTGGGCTTTATAATGTATTGGACTTAAAATAATTGGACTCTAAATAATATAGATTATATTGGGCTTTTATTAGTTTTATTCTCTTATAAAAGTTAATAATTATATTCGGTCATATTTATAAAATACAAAAACTGATTTTATAAAATTATAAACTATAAAATTAGCTTTTCAAAGTATTTAAAATTTATTTGGATCATATATGGTATTTCTTATAAATTTTCTGAATTTACATAGCTCATTTGGTATTCTTTAAATTAGTTATTCATACTTTTTGATTGTAGGGGTATTTTGGTCTTTTTGTGAACTTTAGAAATTCCAGGTATTACAATTCTTCCCCTCTAAAAGAAAATTTCGTCCCCGAAATTGGACAAGGCGGAACAGAACAGAAAACGAATCGGATTTCAGAATTTCTAAGAATATATCGAACGTTAATCTTATATCGGAACAAATGAATTTCTTATCAGAATATTCGAACTCATACTTATTCAGAAATCCAATCAATAGTCAAATACTTATAATAGATAATTATATACGTATCGAATAATGGCGGAGAAACGGATGAGACTTGAAAACCAAACGACAAATTCTAACTTATTCAGATATCTAATGATGAGGACATCATATGCATAGACGAAATAAATCCTATCGGCCTCAATAGTCGCAGAAATATGTGGAGACATATAAGGTTAAGGTGGTCATAGCAATCTATAGGTTCGCACAGATCATAACAACTTCGGATTCTAAGCGTACAAAACTTATACGTAACAAATATCGACGAAATCTCACAAATAGGTACGGAATTTCAAACGAACATGAGAAGCACCAAATAACAGATACAAGTCAAAGTCTATTCACACATCAACCATAGGCATTTCCCAGACGTCGTATACCTTCAATAAGTTCAGATTATATGATCTCGGTATTATTACGTTGATCAGGCGTCATAATACTTGCATCACATAACAAGTTCTTATTGTCATTATATTCGGTCTCGGGTCATGACAAAACACATAACTAATATCATAACAAAACATACCACATACAGATAACATACATATAGCAAGTAACATATAATAACAACCCAGATTCACATGAGTATACCATCATGATGGTCATACTTCATCCAAGCGATAATTAAACAACAACACTAAGAGAATAAATAGCAGACGAAACTTATGAGGACTAACGGAAACTTAACGAATCTAACAGAACGAAACAACAGACAGGAACTATACTTTCAAATTTTGCTTTATTTCCATTAACCAAACAAAATTTTGCAGAATCGTCTTAAGATGAACTTCCAAAAGAAAACCTAATAATCCCAGATTCAAACGTCAAAATGAAAACAGAAAAAAACCTAACTCAAAATCAAATGTCAAAAAGTTCTCATAGGGAGGACAACAAATCAGAATCGAAAATTCTATTCTTGTGTCGGATTGAACCTACTAGTAGCCGTAGACTCCAAATCCGAATCCACCTCGTGTTCTTCCTCGGGTTCTTCTTCTTCCTCTTCTTCCTCGTTTTCCTCTTCTTCCTCGCTTATCCATCCGTTCTTGTTTCCTTCACTTTGTGGTAGTAAGCGATTAGCAAAGCCACCTTCCGCTTTCTCTTCCTCCTCCCGACACGATCCACAAAAGCATACAGATCGCGACTCTCAGCTCGTCCTACTCCTTCATCCTCAACGAACTTGGGACACCTATCAGGATATCTAGTAGTGAAACCTTGGTTGTCAACAACCTTAGTTTCATACTCCTCCACCACCTCTCCGTCGATTGTCTTCAAAGTCAGCTTCTCCTCGATGGTGCATGGCCACATATAGGCCGGAACTCTTATCCTTTTACTAGTCCGCTTCACCTTACCATACCTCGTGCAGCCCTTAGCAATGACAACGGCCCACTTCATCTTCTCCTTGGGTTGCCTAGCCGGTCCTTGATTACTCCTATTAGATGAACTAGGGCGACGGGGAATAACCATCTAAAAGAAATACCAACTATCAGTAAAACTTAAATACGATAGGGTACGCAAAGAAGTACGCAGAAAGGAAAATCCTAAATCTACCCACTTCTCACAGGTCATAGCCTAAGCTCTAAGGGTCCTAAAACCTAGAGCTCTGATACCATAAATTGTAACACCCCGACCCGACAAGGGTAAAGATATCACAATACGGTTTCATATCAGAACTTTAACTAATGTACAATAGCGAAAACCTTTACAAAATATCCAAAAGAAAACATAAATAACTAATCTTCCAAAATAAATCTAAAATCTCTATGGTCAAGTCTTGCTCTCAGCTCTACTCTCAAGCCCAGATCAGCTATCCCATAAGCTCATCTTGAATGCTAAATACCTGCCGCAGGAAAATAAAAGTGCGGCTGAGCTTACAAAGCCCAGTGAACAGATATAACGAAACAAAAGCTAAACCAAACAAATATACGAATAACGAAGATAAAATGAAATAATGACGAAGGATCTTTTAGGATTCTGCGGAAGCATAAATATACAGAAATCCAAACAACCACATAACAGTTTAGACATCACATAGCACATTAAAGACACAAAAACAAACACTTCAGAACAACCAAACGCATAACATATCGAATAACAGATTACGTATAATCCAAACGGAAAATCTAAAAGCTAACGGAGGCAATTCCTAGAAAATAAACATGGCATTCATACAAATCAATTAATCAACATTTAATACACTTAAAGCAATATTGTAGCAATGAAATGGCGTAATTTAGCTAAACCGGTTCTCGATCCAATCCTAATATTAGCGAGTTTAAACATGGCAGGTCACATATACAGACAGATAAATAATCTTCCAAAACACTCAATTGTACACTAGCACATCCATCTCGCAAATCAACACATTCACGTAATGATAACAAATCATACTATCAGATATACAAATCAGGTTTTAACGTATTAATCCTATCCCAGCGTGGCAACTAATAATCACTTAAAACAAATACGTCATAAGCACATTTACTAACACATCATATCGAAATATCTTTCTTCAAAAGGTAACATCGGAAAATAAATGGAGTAGCTAGCTCTCGATTTTGTGAAGACGCGTGTGCACACGACATCATTCACCGGATAACATATCGGATAATGATCGATATAGGATGCATCCATCGCCCTTCCTACATATTCAAAAATATGCTTCACCATCCGAGGCGATGGCGAGAACATCACTCTCGCCTAGAGTCATATCGAGGTGCATCATCGATACGGACATGGAACCCCATGACTAGTTAAATATTTGGTTATTATCAACCAACTTAAGTCAAACAGATTTTCGGATATAGCATGATCATAGTCAAACTTCAAGGTCACGGATAACATACTAGATAGTTCATATCATAAAGTTCACATTCAGATAGTCAGAAATCATGAGTTCATATCATAGAGGCATATCATATATTCATAAACAGAAGTTCATAACCAGAGGTTCATAATCATAAGTTCATACTCAACCATATCAAGGTTCATCAATTGTGCATATCAAAATCTTCCTAACATAAGTTCACATCAGATATTGCATAGTTCACTAGAACATAAGTTCAGATAAGTAACAGATCAAACATTCAGGAAAGGGTTCATAGCAATGGCATCGGAAATCCTAATAAGCATGAGAGAATGACAAAGAAGGAAAACATGAGGGACCTTTACTGAAAAGGTCGAATATCTCAGACGATAACACAAGTGTCTTAAAGTAAGAGAATATCCGTACCTTAAAGCAAATGAGAGAAAAGCAACGAATGAATGAATACGAAGATGTAACGTCGCGTCTCCTCCAGCGAATCTACACGGATTATGATTTATTTAATACTTATAGCATCATAATGTCGGATTAATCTCATTAATACTTTTAAAGTTGTTAGATTATTCTCATTTTTAGTGACGGACGGAATTACAATGTTTTAGAGTCTTAATCATTAATTAGTTTAACTTATGGGTTGCAAATGACAAACGGTAAACTTAAGGGCTTAATATGGCATACATCTTATTTAAGAGCTTATATAATCATCTTTCAAAGTATAGGGTTTACAAATGTTAAAGACGGATTTTAAGACTCTCTTCAAAATGGTTTACATAATCTTTTATAACTTACATGAAATAACGAAATTACACACTTAGCTTTTAACCCTAATCAACTTCTTAATTTATGTTCTAGGGTTTCCATACTTTTAATATCACTTAATACGCATTTAATTTACATGTTACTTCTTTTAATGATTTATACTTTGACCTAGAACGTATATGGAAACAAACCGAAGTTACCTCAAAACTCATGCATGTCCTTACGTAATTCATTTACACATGTTGACCCATAATTACCCAAAATTACATGTTGCACCTTTAACATCTTTAATTATACGATCTAACCTTCTATTATCGATTTTACACTTTTAGCCCAAAGGTTTTAGAATTTACAAAACATACCCTTTTAGTTAAATACAATTGAATAGCCCTCTAAATATCCAAAATTACACGTTTAACCCCATACTTATTTTTATATCGTTTAGTACCATTATTTTACTATTCACAAAAACAACCTTTAAGTTTCATAATTTACAAAACCAACCCAAAACTTTTATGTAAAACCGAATAATGTACAACTCAAGTACAAACCCTAAACCTAGATTAAACCCAATCATTAGCTCATCATTATTACTTCATTTATTACCTTAATGATAACAAGAAAACCCTAGTTCATGCAAACCCTAATCATCCTTTATAATTCTTTCCTTTTCCACGCTTAATCGAACAATAAAACCCAAGACAATTCACACAAGCTTCGAATTCACAATTCGTATTTTATTCAGGTCTTATAACATGTAAGAGCTTCTAGAAAAATCAATTCATGGCCTCAAAATTATCATAAGCTCATGCGTTATTTTTATACGCTTTTAGGGTTTCAATTCCAATTAATTCCATCGACTTATAAAACATGCATGGCCTATTTTACGTGTTATATGTGACTTATAGGACTGAAAGCAACATTAGAAACATACCCTTGATGAGCTTTGGTCGTTAGAACAAAAGAAACACAAAAACTTCCAATCATGAAACCCTAAATTGACCCAAAACTAATCACGATCAAACCAGCTGCTTAGGGCCTCGAACACGATTTTTCTCACCTTCTTTACCTTAAATCTCGTCCAAGAAAAATAGCCTTAAGCCTTGGGAACTGATGGTCGAATTTTGGAGGGTTTGGAGTCGGTTTGAGGTAAATCGATTATTAGGGATAGATTAAACCGTACCTTATGTATTTATATAGGTTTTACTATTTTCTTGTGGGCTTTATAATGTATTGGACTTAAAATAATTGGACTCTAAATAATATAGATTATATTGGGCTTTTATTAGTTTTATTCTCTTATAAAGTTAATAATTATATTCGGCCATATTTATAAAATACAAAAGCGATTTTATAAAATTATAAACTATAAAATTAGCTTTTCAAAGTATTTAAAATTTATTTGGATCATATGTGGTATTTCTTATAAATTTTCGAATTTACATAGCTCATTTGGTATTCTTTAAATTAGTTATTCATACTTTTTAATTGTAGGGGTATTTTGGTCTTTTGTGAACTTTAGAAATTCCGTGTATTACAAATTCACTCTTTGGTACTCTCCACACATGGCGGTAGATTCTCTTTATAGCTTCATTTTCACATGGTTTTTAGATATTTGGATTATAGACAGTTGGAGCTCTTGACCATATATGCATATCTCTTGATAAAATGCATGACATTCACACTCTTAAACATCCAACACTTGTCACTTTACCCAATGGACACCAAATCACAGTTGATATAGTAGGATCAGTTAAACTAACACCAACCCTTACACTCACAGATGTCCTTTATATCCCCACATTCACATATAACCTCATTTCTATTAGCAGGCTCACAGCAACCACACACTCATCAGTCACTTTCACTCACAAACAGTGCATTTTTCAGGGCCATGATGGCTCTATAACTCAAGGATCTTTACATGGTGGTCTCTACACTCTCAATTCTTCACCAACTGCTGCTACTTCAACCATCCTTTCCACCATTGGTTCACCTCAACTATGGCATGCTAGACTTGGACACCCATCCTATCAAGTTCTTCGGAAGATCAAGACCTTATCTCCTTTTGTAAAAAGTAACTCAGAAACCACTTGTACCATTTGTCCATTAGCAAAACAACATGTTTTACCATTTCCTTCTAGTACTTCTCATGCTACAACTTTGTTTGAACTTGTTCACTTAGATGTTTGGGGACCATACAAACAATCTACAATCAATAAAGCGACAGTTTAGCTAAACCGGTTCTCAGATCCAATCCTAATATTAGCGAGTTTAAACATGGCGGTCGCATATCTGAACGAGATAAATAATCTTCCAAAACACTCAATTGTACACTAGCACATCCATCTCGCAAATCAACACATTCACGTAATGATAACAAATCATACTATCGAGATATACAAATCGGGTTTTAACGTATTAATCCTATCCCAGTGGCAACTAATAATCACTTAAAACAAATCGTCATAAGCACATTTACTAACACATCATATCGAAATATCTTTCTTCAAAAGGTAACATCGGAAAATAAATGGAGTAGCTAGCTCCAGATTTTGTGAAGGCAGCGTGTGCTGCGACATCATTCACCGAGATAACATATCGGATAACGATCGGATATAGGATGCATCCATCGCCCTTCCTACATATTCAAAAATATGCTTCACCATCGAGGCGATGGCGAACATCACTCTCGCCTAGAGTCATATCGAGGTGCATCAACGATACGGACATGGAACCCCATGACTAGTTAAATATTTGGTTATTATCAACCAACTTAAGTCAAACAGTTTTCGGATATAGCACGGATCATAGTCAAACTTCAAGGTCGCGGATAACATATCGGATAGTTCATATCATAAAGTTCACATTGGATAGTCGAAATCATGAGTTCATATCATAGAGGCATATCATATATTCATAAGCGAAGTTCATAACCGGAGGTTCATAATCATAAGTTCATACTCAACCATATCAAGGTTCATCAATTGTGCATATCAAAATCTTCCTAACATAAGTTCACATCGGATATTGCATAGTTCACTAGAACATAAGTTCGGATAAGTGTGAGATCAAACATTGGGAAAGGGTTCATAGCAATGGCATGAAATCCTAATAAGCATGAGAGAATGACAAAGAAGGAAAACATGAGGGACCTTCTTGAAAAGGTCGAATATCATGCGATAACACAAGTGTCTTAAGTAAGGCAGAATATCCGTACCTTAAAGCAAATGAGAGAAAAGCAACGAATGAGCGAATACGAAGATGTAACGTCGGCGTCTCCTCAGAAGCGAATCTACACGGATTATGATTTATTTAATACTTATCATTATAACGGATTAATCTCATTAATACTTTTAAAGTTGTTAGATTATTCTCATTTTTAGTGACGGAATTACAATGTTTTAGAGTCTTAATCATTAATTAGTTTAACTTATGGGTTGCAAATGACAAACGGTAAACTTAAGGGCTTAATATGGCATACATCTTATTTAAGAGCTTATATAATCATCTTTCAAAGTATAGGGTTTACAAATGTTAAAGACGGATTTTAAGACTCTCTTCAAAATGGTTTACATAATCTTTTATAACTTACATGAAATAACGAAATTACACACTTAGCTTTTAACCCTAATCAACTTCTTAATTTATGTTCTAGGGTTTCCATACTTTTAATATCACTTAATACGCATTTAATTTACATGTTACTTCTTTTAATGATTTATACTTTGACCTAGAACGTATATGGAAACAAACCGAAGTTACCTCAAAACTCATGCATGTCCTTACGTAATTCATTTACACATGTTGACCCATAATTACCCAAAATTACATGTTGCACCTTTAACATCTTTAATTATACGATCTAACCTTCTATTATCAGATTTTACACTTTTAGCCCAAAGGTTTTAGAATTTACAAAACATACCCTTTTAGTTAAATACAATTGAATAGCCCTCTAAATATCCAAAATTACACGTTTAACCCCATACTTATTTTTATACGTTTAGTACCATTATTTTACTATTCACAAAAACAACCTTTAAGTTTCATAATTTACAAAACCAACCCAAAGCTTTTATGTAAAACCGAATAATGTACAACTCTCAGTACAAGCCCTAAACCTAGATTAAACCCAATCATTAGCTCATCATTATTACTTCATTTATTACCTTAATGATAACAAGAAAACCCTAGTTCATGCAAACCTAATCATCCTTTATAATTCTTTCCTTTTCATACGCTTAATCGAACAATAAAACCCAAGACAATTCACACAAGCTTGAATTCACAATTCGTATTTTATTCAGGTCTTATAACATGTAAGAGCTTGGAAAAATCAATTCATGGCCTCAAAATTATCATAAGCTCATGTTATTTTTATACGCTTTTAGGGTTTCAATTCAATTAATTCCATACGACTTATAAAACATGCATGGCCTATTTTTACGTGTTATATGTGACTTGTAGGACTGAAAGCAACATTAGAAACATACCCTTGATGAGCTTTGGTCGTTAGAACAAAAGAAACACAAAAACTTCCAATCGGCGAAACCCTAAATTGACCCAAAACTAATCACGATCAAACCAGCTGCTTAGGGCCTCGAACACGATTTTTCTCACCTTCTTTACCTTAAATCTCGTCCAAGAAAAATAGCCTTAAGCCTTGGGAACTGATGGTCGAATTTTGGAGGGTTTGGAGTCGGTTTAGGGTAAATCGATTATTGGGATAGATTAAACCGTACCTTATGTATTTATATAGGTTTTACTATTTTCTTGTGGGCTTTATAATGTATTGGACTTAAAATAATTGGACTCTAAATAATATAGATTATATTGGGCTTTTATTAGTTTTATTCTCTTATAAAAGTTAATAATTATATTCGTATATTTATAAAATACAAAAGCGATTTTATAAAATTATAAACTATAAAATTAGCTTTTCAAAGTATTTAAAATTTATTTGGATCATATGTGGTATTTCTTATAAATTTTCTGAATTTACATAGCTCATTTGGTATTCTTTAAATTAGTTATTCATACTTTTTAATTGTAGGGGTATTTTGGTCTTTTTGTGAACTTTAGAAATTCCAGGTATTACAAATTCACTGCTGGTACTCTCCCACACATGGCAGGTAGATTCTCTTTTATAGCTTCATTTTCACATGGTTTTTTAGATATTTGGATTATAGGCGGTGGGAACTCTTGACCATATATGCATATCTCTTGATAAAATGCATGACATTCACACTCTTAAACATCCAACACTTGTCACTTTACCCAATGGACACCAAATCACAGTTGATATAGTAGGATCGTTAAACTAACACCAACCCTTACACTCACGGATGTCCTTTATATCCCGCATTCACATATAACCTCATTTCTATTAGCGGGCTCACGACAACCACACACTCATCGGTCACTTTCACTCACAAACGATTGCATTTTCGGGGCCATGATGGCTCTATAACTCAAGGATCTTTACATGGTGGTCTCTACACTCAATTCTTCACCAACTGCTACTTCAACCATCCTTTCCACCATTGGTTCACCTCAACTATGGCATGCTAGACTTGGACACCCATCCTATCAAGTTCTTCAGAAGATCAAGACCTTATCTCCTTTTGTAAAAAGTAACTCAGAAACCACTTGTACCATTTGTCCATTAGCAAAACAACATGTTTTACCATTTCCTTCTAGTACTTCTCATGCTACAACTTTGTTTGAACTTGTTCACTTAGATGTTTGGGGACCATACAAACAATCTACAATCAATAAATGTAAATACTTCCTCACAATTGTTGATGATTTTTCAAGAGCAACATGGACATATTTGCTACCATCTAAACAACATGTTTTCACCACATTTCAATCCTTCTTTATTTATGTTACCATACAATTCAATACATCCATCAAAAGGATAAGATCGACAATGGAGCATGAATTTCTAAATGAATCTATGAACACCTTTCTTCAATCAAAGGCATCATCCACCAAACATCCCATCCATACACCCCACAACAAAATGCAAGGGTAGAGAAAACATAAACAACTCCTAGAAATGGCAAGAGCTTTATACTTCCAAGCACACTTTCCTCTACACCTATGGGGCTATTGCATTCTCACCTCCATATCTCATCAACGGACTACCTTCAGAGTTATTGACAATAAAAGTCCTTATGAAGTCCTTTACAACAAACCACCATCACTTGATCATCTCAGAACAATTGGATGCAAAGCAAATGCTTACATTCTCACCACAGATGAATTTGCTCCCAAATCCACACCAACTGTTTTACTTGGCTATCCACAAAATCAGAAAGGCTACCTCCTATATGATTTACAAACTCACAAAATCATCACCACCAGGAATGTCACATTTGATGAACACATCTTTCCTTTTCAATCCACCACTGACACCTCCATCCAACCAGACCCATACATTCACCACTTCAATATACTTCTGATCCACCAACATCTACACCTACACCTGCATCTTTTCCTACATCAAACACTTCTTCTCCTATAATCTCACCTGAACACCTATCAACCACTCACACAGAAACTCACACACCCTCAGTTACTGATTCACCAACACAGTCAACACAACAATCACCATCACATACTACTGTATCAACACAACCAACACCAATTCTTACACCATCTACTGAACCATCACTACACTCAACTTCACCTTCTATTTCTTCCACTGCAGTACCTATACCACCACCTCCACTGAGACAATCCACAAGATCCAAAACCATTTCTAAAACACTCATAGGTTTTCAATATCAACTACCAAAATCTTTCTTACACAATGTCACAACAAAACATCACCATTCCAATTACCTAAATTATAGAAACTTATCATCAAAAACATTGCATTTCATTTATAATGTTACCACCACCCATGAGCCCCACTCCTATTTCCAAGCATCTAAACATCCTAAGTGGAAGGAGGCTATGCAAGGGAAATTGACTCTTGAACAAAACAAGACATGGATCTACACCACATTACCTCAGGGCAAAGTAGCCATTGGAAGCAAATGGGTCTACAAGATCAAGCTCAAGGCTGATGGTACAGTTGAAAGATATAAGGCAAGACTAGTGGCCAAAGGGTACAATCAAAAGGAAGGAATTGATTTTAAAGAAACATTTGCTCCTGTTGCCAAGATGGTAACAGTCAGAACCTTGCTTGCAGTTGCAGTTCAACAAGGCTGCTACATATAACAACTTGACATTAACAATGCCTTCTTACATGGTGATTTACATGAGGATGTCTACATGACAGTTCCACAGGGCTGCAATCACAATCTTCCACCCAACACAGTCTGCAAACTAACTAAGTCCTTATATGGTCTAAAGCAAGCAAATAGACAATGGTTTGAGAAACTGACAACTTGTCTACTTCAACTTGGATTCAAACAAAGCCATCTTGACAACTCTCTTTTCACCATCATGCATCAAGCACCTTACTTCACTACTTGTCTATGTAGATGACATCCTCTTAGTTGGCAAAGACTACTTTTCTCAAAACCATCAAACAGTACTTACACAAAAGTTCGATTATAAAGGACCTAGGTGCTTTACATTACTACCTGGCATTGAATTCTTAAGAAACTCTTACGGTCTTGTAATGACACAAAGGAAATATGCTCTTGAGCTCCTAGAATGTGCAGATGTCCTTGACGAAGAAACCTATAGCCACCCCATGGATCCTATTCTCAAGCTTAATGAAACAGATGGCTATCTTCTTCCAGATCCCTCTTCATACAGAACTCTAGTAGGAAAACTTATTTATCTAACTATCACAAGACCAGACTTATCTTTTCTTTGCTCGAGCTTTAAGTCAATATTCACATAGTCCAAGATCTTCTCACTATCTTTGCACTCATAAGGGTTTTAAGATACATCAAACTTTGTCCAGGCCAAGGATTGTTTTTCCCTACCAAGAATCCTCTTCAACTAACTACTTATTGTGACAGTGATTGGGCAAGTTGTGCCACAACAAGGAGATCGATTCTTGGTTATCTTTGTTTTCTTGGCCATAGTCGATTTCTTTTCGATCAAAGAAACAAACTGTTGTTTCTAGAAGCTCAACAGAGGTGAGTACTGAGCTTTGGCGAGATAGTACTTGTGAAATCTCTTGGCTCAAATGTCTTCTTGAGTTTACATGTTTCGGTTTCCACTCCATCTCTAGTAATGTGACAATGCATCTACTATAGCCTTGGCCAACAATCCTATTCATCATGCTAGAACCAAACATATTGAAATAGATTGTCATTTTGTTAGAGACAAAATCAAACAAGGCCAAATCAAACCTGTTTTGTTCCTTCAAGATTTCAATTGGCGAGACATTCTCACAAAAGGTCTTAGCGGTACTTCACTATAATTGTCTATCCAAGTTAGGCATATGTGATCCTTTCACATTGCCAACTTGTGGAGGGGATAAAGAGAGCATAGCAGTCTCTACAAATTACAATGCAGTTCCAAACACTCCTACATGTAGCACAGAGAGCATATGCAGGACTGCAACTCCTCCAAAGATGAAGCTTCTTCTTAACAAGTGTTTAGTTCATTGTAATAGGATGTAGCATAGTTAATAGTGTTAGCTTAATCTTGTATCAGTTAGCTTAATTCAGTTTCATGTAGCAGACTATAAATAGTTTGTACAGTACTCATTCTTCTTTTAATGAAATACAATTTACTTTTTCATTCTCTCTACACTACCCTCTGTTTCTCAACAGAAACCCTCACAAAGAAGAAAGTAGAGCTCCTTTTTGGTGGTGTGGTTCAAAGGTTTGTCTGACATCTTAGTATAATGTTGATAGCCATCTGGTAACTTTTTCTCCCAGTATTCATCATCATCATCATCATTATCTATGTCCTTTTCATCCGATATCGAGAGACTTTTAAATCCTTCAATATCTTCATGCTGCATTTTTAAGTACAATCATTGTTACTTTTATTGACAAATAGACCATTAACTCACACAACAAAAACACCAAGTAAAACTTGCCATCTCTATTGGTTGAAATACAATTCCTTGAATCAAGAGACCATTATAAGAGATATAAGGAAATTCTGGATATGAAAGTCCCTCAATCACCACGTCAAATTCAACATTCGGCCCATGATTGATGAAACGCCACATTTTAACAGAAGACCAATCTTCTGGTGTCAGTTCTACAGTATTTGTAGAGCATATACTTAACTCCTCTTTTCTCCATTTAACCGTTATCAACTTCATGCTTGTGAGATCCACATTGATTTGCCGAGGCAACTTGAATATCAAGCTAACCTCATACATTTTTTTTTGAAAATTAGCTAACCTCATACATGGTACCAAGTGATAACGACATGCTAGTTTTTATTTGACATTTAACTTCATGGAATTCCCAAAAAGTATACTTTATTGCTCCCCAATGACTGAAAAATTCATAAGGTTATCACTTTAAGTTAAATTTTATTTTTTATCACCGAATAAGTAATCAGTCTCCATCAGATTTAATAATTAAGATTAGTTAAATAAACAAGTAAACTGTGAGCAGAAGAACAAAAGGAATAGTAACATTAACCATTCAAAAAGTCCATGCGCCAAAGGACAGTTTTAACCAAAAAAAAAAATGTAAAATAACTCTTCAGAAGTAGCATGGTTAGAAGTGGATCAAGGGTAAGAGAAAAGTTCTCAAATTATCTAAATATCAAACAAATTTTGACAATTTATTTCGTTTACCAAACTAAAAACTCATTTAATCATTATTTAAAAAAATTAAATACATCGTAAACCGTTAATTATTACGTGAATTAAATGCGTGTACAAAAGATAAATGTGACTTACACCTATACTGATCACTACAACGTAACTCCTTAAAGTATGAGGTGCACGGTAGATAAATGCCCAAACAAGTTTATCTTGAGACAACCAACCAACCAACCAACCAACGTCTCAAATATACATCAGTACACCCATAAAACGTCACTTCAATTCCAAATAAGCAATACCGTACAAAAACCCTGTAGCCATTTTGTTAAAATAATACCAATTCTCGCCGTGAAATAATTAACCTCTTGAAAATTTGTATTCAAAAATACCAATCATTTTACCAAATATTACTATATATATTAAAACACATTTGAAACGACGTCGGATACCAGTCGGATACCAACTGGGTTTACACATTTGAAACGACGTCGGATACCAACTGGGTTTCCGCCAAAATTGTTGGGCTATTTTGATCGCCTCAAACGATCGAACTGCCCTATTGTCCGGTCCAAAGAAAAATCTTTAGATAAGTAAAGTGAGATCCAGAAGCTTCACCAAAAATCTTTGGATAAAGTACATTGTCGTGGTGGGATAAGGGTGGTTGTGGTCTTGATTCGGGTGATGATCGAGATCAATGTTTTAAAACCCGGGTTGACCCGGCCGGTTCAACCGGTTGAACCGGGAACCGGTTCGGAGACCGGGCCGGATAGGACCGGGTTTTTGTATGGTTGAGAACCGGATTAAACCGCCGGTTTTGTTGACCAGGTTGACCGGTTTGATAAACCGGCGGGTCATGACTTTTATCATTTTTTTTTTTTTTTTTTTTTTCAAAAAATTAACAAAATGATTTTTTTTTCTATTAACTTTTCTAGGTTTAATTGAAAAGTTAAAGCGATGATAACTAATGTTTGTTAAAATTTTGTAAAATAGTAAATTATAGTTATATATAATCTTAGAATCACCAATTAATATAGTTTTACTATAAACCATTTTATAATTTAGAATCACCTTGAAAATTTTGGCTATATTTTTTAAAGATGTAGACTTAAAAGCAAAACTTTTGATATAGTCTTAATCTTCTTCATGAGTTTAATCGAATGTATGAATAAAACGGATAAATTATTAGATTATGCAATACTACTTATTAAATATAGGAAAAAGTATATATATGTATAGAACCGGTTCGACCCGGCGGTTCAACCGGTTGAACCGGTGACCCGGTGAACCGGCGACTTAACCGGGTCGATAAAAAAACCGGTTTTTAAAACATTGATCGAGATACTGGAAAGTAGCTATGAAAATAAAAAAGGTATGTACTTTGATTATTGTTGGACTTTCTTGATTTTTTTGTCTTGATTATTCATATGATTTGTGGGTTTTTGATGGTTTGTGAAAAAAAGACGAAACTAAGGATTTAGTTATGATTTTGGGCTTGACTTTTGTTATTAATATCTTTGGTGGATTTGGTGCGTGCCATGTGTTTGATGAATTGCTTGAGAAGATTGCATGTATGGTAAGTTTCCCTAACTACTTAGATTTACCGTTACAAATGATTTGCGTTTAATCTTTTGGTGTTTTCTAGGTGCATATCGTTATTAATATTTGTTCTATTTTTGGTTCGCCTTTGTTTGAAAAGTTTCAGTTTCGACTGAGGGATGCGGCGGGGTTTATGCTCATAAATGCCTTGTATATATAGTCGAAGTAGAGTTGGCCTCGATCGAGTTGGTGATGGTTTGCGACCGGGCTAAAGGGTAATTATATGTTCGAAAGCGTTTTAGTGGTTGATAAGCTTATTCATTCTTAAAATTTTACATTTTTTGTGGTTTCGTATCGTGTGCACTCAAATGTCGCTCAAATGGTTGAAGGTCTAAAAAATTGTGCCCTTTGGATCATGTGCAAAGAAGAAGAGGCCCCTGAACCAATTTGGGTTTAACCATGAGCTGTATAAACCTATACTAGCAACTGCATTCCTGGGCGTACAGAACAAGAGCCAATAGAGTTGCGGGCATAGCGACCCAAGGTAAGACCTTTCGAGATATTTGGGTTTAACCACAAGGTAAGACCTTTCAAAGAAATAAGTGCATGGGTGTCGGATGGCGGCACTTTATGACTTGAGACATGTAGCATTTTAAATTAACCTTAGGCCACCATTTTGTTTCTTTGGTGTTTGCATTTGCGGTATATCGACCACGCTATCACGGTGTAAAGCCGATTCACCCAATCACATGCGTAATTATGCCATTGCCTTATTATCCGGGTTTTCATTAGCTATATCTGATTGTAAATATGTTTACACCATTAATTGTTTTCAGTACTACGGATCCGGATGGTTCCAAATCGAGAGAGCGATAATACGGTCATAGTTTTTTCGCTCTGTGGGCGCTAATACGTACCAAGGAACTCGCGTGCTACCGGACAATGGCGAGGCGACTCGAGAATCTTCATAGAAAAACAATCACCAACATACACGGTAAATTTGCGTTATTAGTTTATCTGTTGATTTATTTGTTTTAAATGATGTCTGGAAGAACATGGTATGTACTAATCCATATCTTAAACCTGCTTTCTTAGTCATTTAATACAACATCCTCGCCATTTTGTTTTACTATGCAATTTGTTGTATTACGTGGTAGAACAGATAGCAAGTACCACATATGTCATCAATGGTGAACGTGGTATTGAGGGTGACACTGCTGATCCTGCGTTGCGTAATGATGCTAGGGTTGTTCTTAACCCTAGCACGCATGATGTTCTTTCGGATTCTATTTGGGGTACTACTAATCTGGACAATACAAGTTATAGTACTACGTTTGTGGGTGGTTTGGATTCGAGCACTAAAGCTTCTTCGTCTTATACTACTGATGTGTTGATTTCTGGTCCTAACGTGGTGAATGCTTCTACTTCACTAATGAAGTGAGGACATTTGCAAATGTATTAAATCCGGAACGTGTCTCTAGGAAAGTGAATTTTCGTGCCTTGGTGAATGAGACGCGAATTGAAAATCATGATACGGTGCTTCCAAAGGCTGCTATGGAGGGTGTATTCAACCGTTATGAAAATACACTTGTTGGCTTCTTTGTTGGCAAGAATGTTGCTTTTCATTTGGTTGAACTACGTCCTGTCGTGGGGTAAGTTTGGTTTTAAGAAACTAATGAAGAATGATGATGGTGTTTTCCTCTTCAAATTCGATTCTAAAGAGGTGTTGAGAGTGTTCTTCAGCAGGGGCCCATGGATTATTCGCAATTCTCCTCTCATTCTCACTAAATGGACTCGATGTGCTATTGTCTAAAAGTGAGGTAACTAGAGTTCCGTTTGGATTAAATTGCATAATGTGCCATTACTTGCATACTCGGAAGATGGGTTGAGTTTAATTGCTACTCAGGTGGGTAAGCCGATTATGTTAGATGCTTTTACTAGTTCCATGTGTGTTGATTCATGGGGTCGAATTAGTTTTGCACGTGCTCTTGTGGAATTATCATCTGAATTTGAGCTTAAACATGTGGTGACTATGGCGATCCCTAATAAGGATGATAGTGGTTTTACTACGGCAAGTATAAAGGTGGAATATGAATGGAAGCCGCCACTTTGTGTGGAATGTAAAGTGTTTGGGCATGATACGCTTGTTGTCCTAAGAGTATTAAGGAGCATAATGATGTTCCTCCGGCTCAAATGTGGACGAACGATGGTGGTTTTAAGGTGGTGCAGAATCGTAAAACCAAACCTAAAGGTACGAAGATGATGGAGGTATTAATATGGGTAAGGGTCCTAGATTTGCACCTAGGAAGCGGTATATGTTGCAAAGACGAAGACACCGGCAGATGCTAGTGGTAATGCTAAAGATACACCGATTAATACGTCTAACTCTTTTGGGACTCTTGAGGTGGAAGATGAGTTCGGCATCCCAATGCTGGTGATTCTTCTACTAACAAGGTCAAGGCCGGAAGTCTTGGTACTACTAAGGAAGCGGTATTGATGGAACTCGGGGACGGACTCGTATTGATATTGGTGAGGCGTCTAAGCCTCCGAGACCGGGACTTATTCGATGCAAAGCTTGTGAGTGATTCAATGGGAACAATGGATGTTGGTTCTACTCCCATAGTCGAGAAAATTGGTAAGCTTGAAAAGCTAATTATTGATGGGAAAGCTACTCTTGTGGATGATGATGGTCAACCTATTCCGGCTACCTCTTCTACTAAGAGAGTTAACCCTTTTTCTAAAGTGGGAGAGATTGAGGTGTCTGATTCTGAAGATGAGGTTGTTGCTAACCCATTTGATGAGTCTGCTAATATTTTTGGTGGGGGCCAAGAATTTGAAGATGAGTATGATGACTATGACTTTGATGACTATGCGAAACAGGTTCGTGATCTTCCAGGGAATTTGGATTCCTTTAATGCCATGTATGGCACAAAGTTTCAAGGTCCTAGGAAGTAATTTTATTGTTGTGTCATATATTATCATTTGAGTAGTGGTTTGTTTTCTTGTTTAGAGAATTGGAAGTATCTTGTTATGTAAGCTTTATGCCTATGTAACGGGTGCAGGATTACTCCCCTTTACCCAAAATACAACATACTAATTATTAGCAAACCTTTGTTGCTCATTCAGATAACATGTTGCTTCTTAGGCATAAAGTACGGAATAAAAGGTTGCGCCGGACAAGGAATTAGCAAAAAAGCTGTTGCTCTCGCGCAAAAAGAAGGGAGAAATTACCTATGTGAAATTGGTATATAGTTTGTCATCATGTCTTCTGCTAACAATATGAGTGACTTAATTCAAAAAAATGTGGCACATACATGTAGTGCTAACTGATATGGATAGGAAGGTATATAAGTAATTTTTACAAATATAAGTGCTAACTTTTCGCAAGAACACCATTTGTCATTATTGATTTTATGCGCCATATTTTTATATATAATATATAATTGGCGATGATGATCCATTTTCTGCATTCATGCTTTTTAGGATCGCCGTCTACTGATGCCCGTATCTTGGCATGGCAACCACGCCTATAACGTGGTTGCAGCCATGTCGGCTGTCTCTTGACGATCCCTTGCTTGAAAATCTGAGCCTCGGTTTTCATTGTAGCTACTACTGTTCCCTGTCTGAGTTAACATCGGTGCATCATCATTTTATGATTCGTTTAGTTAGCTAACAATTGTTATGGAAATGTATCTGGATAACGTACCTTGGCAAGGTGACCACATAAAAAACTGTTTGAACCCATGCTAGCTGGTATGTGTCGAATCCTCCCAGGTAGGTTTTATGTTTCTAACTTAGAAACACAAATAACATTTACGCAACTAATTTGTTGGTTTTGCGTTTAATTGTGTTTATTTTTCCGTTTCGAGGTTCAAGATATTCGGTATTGAAGAAGGACGGCGGAAAAAGTTGGTGAAGACCGTCAAGTAAATGGAAATCTTCAACCACGTGTAAGTTTTCGTGACTCTCGCAAAAACTATTTATCAAACAACTAATTACATAAATTACGAGATAAAATGTCAAAAAAGGTCGCCGCAAGCAGCGGATGGTCATAATACTAGATTATCAATGATGTTGTATTTAAAAATAAATTCGGTTAACACCCTAATAATTCACGTATGCATATTTGGAACCCAACTCATAGCCCAATATCCAATCTAGTCCAATAATCATTCCAATCTAGTCCAATAATCATTCATCCCAGTCTAATATTTGTAATATATCATTGAGCCAAAACCGAAAACCCACAATGAAATATCAGGTTCACAAGCCCACCAAAAGCTATAACCCTAATATGTCCTTTCACTTTAAACCTAAAACATACCCATCATATAATCCGTCCCCTCACACACTCCTCTTACCTACTTTATCTTTTCTCCGCATTAAACAAATGAGGAAGGATGAAATGAGAAGTAAAATTAAAATGAAAACGTTGAGAAGAAATCACAGCCGTACATTTCAGATGCACATAAAGAAATAAATACATCTCTCCTTAAATTTCTTCTCCTCATTTAAAACGTGTGGCTCAAATTTCTTCTCAATCTTCTTGTTTCAATTTCTCTTCTCACTAAATCTCCCCTCAAACAAATATCAAAGTGGGTGTTTCTTTTTAATGTTAATGAGTCTTAATAGGGAGATAGTGGTGGGTTCATACATATAATAATGGTTTTTTTCTGTTAAATTGTCTATATGGGTAGAAGAGGCAAAAAGTGCTCCTCCCCATTAAAACTTATTAACAGAAAACGGCTCACCAACTTAATCTGGAAAAAAAAAAAATAAATAAAACGCTCGGTCATCTCCAAGAGATAACACATCCGATCTTACCAAGAAAATTAGTCTTCCAACCTCGCCACCATCACCAATCGAATCAAAATAATCTTTTTGTATCACAAGATACTAACAAACTTCACAAGCACCTTTCGTGTTTAATCAAAAACAAACATAATAAAAAACCCACCTATATCTTTCATGTTCGATTCTCACGCGACTAGGCTTCAAAGAAAATGGCTTCAAGATCATTTAAATGGTCTCGGTAGGTGATATGTTTATGTTTTGTTTCATACCAAAAATATATTTAAAGATTGGAAAAAGTTGAACTGTTTTCGTTTGTAGAACTTGGTGATGTAAAGGAGAATGGAACATAATTGTTCTTGTTCTTTGTTTTTAATTCGGCTAGTGTAAGACAAGATTTTTACTTTGCGGATCAATGATAAAAGCGTGTTAGTCTTTGAAGATGTTGGTTTGTAGCCCAACACATGTTTAATCCGAGATCAATTTGATTTTGTTTTTATGTTTCAAATTTGAGTAGGTGTTATGAGATTGAGGTGTAGTTGGAGTTTTTTTTGTTAAGATTTGAGGAGGTTAATGGATTAGGATAGTTATGGATTTGTGTTTGTGTTGGTTTTAAACTATTTTTGGCTTTTATTTTTCATTTTGTTTTTGTATTGTGCTCTTTGGTGATGAAGTGTTAAAATTGAAGTCAAAATTTGTTTTAGTTTGACCGGAGTTATGGTTTATGATAAAGGTGAGAGAACTTCAAAATCCTAAGAAGTTCATGAAAATTCGGAAGATTTTAGAAATTTTTTGAAATTCGGAGTTCTAAACTTGGAATTTTCAAAAGTTGGAGAGACCCATCCGATAAACTCGGAGTAATAAGGAATTTCTCAAAATCTAGAGAGTAACCAAATTCGGAGAAAAACAGTTTCAAAATCCAGAGGAAAAGGGTTTCAAAATCCGAAGAATGAGGGTTCTGAAATTCGGTGAACATCAAATTTTCCTTGAAACTTTCAGACCATTTTTACCACAAAATCTTTACGGGTTTGGTACAAAAATCACTAAAAGATAGTTATACAAAAGCACTTAACTTGGAACTGAAAAAGAACATAAGAAACTGTTTAGGTAGAACCGTAAAAGCATAAGAATTTTGACCATTTTTTGATACAAAAAAACCTTGTATTAATATGTTACCACAAATATGTTAAAAAAAATTAGCCCGTATAAAAATTTATGTGGTTCGGGAGGTCGAGGTTGATCAAAGAACACAAAAGTAAGCATGGTTCTAGCGAGAGAAAGTGGAGAAGGTGGAAATAAAAAAGGTTTATTATTAGATAAGAATAATGAGCACAAAACCTAACACTTAGCCACACCCCCTCATGGAGAGTCATGAGGAATATTTATAGGCTCACCATACTACAAGTTTTCCCCGTATACATCATTAGTCCCTAGGGGAGGAACTACATTATGTATCTAGTCCATTTCACGTGTAAGACGCCAACTTCACAAAATAGCGAGGCTAACAGAAACTCACGAGTCGGCGCGGAAAAACAAACCTGAGACGCGGACACTAGTCACCTCGCACATGACTGGGGGGACTCGATTATATAAAAGTCCAACATCATCTCACTTGTACATGACATAATACTAGACTTGGCAGACTTGATAGCGTATCAATATTTGTGGCCGAAGCCCACTAAACTACATGCTCAAATCAAGCCCACTTACTCGAGGTTCGCGAGTCGATCAGCCATGTAAACCCAGGTCGAGCTAACCCTGGTAACATCTCTCAGGCCGCATAGTACATGCACATGAGACAACTGTCCCTTACTATCACTAACGGTTAAGACGTACGAGTATGACATAACACGATGGGAACACATGACCAACATTATAGGAAGCGAGCACTCTCTTGTGCGTGCAAGGAAGAAAGGCCACTTGTCCTCCTTGTTTGATCTCTATATCATCAATACTTAGCTCCCTCGCACTGTTGATCACACTTCAAGGGTTTATCTCTAAATTCTACTCGGATCTCTATACATAGAAGGCACCACACATAACTTCAACAAGTTCTCACACACTTACGCAATACTGCTTCACAGCAGCTTCCTATAGTTCTTGTTTAAGTTTTACCCGAGCTTCTTGATCTCAATCAATCCATCAGATCCTTACCATTCAACACGAGAAACCAAACAACAAAACTACTCTCATCGCATCTCTTAAACCAATTTACATACCATACCGTACACTTAAGTAAACACATGTAAACTTCATTTCTTATAATGAACAACAAGAAGTATAGTTTTCTTTAGTACCTCACTTCAAGATTATGAGAACAACAAAGTATAGTTTTCTCTTTTTCTCATCTTTCTGCTTTTATATATTCAATCGGCTTTTGATTGCTCATTGCGTGTCTAGTTGAATTGATTAACGGATAGTTAATGTTCCGTTAATCAATTCAACCAAAAAATTATGCAAAAGAAAAAAAATTAGAAAGGGCCCTATCTAAAATTTCACTTAGACACATGATAATTGCTAATAAAACATACCATGAACCAACTCTGTGCCTAGAGTAGCTTTCACGATAGTGCTTATAAGCAATTTCCTGAAAGACATCCAAATCAAGATATTTATGCAGCTTGACATTTAAAAATGTTTGTGAAGACATCTGTAGACATTTCTTTCCATTATCGTTTATCCAAAAGATCTGTCGATCTGCGTAGTCATACCAAGAGGACTGCATATAAGAAGATATAAAAAATAATACATATGAAATCCATCCAAGAATATTAATCTTTTTCTATAATAATAAAATTCCAAAAAAGTGCAAATGAAATCTATGATTGAAACTAACTAAACAGATAGAGTTTGATTTCGCCACGTGACAACTCTTCCATTAGCCACTACAAATTAGAACTGGAATTGATTTGATCAAAAATTGGATGAGGTTAATTCTTATAAAAAAAATTAAAATATGCATATATAAACACTCCGTAATACCAATTATTAAAAACTCTTTAAACTTACGTATTATAAATATCAAGCAGTTGTAACATATATAAATACTTATATATATTTACTAAATTTGACTTATGTTAAAATATCAAATTAAACGACTCAAATAATAACTTCAAAAAATGATGTTGATTATATTTTCAACCAGAAAATATAATTGAAATAATATCTATCATTCGTTGTAGTCATTGTCCAGACCCGCACATGCACAAGTTTTAAACTAGTTCACTTTTATAAGAATATCTAATACGATACCATCAGAGATAATAAATTGTGACAGAATTTACCTTTAAGAAGTGATCACTGATCCCATTTTTAAAATAAAATCCCTTGTGAAGACAAGAGAATAGCTCCTTCTTGTTGTTTGAAACTTCAGGAGGAATTCTGAACATCTCGATGATTTCATCCACATCCCTTGGTAGCTTTGTCTCCCAGTATTCGTCTGACTCAAACTGTGATACCAGATTACGCTTCAACTCCATTTCCTTTTCAAACTCATATTCCTCCTATAAAGATAAAAACTCACATGTGATATCACCTAAGGAATAATAAATTCATTACTCTTGGTTCCTAGCCTCAGTCTCATAGAACACATGTAAAATAGAGATTCTCACTATCATGTAAAATAGTTCGTAATATCATATTTCAAACACATGCACTTAAACTAGACATCGACGTCACACACACATACAACTTTAATTTACATTTGTTCTAGAAAGAAAAAAAAGTAAATTATACTCTACCAGGGGGAGTATGAACTGGAACTAGCTAGACCAAGCTCATTGTTATTGACGAGACTTGAACTCACAATCATTTGACTAAAGACATAAATGTCACCTGGATATGTACTGCTAGACCAAAGGGCATTTAAAGTGTAGAGTGATGAAAGTAAATAACAGTAAAAGCACTTAGGGATGATCTAGTAGTTGAGGGATTAAGTAACTATTAAGATGTCTCAAGTTAAATTAGTGCTAGGTGCAAACAACTCTAAGTGGCCATGCCAACCTTCCTGAAAAGAGGAGAGCTTTAACCAGTTTGAATTTGTGTGGCGGTGGGCTCATATCCTGTGGATTAGTCGGCCAAACGGTCAAAAACCACAGTAATTAAAAATCACAGTAATATATGTGTTACGACCATAGTTCATTTATCTAATGTTGTACAAAAAATTGCCGACAAGTTTATTTTCGAGAATTTACCGCTTGAAATTTATAAGACTGACAATTGGAAATTAAACTATATTTATCAAATTAGACGACTACACGTGCATAGCGGTATATATAGCGTTAAGTTATGTGCAAATTATTTGTATGTATATATGGGTGTGAAGTAAGTGAGAGTGAAGAAAGATAATAGCTTAAAGCTGTGATTAGTTTTCTAAATATATAATATATTACATTGACTTTTATAAGTAAGGTTATTTTAGCCTAATAATATTATCGCTATTTTTAAGGTTTTAAGCTTTAATCAAATGTGTTTTGTCTTTTATATTTAGTATAAATTGGTGTATTACACTATACAACATGAACGATTATAGTTAGATCCGAAAAGTAATATACTATCAAATGGTATTTTTCGATATATATGTGTTATATTGTTAGTCCGGATCATTAAAAAGTCTTATAAATTTAAAAGGCTAAAATTATTTGCAACCATCGGATCATAATATAAGATCCGATCAAACTAAAAAAGGGCACACACACATAGGGGCATATTGGTCATTCCATCAAAAGTAATACTAGTCTATTTGGGTTTTAACAATTCTTTCTCGTCTCTCCTTTCCCAACCAGATCTTTCTTTATTTCCCACCCGATCTCCACTCACAAATCCATAAATGAAACTCCAACAGCAGACGATCTCTTGTGATCTTCATCACCGTCACCACCATCGCACTATCACGTACACTGTCTCCATCTTCACGCCGTCGACATGAACAAACAAAGCCAAAACCTACGACCGTTGAGCTCAGAAACAAATCAAAATCATCCCATACTAGAAAATGTAGCCGGTGACTGAGATGAACAAACAGAACCAAAACCTACTACCATTGTGACTAGAAACACAATAACCCATTTGACAACTTTTTTTCTTCCCGCTAAAAAAACTCCCAAATTATTGGTGTACAAAGTATTTATTAGAGTAAATTACACCGTTCGTCCTTGTGGTTTGCGTTGACCGCAGCCTATCGTCCTTTGACCAAAAAAATGAACCGTCCGTCCTTAAGTGGAAAACGTTATGCGCCGTTCGTCCTTCTCACTAACGGCAGTAACTAACGCCTCGTTAAGTCACTTAATTTGAGGGTACTTTGGTCTTTTCCCCTTATATTTAACTTCATCTTCTTTCATTATCATGCTATTACACACATGTTCTAATTCTACCAAGCCATCACTAACACTCTTTTTCTCCTATAATTTTTCTTATAATTTATGTTTTTCGTTACATGCAAATTCAAGAACACTTGATGTTCTTCTAGCTTTTTCCAGTTGTTTTCAGATTTATCCAAAAATATCAAAACATCTATAATATTTTTTCGACGACATTTTCTTATTCCCATCTTATAAAAGACCCTAAACATCACTGATCTTGACATAAAATTATATGATCTTGATTAAACTATATATTTTGATTCTTTTTAAAATCCAAAAACAAAATTATGTTGAGTTTTCAATAACCCAAATATACACCTAAAATTTTGACCATTAAATGTATACCAAACACACCTTTAGACAAACACTTACACCAAACCTTCAATTTAGTTGGCCTCCCTAACAGCAATCTTACACCAACATAAATTTTGAATCGAGCACAGGTTATACCCCCTTTTCATATTTTATTCACCTCTTTTATTTCATAATTTTTACACAACATTTAAGTACAGATCTAGAAATCGGGGAAAATATATACACAATCGCACTCACACGCACGATCTGGCGTTTCACGTCGTTGTGGGGACGAACACTAATTAATCGGTGAAGACTTTTCCGGCGGCGATCTTGTATTTTCGAGATGGTGGGATGAGTTTGTGTTTGTGTTTGAGAGAGAAATAGTAGATTGGGTGGTGATGTTGTTTGCAAGTGTGTGCGTAAACATGGGTTATAGGTTAGAAATTTTTGTTGTTGAAGATGATGGTAGTGGTGGTTGTGGGTTTATGATGGGTAGAAAAAGAGGATAGATAGTGTTACGGTTATCTTGTAGGAGATTAAAAGTAGTTGATTTTGTTGTTCTTGTTCACAATGAAAAAAAGGATGATAAATTATGTGTTTGAATTTTGTTGTTGTTGATGTTGTTAAAAAGAGATGGTGGTGATGGGTGTTTTGAATTATGGGTTTGGATGTAATATATTGTTTTGAAAATCGGGTGGTTTGATTGGATTTAATTTGATTTTTTATGCGTTTGAAAAATATAATGGTGGTGATGGATGGTGATGAAGATGAATAAAGGAGATGGTGGTGGGTGGTTATTGTTGGAGTAAGAAGATAGACAATGAAAGAAGATGAAGTTAAAGTAAAGGAAAAGACCAAAGTACCCTCAAATTAAGTGACTTAACGAGCGTTAGTTCTTGCCGTTAGTGAGAAGGACGAGCGGCATAACGTTGCCACTTAAGGACGGACGGTGCATTTTTTTGGTCAAAGGACGATACGCTGCGGTCAACGCAAACCACAAGGACGAACGGTGTAATTTACTCTATTTATTATTAGTGGATGCTCTTAAATGGATTTAGATTAAAAAATGGTTTGAATGGAAAGAAGAATATGAAGAAAGATAAAGAGGGTACATGGAATGATTATTAGTTGGCCAGCTATCATGAAGAAAATATAGAAGAAAAAAGAAGTTTGACCGTTTGTTGTATGTAAAGAGTTTGTAATTTTTATACAATTAATTTTTAGTTTGTAATTGTTATAAAAACCTTGTTTATTAAGCGATGTTTATCAATAAAAGGGTTGTTAATCAATAAAAGGTCGGTTTTGGAGTGTTAGATGGGGTTTAATTGATTAAGAAGTTTTGTTCATCAGTTATTGATTTACTATTAGGTGATTTTGTTCATAAGTTATTGATTTAGTATTAGGTGGTTTTGCTCATCAGTTATTGATTTTGTATTATATTATTATAGGTCCATCAGTTTGTTTATTTTAACTATTATGTTATCATAGGTTCATCAGTTAATTTATTTGTGTTATCATATGTTATAGGTTCATCAATTAATTTATGCTTTTTTAGTTTATCGTGTTATAGGCTATAGGTTAATCATAGGTAAATATTCCAAAGTAGGTTAGTACTATTTTTTTCCGGATATTCATCGTTAATGTTGTTTTTTTTTTTTTTTTTTTTTTATATTTTTTTTGTTTATAGGTTATGTTATCGTAGGTTCAACAGTTAGTTTATTTGTGTTATCATAGGTTCATCAGTTAGTTTATGTTTTTTCAGTTGATGAACATTAGTTTTTATTTTTGTTCATCAGTTATTAACTTTTAGCTATTATGTTATCATAGGTTCATCAATTAGCTTATGCTTTTTTTGGTTCATAAGTTATTGACTTTTAGCTATTATGTTATCATAGGTTCATTAATTAGTTTATTTGTGTTATCATAGGTTATAGGTTCATCAGTTAGTTTATGCTTTTTTGGTTGATGAACATTAGTTATTTTTTGTTCATCAATTATTGTCCTGTGTTATATTTTTGGTTCATCACTTATTGTCCGGTGTTATATTTTTGGTTCATCAGTTATTCTTATCAATTTCTTAACTGATAAAGAAAAATTGATGAACTAAACCCCAAACCCAACACCCAAAACTAAATCCTTAATCGATGTACTAATGAACTAATGTTCATGAATAAAAATTAAAGAACAAAGTAAGCGATGAATAAAACGTCATCTTTAACAAGTTATATCTCACTCATATTACATTGGATTTGAGTGAATAAAAAAAATTAGTAAAGATTGACCTAAAATCTATAATTTTTATGTTTTGTAATTTTTCTAATTTGAATTTAATATTTGTCAAATTTATGGTAAGAAACGCAATAAAATACAATGCGAACATATTTTTAAAAACATTCACTATTAAAAAAACATCACTTTTTGAGTCTTATATTAATAAAATTATTAATGATGCGTTGTGAGACAAAACTTATTGTATTTAGCTCAATTTTAAAGCTAAATATCTAAGCTAGACATTTTATCAAACACCTTGTGTGCAACAAATATGAGTAAAACACTATCTTACCATATTACATCGAATTTGAGCGATTCAAATCTCTGGGTAAAGAATGGCCAAAAAGCTACAACTTTCGTGTTTTAAATTTTGCGAAATTTGGCATTTAAACTAGACAAAATTAGAGCCAAAAATACTGAAAATTTCAAGAAAATCGACACTCACTTAAAAGTTGAAAAAAAAAGTTGCGATTTATATATCATAATACATACCAAATTAAAGAGAATTAAATTCAAAGAATTATTGTGAAATCTGTTTTTCATAAAAAGTTTGTCATTTGAAAGTTATTTAAGTTTGAAGTTTTGGTTAGAATAAAAAAATGGGTTAATAGTACAAAAATACCCACTAATCGAATTTAATAAGGAAAAAAAAAGGGATTAGATGGAGGACACGTGCCACTGGATGATAGTTTTATAAACTTTTTAATTTATTTCACTGGATCGTATCTCATTATATGCTGCAATAATTAAAGTATAATAGAAAAGTGTGGTTTATCGAATTAGGATCAACACCCTGTTCAATTTGCATAAATATATCGAGTATAGAGCATACCTGAATTTTGAGTGTTTCTTCAAGCTCTTTCGTGACAACATCCATACCAGGTCGTTGTTCTCTATCATTGTGCAAGCATCCATATGCTATTGCTGAAAATCTGCTCTTGGAGTATGAACTCATTTGTTCCTTCAAACTAGGATCAATAATCTCGTCCAGTTTCTTGCTTTCGTAGTATTCTTTGGCTAATTTTGCTGATAACAAGAATCCATCATCGTCTTTAATGCTACACAACCTCCCGCAAATAGCTTCAAATAACACCATGCCGAAAGAATATACATCAGATTCTTTCTTCACGACACCACTATATATGTATTCAGGTTCACAATAGCCAGGTGTGCCACAAGCGTGGGTAATAACAACACTTCTATCTAGACCGGCTAAACTTAACCTTGACAATCCAAGGTCAGATATTTTGGCAACCCAATTTTCATCTAACAAAATATTCGCACTTTTTATGTCCCGATGGATAATGGTTTGATGCTCTCCAAAATGATTGTGGAGGTGATCAAGCCCCCGGGCTGCATCGACACATATTTTGAGTCTTTCTAGCCACGTAAGACGAGTAGAATTACTACGCCTTAAATACTTATCCAAACTTCCACGCTCTGCGTATTCATAAACTATAATCTTCTCCTTGCCATCGTCACAATAACCGAGAAGGGATATGACGTTTGGATGGTGTTGACCAGCCAGCAAGTCAATCTCTGTCAAAAATTCCTTTAATCCTTGTCCGAGAGTCTCGTTCAGCCTCTTTACAGCAACCGTGGTAATTACTCCAGAAACTGAGAGTTGTCCTTTGTACACCCAGCCATATCCACCTTTTCCGATACAATCTTTGAAGTTATTTGTTGCAACTTCTATCTCTTGAATGGTATTTTGAGGTGTTGCCACTTTTCATTGACATTTTATATATGTTGGATTAATGCTTTTGAATGTAAGAAAGAGGAGAAGAACTGGAGATTATAAGTCTTTTGTGGTTACATATACACCCCATGTGTGAGTAGACTCAAATTAATCAAATGAACATGTGTGAGTGGATAATTGCTTGACTTGTAAAAATATTAGTTAAAGTAGACTTTATGTAATTATAATATATACCGTTCAACAAGCAACTAATTAAGCATCATCCACGCAATGGAACAGCTACACCATACGCGTTCCAATTATTGTCATATAAAAATCGAACAATTAAAAATTAAGCATATAATATGATAGATACTTATATCGATAAATGTAATGTTTTTAAATTACATCACATGATCGTACACATAATTTCATGACCCGTCTGACAAACGGGCAAATTTCATTTGTTAACTTTATAAAAGAAAGCATGATAGTATAGTTACGTGATTAGCTCGAATTGAGTATTAATCAATAAAATAAAGTAAAAGTAAGGTTGATAGCCTGTTAAAAATTGAACATCCTTGAACATCATTGTTGGCGAGTTTGTGATCATTCTTGTTGCAACACATGACCTTTAATATCTTCTTGCTTTTGGCTTTTGAAACATCGACATACAATTGACGGTGCAAAAAACTGATTGCAAATAGTGAAATTAGCGAACGAAAAACAAACCAATAATTTGCAAACCGACAACAACAAGATTTTTATTGCCCTCGCGTTGCAACGTGATGAAAACAGCTTTGTATGATAAAATGTAACTTACATCTATTCGATAATATATATTTTTAGTTAAGCTTTAACTTATGCAAAAGAAAATAGTTGAAAATAAATTGATACAAAAATAATAGGTTAAAAGTAAAAGTTTTGAAAGGAATAATAATGAATAGTAATTGTTTTGAAAATTTATATTAAGAGAAGATGAAAAAAACTTCAATTGTTAGTTTGCAAATGAAAAATAGGTTCATACATTCATTAGGTACGTACAGGCCATACACGTTTCAAGTCTTATGGAAATTTCTGGCAAAAAGAAAAAGAAGATACGGGATACATGTGTTACATAAAATAAAATGCATAAAACGTGTTGTTTTCTATTTTATTCGGTGGCTTTTAATTTACGGAGTAAGTGATAGTATACATATAGCTGGAAGAAAGTACGACAACAAAATTATCTAATCCCGTCGGAGCAAGGTATAGAGGAGTTATAATGTAGACATATCATACCACACTTCAGGGAAACCCGATGGTAGGGAGACAGGTTCGAAGTGCTTCATATTTAAGAAGATCTCCGGCAAGTGTATGTGTCACGTTGATGGCCGAAAGAAAGTAAAAATGTAAAAGCCAGATCATGCAAACACTAGCAATATGGCCTAAATTCGACGCCTTCCACAATCATTCCTCCTAAACGGTCTGCAGAGTCTCCCAAAAGTTTTACCTTGAGTGTCCTATGATGTTCTAAGCCCTTTAATGGTTTGCACACCATGACCTCATCCATCAGACCCTCCTCCCTTTGTTCCGCCCAACTAAATAGACCATGTTTCATGTGACCTTTCCTCTGTAAAAGTGCTTCAGTTCTTGGTATATCTGACGTGTCATGCGATCCATATTTTGGGTTGATTGTCGGAATATCCATTTCAGTACGGTGTTTAAGATCGACAAGACATGAATCTTGATGAATGTCATCCAACTCGTAATATGCTCTGAATATGTAACATTTATCAGGACGCATGTTGTGGTTTTCGAATTTGAACACAAGATAACATGCATACTTATATTGTGTTGAAAACATGTGTGACTGGATTTGGCATGTAAAAGAAATTCCCCTGCTATAGTTGTACATTTCTGCTACCTCAGTGAACCTGTTGATGTATAGATTTTGATTAGTCAGAATTCAACAGAGCGAAGAAAATTTATCAAGCACACATGTGTAGTAGTTCAGGATTGACAACCTGTTTTTAGATTGAGGTAACGTATCTACACGTTTGTATCGAGAGGCTAAGATATCCGTAGCTGATAGCATAGAACATATCATGCCCGTTGATTTGCATAGTGAAAACCACTGTTTATAACCAAATAATTACGTAGCTGTTAGAATATAATATTGTGAATGTATATATACACAGAGAGTTAGGATCAAATGAGAAGAAAAATTAAAATAACAGTGATAAGAAAAAACCACAATCACTCATTTCGGATGAATCTACAAAATGGATGCATCTCCTTTTAAAATACTCATTCCTATTTGAAATGTATGGCTAAAATTTTTCTTATTCTTCTCATTATATATATATATATATATATATATATAGCATGCATGCATAGTTAAGTGTTTGTTTGTTATGAAATTAATCAAAAATAGATATTATGCCACATAATTTATTTCAGCACAATAATTACCAAGTGGCCATTATTAGCAAGGAAACCCTCACAAAGAAGAAAATAGAGCTCCTTTTTGGTGGTGTGGTTCAAAGGTTTGTCCGACATCTCAATATAATGTTGATAGCCATCTGGTAACTTTTTCTCCCAGTACTCATCATCATCATCATCATTATCTATATCCTTTTCATCTGATATGGAGAGACCTTTAAATCCTTCAATATCTTCATGCTGCATTTTTTAAGCACAATATGCAAAACGCATTGTTACTATTATTCACAAATAGACCATTAACAACTCACAACAAAAGACCAAGTAATTATCATTCGTTCTAAAAGATAGAAACTTGCCATCTCTATTGGCCGAAAATTAATTCCAGAAATCAAGAGACCATTATAAGAGAGATTTGGAAATTCTGGACATGAAAGTTCCTCAATCACCACGTCAAATTCAGCATTCGGCCCATGATTAACGAAACGCCACATTTTAACAGAAGACCAGTTGCTTGGTAAATGTTTTACAGTATTTGTAGAGCATATACTTAACTCTTCTTTTCTCCATTTCACCGTTATCAACTTCATGCTTTCGAGATCAACATTGATTTGCTGAGGAAATTGGAATTCCAGGCTAACTTCATACATGGTACCAAGTGATAACATGCTAGTTTTTATTTGACATTTAACTTCATGGAATTCCCAAAAAGAATACCCCACCACTTGCCAAGGACTGAAAAATTCATAAGGTTACCAAGGTAAGTTACAGGGAATAGTAAAATCAACCATTTTAAAAGGGGAATATATTAGCTATAATTGCATTGTAGCCAACTCCGTATAATTTGTGCTTTTTTATGGGTCCCTGAGTCTTTTAAGTGAGTGCCGAAGTCGGTTCTTATGTAATTTATGTGGAGGATTGTAGCCAATTGGCTACAAAAATTATAGCTAAGCTATCCTCTTTAAAAAAATCCATCCGTTATAAAGGACAGTATTAACGAAAGAAAAAAAAATGTAGAATAACTCTTCAGAAGTAGCATGGTTAGAACTTAGAATTCGATCTAGGGTAAGAGAAACGTTAGACATATATAAATATCAAATGAACAATATATGCGATTAATTTTTTCATGAAATTAAAACTCACTTTTATTATTCTAATAAAATTAAATATCTCACAAACCGCTAATTGTTTTACGAAATTAGTTATAACATCACAACGAGATTTAAATTATCTTTTTATAAATGGGTACTTATATATATTTTCGATGAACTTTTTTTTCATTTTTTTGTTAATGTTGAAGTTTACGCCGAGAAAAATCATAGTTGATTTGTTATTTACAAATCAAATGTGTGATTTTTATTATAAAAAATCACATGACATTTGATTTCTAAAACGAAAAATCAATTATAAGTTTTACAAATTACATATGATTTTTCCCGGTGTAAATTTTAATACTCACAAAAAAACTTGAAAATATTCGTTGAAAGTATATCAAACTGCCCGTTTACTGGGAAAAAAAAAATCTGTTGTCTATAGTGTATTTTTTGTCATTTAATAATTTACCATTTGCAATATATTTTAATTTTAAAAAATGTGGAAAGTGCATAAATTTTTTTTTTTCAAGATTTAACAATTTGATTTTAAAAAAAATTGTGATCTATAAACATCTCTCAAAAGTAAACCTACTAATTAAAATAGCGCTTTAGGCTCCCAAATTTTTATAGCTTCTCAACAGAATACATAGCCGGTCACTTTTTTTTTTTTTTTTTTTTTTGTCTCAATGGTTTAAGCTAGGCTCCCAATTTAGGGGTGTTTGTTTTAGCTTATATAGTAGCTGTATGATCATATTAGCTTATATATATGACTCATGTAAGCCTAAATCAAGTGTTTGACTAAGGTTATATGAGTGGGCTTATGAGCTTATATGAGAGTGTTTTGATAAGCTACAAAAGTGTTGACTTTTTTTGGAAAGGTTTGGGCATATATAACACCACTAAATACAAATTATAGCTTTACCCTCATTTTACCCTTTCATATTTTTTTTTCTTTATATACCACATTAATGTTTGCATCCATTACCCTCCTCACTTGTACGCCTCCTTCATCATCAGGTATAACACTATTTTTTTCATTCTCTCTTTTCTTTAATATCGAATGAGTAGTATTGATCAACTATTATTTTTCTTTTCTATACGCAAATTTATTCTTTTTCTTTTCTTTTCTACTACATATAGATCAACTGTTATTTTTCGTATATTGATTGTAGTTGTGAAACAGAGATTGTGACATTTAGTATTTGATTATTGAAATATTATACCCACATAAGTAGATCAAATTATATGTTGAATGTTGTAAGCTTATTAAACCATGTCTTTTTTGGTCATTTACCAACATAGGCTATGCTTGGCGACACGTAGCAGTAAACAGTAGCAGTAAGCAGTAGCATTATTTGTTTAAAAAACGTGTTTGGTAACGTAGCTGTAGTTGTAATTATAAAATGTAAAATTACGAAAAAGGGCATATATAAATCTGTTATTTACTTATAAATGTTATTTTCGAAGGTAAATTGGTAATATTAAAAATAAAATGCTAGCAGTATATTGGAATGCTTCTTTAGGAAGCATTAAGATTAGAAGCAGTTGAGGTGTTGCTAAATGCTAGCAACAACGTTGCCAAACAAACATTAAGACTGGAACGCTTGTCGCTTGTCGCTTAACGCTCTTAAACGCTTCCAAAAAGGTGTTGCCAAACATGACCATAAGCGAAACCAAACACTTGAGCTTATAAGCTTATTAAACATAAGCTCATCCAAACACTAAGCATGGGCTTATAAGCTTATATTATATAAGCAATAAGCCGCTTATATAACATAAGCATAAGCCCAACCCATAAGCTTAGCCAAACACCCTTGATCAATTGGGACTTGTCATAATTATTTTCGGGCCCATAGACTATAAGTGTGTAACAGATTAAGCTCATTATTTGAGTTTTAAGAAGAGGAAAAAAAAACCCTAATAATGTCCATCTTTTTGTTTATTAGAAAATGATGGATTAAGCCAAATTCTAATGACTTAGAAGAAATAAGACCATAAATACTAGTTCGATTGTGTATATTAAACGGATGAACATAAACAGGGTTTTAGGATCGTTTAATTAAATTAGAGAACATGAACAAATGCTTATTTACTTCACTTATGTTCGTGAACGATCTTATTTGTTCATTTAGGTAAGTTCATTAACATTTATTTGTTTATGTGTATTAAATGATTTCTAGTAAGGTAGTTACAAATATACAAACGAATACAAAAAATGGTTTACAGATATCTTAAGGGTTTTTATTTATTTTTATTTTTTTATTATTATTTTTTTCATTTGTTTAGCTTCTTGATGAATGAACTTAAGCAAACACATGTAAACTTCATTTCTTATAATGAACAACATGAACATGAAAGTCCATTCCTAAGCGTTGATGTTATTTAGTTAGTTGGTTTCAAGTTAACCTAACAAACATGAACAAGTCTCAATCATGTTCCTTCTTTTCTTTAGCACCCCACTTCAAGATTTTGAGAACAACAAAGTATAGCTTTCTCTTTTTCACATCTTTGTGTTTTTTTAATATTCAATCGACTTTTGATTGCTCATTGCGTTTTTGGCTGAATTGATTACGGATAGTTAACATTCTGTTAATCAATCAACCAAAAAATTATGCAAAAGATAAGAATTGGAAGAGGCCCTATCTAAAACTTCACTTATCTAAAAGGTTTAGCCGCCCCTTAGTATTCATCCCATATAAACGCATGATAAATAAGCATACCTTGAATCACTCCCAGGCCCCCCAAGATGATAGCTCCCCTTACGAGTAAACCATAACTGCTTCACATCAAGATATTTATGCAGCTTGACATTTATAAATATTTGTGCAGATATCTCTAGATATTTCTTTCCATTAGATGATAACCGAAAGAACTGCAGATAAGAAGATACAAAAAAGAAAAAATAAAATAAAAATACATATGAAAAGACATCCAAGAATTTATTTTATTTTTTATTTTTATTTATTTATTTATTTATTTTTTTTATAATAAGAAAACTCCAAATTAAAAGTGCAAATGAAATCTTTGAGAATATGACTCAGTTAAAGTTTAGCTTTAGTTTCATTTTATTAATGGATATTCAGTAAAGTGATCAATGAGAATATGACTATGCAACAATTATGATTATTGCATGTTTCAAATTACGATTTAGATATGTTGGTGTGTTGGTCTTGAGTGCACAAATTGTAACAAAGTTCACTCAAGACTTGCAACCTCATCTTTTTACACAATTTTTTAACTAATGGGGTGACCTAGTGGTAAGGGCTTAGCCTCTTAGGACGAAAGTGCCTAGAGGTCTTGGGTTCGAACCCTGGGGAGAAAATTAACCCCCCATTGGCCACGAAGGTTCACCTGCGCCGACTCCTGGCTATCCAAAAGGGTAGTCGCCCTGGGATTAGTCGGCTCACAATGTCGAGTCAGAAACCCAGGTGTACCCAAAAAAAATATACGTTTTAGATTCGGTACCGTTTACTCGTAAAGTCATTATGACGTTTTCAGTTATGTTTTTAATTAAATAGGTAAAGGAAATGGAACTTGGGGCTTGTAGATAGAATATGGTAAATTAAGGTAATGGTAATGCTCGTGTTTATAGATGACAAACATCTCATCCATGCTTTTTTTGTTATTAGCTTGTATACGCCCAAGTTATATCAGTCATATGTCTTTTGAAGTCAAAACAGAATTGTAGTAGGTGATGGGTCAAATGTATGTTTATGATCAAGTCAAGTATTTACGGGTCAAAAATGGGTGTTTAGGTTAACACCGACACTCCATATATTTAACGCTTCCACGTGTTGTTTTTATGAAACTTATGTTTAGTTATGATACTCAATATCAATGAAGTATGTTTTCCATATTGTATGAATCTACGACAAGTAGAACTCATGTTTTCGGAAAACGATGTTTGAGCCCCAGTTAGCCTATACAGCGTATAGGGGAAAGTCCTATACGGCGATAGCCTTAGATTAAAAAAAAAAAAAAAAAAAAAAAAGTTCGGCCGCTTCAAATATTATATATTTAAAACTCTGAAAATGTACGCGTTATAAATATAAAGCTAAAACACGTGTTATTAAGTGTATGAATGGAATTAATTGTAGCATATATAAACACTTATATTCATTAAATTTGACTTATGTTAAAATATTAAATGAAACTAGTCAAATGATAACTTTAAAAACAATATTGATCATACATTCAACCAAAAAAATATAATTGAAATAATATTATTAGTTGTAGTCGTTGTCCGGACCTCACGTGTGCACAAGCTTTAAAATTAGCTCACTGCTATAAGAATATCTAATACGATATCATCAGAGATAATAAATTGTGAAAGAATTTACCTTGGTGGGTGTATCAAAATAAATTCCTTTGTGAAGAAAAGAGAACAGATCTTTCTTGTTATTAGAAACTTCACGAGGAATTTCGAACATCTTGATGAGTTCATCCACATCCCTTGGTAGCTTTGTCTCCCAGTATTCGTCTGACTCCGACTCTAACACTAGATTACGCTTCAATTCCATTTCCTTTTCAAACTCATATTCCTCCTGTAAAAACAAAACTTCAAATGTGAAATAGCCTAAGGAAAAATAAATTCATTACTCTTGGGTCCTAGCGTTGGTCTCATAGGACACATGTAAAATAGAGATTCTCACTATCACGTAAAATAGTTCTATAATATCAGGTTTTAAACACATGCACTTAAACTAGATATCGTTCTAGAAAAAAATATGTAAATTATACCGGAGGAGAATCAACTGGAACTAGCTAGCCCAAGCCCATTGTTCTTGACGGGCCTTGAACCCACAATCATTTTACTAGAGACATAGATCTCACGTGGATATGTACCGCTAGCTAGACGAAAGGGCAATTGGTCGCTCAATCAGGTGTAGAGTGATGAAAGTGAATAACAGTAATATATGTAATGCGTTACGACTTACGAACATAGTTCATTTATCTAATAATGTTGTACAGAAAATTGTCGCCAAGTTTATTTTTAGAATGTACCACTTGAAATTTAGAAGATTGACTATCGGAATGAAACCATGTTTATCAAATTTGTGTATTACAGATATACAACACGAACAATTATAGTTAGATCCGGATAGTAATAGTAATATACTATAAAATGGTATCTTTCTAATATAAATGTATTATACGGCTGCAATAATTAAAGTTCCATAGAAAAGTATGGTTTATCGAATTAGGATCAGCACCCTATTCAATTTGCATAAATATATCGAGTATAGAGCATACCTGAATTTTGAGTGTTTCTTCAAGCTCTTTCGTGACAACATCCATACCAGGTCGTTGTTCTCTATCATTGTGCAAGCATCCATATGCTATTGCTGAAAATCTGCTCATGGAATATGAGCTTATTTGTTCCTTCAAACTAGGATCAATAATCTGGTCCAGTTTCTTGCTTTGGTAGTATTCTTTGGCTAATTTTCCTGATAACAAGAATCCATCATCATATCTAATGCTACACAACCTCCCACAAATAGCTTCAAATAACACCATGCCGAAAGAATAGACGTCTGATTCCTTCTTCACGACGCCACTATATATGTATTCAGGCTCACAATAGCCAGGTGTGCCACAAGCGTGGGTAATAACGGCACTTCTATCTAGACCGGCTAAACTTAACCTTGACAATCCAAGGTCAGATATTTTGGCAACCCAATTTTCATCTAGCAAAATATTCGCACTTTTTATATCCCGATGGATAATGGTTTGATGCTCTCCAACATGATTGTGGAGGTAATCAAGCCCCCGGGCTGCATCAACACATATTTTGAGTCTTTCTAGCCACGTAAGACGAGTAGAATTACTACGCCTTAAATAATTATCCAAACTTCCACGCTCTGCGTATTCATAAACTATAATCTTCTCTTTGCCATCGTCACAATAACCGAGAAGGGATATGACGTTTGGATGGTGTTGACCAGACAGCAAGTCAATCTCTGTCAAAAACTCCTTTAACCCTTGTCCTAGAGTCTCATTTAACCTCTTTACAGCAACCGTGGTAATTACTCCAGAAACTAAGAGTTGTCCTTTGTACACCCAACCATATCCACCTTTTCCGATACAATCTTTGAAGTTATTTGTTGCAACTTCTATCTCTTCGAATGGTATTTTGAGGTGCTGCCACTTTTTCATTGACATTTTATATAGGTTGGATTAAAAGAAATGCTTTTGAATGTAAGAAAGAAGGGAAGAACTGGAGATTATATATAAGTCTTTTGTGATTACGTATACACCCCATGACCTCAATAAGTAGACTCAAATTAATCAAATGATCATGTTGAGTGGTTAATTGATTGACTGGTAAAAATATTAGTTAAAGTAGACTTATTTAATTATAATTTTTTTTTCCTGAAATTATTAATAAATGAATCAGCAAATTACATGAAATTCAAGCAGCCATATATGAACTATTCAATTATAATTTTACCGGTCAACAATTGATTAATTAAGCATCATCCATGTGCGTTCCAATTATTGTCATATAAAATTCGAACAATTAAAATTTATGATCCCAGTCCCGATTTCAAAATCTTACGATTTTACAATATTATAAAGGAAAAATGATCCTGATCTTACGTATGATCTTTGCGAGATCCCGATCCTGACCATTGAATCTTAAAATCTTGATCAATTCGATTTTACTTTTATCGAACCACAAACTAAAACACTACATATTTATGTATTAAGTTTTGTAGAATATAAAAAACAAAAGACAAATTGTATTAAACACTTTATAATCATATTTTTTATATACATTTTCATGATATATGATATATAATAATATGTAGATTTGTATAATTATACAACGCAAATAAAGAAAACGACATTATAATAGGATTTTAAGATCACGATCACGATCTTTCAAAGACTAAAACGATCCTAGGTAGGATCCAGATTTATAAATCTTGATTAATTAAGCATCTAATATGAAAGTTACTAAAATCGATAAATTTATTGTGCACCCGCGCAAAATAATAGGAGATGGTACTATATTTAGAGGTGATCTTTTTGTTTTTTATTTATGTAAACTACATGTTTCGAGAATAAGTGATAGTCTAAGGGTGCGTTTGGTATCTCACTATGGGAATAAGACTATGACTATTAAAGTAATTAAAGGTGTTTGTCTAAGTTGAGAGGGTCCACCACTATGGTAATGAATGATGGATATAATCCATACTTCATATACATCAAGAGGGCAACGTATGGATCTTTTATAGGTGAGGGACCTACCACTACTATCAAACTCATATCTATTGTTATTCATGGCAGCATACCAAACGCACCCTAAATGTGAGATAGTGAAAAGGATGATATGTAACCTTATTATCTTTAATTAAAGTTTAGAGTTATGGTTTCATACTAGAGTTGAGATCAAATAATAAAAAATAAATAAATAAATAAAAATAAAAAATAAATAAATAATGATAAAAAGAAATTACAAACACATATTTCAGATGCACCTACAAATTTAGGTGCATCTCTCTAAACAATTTCACTCTAATTTTGAAGTGTGTGGCTAGACATTTTTCTTATTATTCTCATTTTAGTTTTTCTTCTCACTGAATCCCTTCTCTTCAAACTATGAATCTTTAAAGTTTAAAGTTATGGCTTCAAACTATTAGTGAGGATCAAATGAGAAATATAATTAACATCAGAATAATGAGAAGAAATTACAACCATAAATTTGAGATACATCTAAAAAATAGATACATCTTCCTATTATTTCTCCCTCATTATTTAAAATATGTGTCTAGTATTTTTTTCTCATTATTCTCATTGCAAAAAATCTTCTCACTAGATCCATTAATATATTAAATTTAGAGTAAATTGCAAAAATTGTCTTTAAGGGCAGTTTTCATCCTAAATAGTTTGAAAGTGAATAGTTCTCCCTAAAATAAACCTTTTTGCAAATATTGGTTCCTGATTTTAACCAACGTGTTAGTCTCGCTTATTTGTAAAGATAATGTCTTACACATGAATTTGACTAGATTCGTAGTTAGTTGTGCCCGTATGGACTACTATTGTACAAGTATGATAGTTATATTGCAATGAGCCTATAAATACCCCTCATGACTCTCCATGAGGTGTGTGAAAAAAACATTGTAAGCTTTCATTTGTTTTAACCTAATAAGGTTTGTTTTATTTACTCTCTCTCTACTTTCTCTCTCTGGAAACTATAACAATGTATACCTTGTTTAATCACCAACCTCGACCTCCCAAACCACATAAAGTATCAATTTTTCCGATCTTATAATTGGTATAATGACCCAAGGTTTTGTTATTTCATTGATTTTGTAGTTCGTACCCTTGTTTTGAAGCCGTTTCACTATACTTTTGTATTTGGAATTTTTTTTTCCATATTTTATGTGGTTAACAGTTTCTTTTACAAGTAATAGTATCAAAGTGGTAAAAAAAAGTCCTATTCTTTCATTTTATATTGCGTATACACTGATATTTTGTGGTTTTCAGCCTCAATAACAGGTTTAAAGAGGACTTTAGCACCTTAGTCAAATGCTTGCAATAACATAGGTTGATTTTTTACTAATCACCCTTATATATTATATAAATTACATATTCTATTGAGGTGATTTGCACACTCTCATAAATGATTGAGATACTCAAATTTTAAGTGTTTGAACATTTATAACCTTACATTATTTTTAGTTATGTTTATCCTGTAAAAATATAAATGTCCAAACATTTAAATTTTGAGTGTCCCAATCATTTTTAGAAATGTGCAAATCACCTCCCATATTCTATTCATCTGAACCACTTTTAGGCGATAGCTAAAGAAGGATAAAGATCATTTCATGTTCATTTGAACATAAGAGGTCATGTTGTGTTTCATGTGATTGTACATTGTCATTATTGCAAAACATTAATTTTATTTTAATTCAAATGTACAATCACATGAAACACAACATGACCTCTCATGTTCAAATGCACATGAGAGGATCCTTATCCGCTAAAGAATCTTCACTCTATTACAGAACTTGTAACAGAGACACACAACCCCTTTAATAAAAGGAAGGTGATTTGTACACTTCACAAAAAGATTGGTACACTCAAATTTATTGTGTTTGGACAATTATACCCTTACATTTTCACCCTGTGAGGGTATAAATGTCCAAACACAATAAATTTGTGGAGTGTACAAATCATCTCCCTTAATAAAACCATTTTATGTACTTTTTCTTTTTCTTTTTGCCTTTCAAAAAAAATGTTTATCATTGATAAGGATTTAAAACGTACGCTTTTAGGGGGTCATTTAAGCCCTAAATCGACCAATTTTATATCCGTTACTGCTTAATTTCGTTCCTTTTTACTTTTTAGGTCTTTTGAAAGCAAAATGCTGGAATAAAGCACATTTGGACAAAAATGAGCAAATACATGAAGAAAGGCAAAGTCAAGATTGAAGCCACTCAAAGCCGATCAGCAATACCTGACGGCTTCCCAACCAAAGGGCGACACCGTCCCAGATGATGACTTGATCAAAACATGCTAGCGACGGCTCAGTGAAAATTCTGGTCTTATAACCTGACGGCGTCACGCTTTAATAATGGAGGGCGTCACTCACAGTTTTCAACTCAGACGGCCCAGATCTAGAATCAAGACGACGTCCCATCTTGTGACACACGGTAAATTTTCAATAAAATTTAACTAATAATTAGTAAATTATTATTACTAAGCATAAGTCATTAAGCATGCATAAGCTTTGCCTGATCATTTGAGTAGTTAACTCGCACACAGTAGACTATTGCATCATGTTTGCATTCACATCATTTTATGAATATTTCATTTCATTTTGTCTTATGATTAAATTGTAAGACGAGAGGTTATCTCGTTTTCCCCAGTGACCGACACTGCACGCATACCGACACTATGATAAGGGCTTGATAAAACAAATGACAAACTCCCATAATGAAAAATATTACAAAGATAATAATATCTCCGATGCGTACCTATAAGATACTACGTTATAAAAATTATCAAACAATGATACTTTGGTCACAATATAATTTCGCGGGACACAAAAATAATTAATACACTTACACTTAAACAATAACTCTTGTAAGTATCAAACACAATTTATGCATAAGTAAACACAAGTACATAAAAAAAAAAAAAAAAAAAAAAAAAAAAAAAAAAAGTATACATTATATACACACACACGTTTATATTTAATTTACTTTTAAAAGTAAACTTTTTAATAAAATTGAGATATATTATCTCTTTGTCCTCTCTTCCCACTCACGACAAAAGCAAAACAAGAAGCAGAAAAAGGAGATATCAATCTTCTTCTTCAACCTCTATCTCTGCACCTCCTTTGTAGGTCGAATCTCCCAAAGAGGAAAACCCAACATGTTCCTTCCATCACCTTCTCCTCTCTCTTACCAAAAACCATGAAAGTTTTTGTCTCTCAAACCACTCCTTGTAGGCGCCGGCTATGACTCGAATGAGTCCAAGAAGAATCAAGACAAAGCCACCCAAGAGGATCATATCTCCACACCAATCTATCTTGAGCCAAAATCCAAGATTCGCCTAGATTTTGGAAGTTAACCAAATTTGGCTTCAAACCAAGTCACAAGAAGAGAAAGATAGTCAAGCCCCTTCCCAAGATACTTCCTTTATCTCTAGTAGAGATGCAAACGCCTAACTCGGTTCCTCATCAATTTTACCAAAACTAGGGTTTGTGAAACTTAGGGTTTTCAAAATTGATTTGGGGTTTTGCAATTGGAAGTGTGTTGGATCTAATTCAAGTCTTGTTTGGTTCGAATCCAAGAAGCCACTTTTGCACCTCACGCATCATCTCTTCCAAGTTGAGGTTATTCAATCTTTCTTGTTGTAATGTTTTTATGTTGTTTTTATGTTGTTTTTATGATATTAAGCTTGGAAAATTTGTATCAAATAAATTGTTATACGATTGGGTCATATCGATTTTATTTGTTCTTGGTTGCCATGTCAAGTCTTGAATTTGGTCACTCATTTGGTTTGTGTGTTTGATTTTCCTGTCGAGAGGCAAGAAACAAAATAAAAAGAGAAGAAGTTAAGTTTTATAAAAAAAGTATTGCTAATAACAAGTTAATACAAGTTCTGGAAACCAAGGTTAGTCATAATGCCTTCGAGTGGTACTCGAAGTAGTGTATGAGCCTTGGAAACTTGTAATCTTTGGTGAACAATTTGGAAGTTGGGATTTAGTTTGGTCACTTGTTCTTGTCGAAATAAAGGTTTGTGAAGAAATAAACTTAACCAAAACTTTGTTCTTGCTTAAGACCATTATCTAAACGTTAGTCCATTCGATTGTGTCGTTAGGATTTGTGGAAAAACTTTATTTTAGTAATCCCCTTAGTCGACATCCGTGTCATTCAAAGAGTGTTGAAACCATGTTATAAACTTAGTTTTAACTTGAGAAAAATTAAGTTTTGTTATGTCAACATTTGATGTCTTGATATGGTTCCTATATGTTCATAATTTACTTGTTGCGTTCGTCTAGGATAAGAACCAAGTCGAGAGTACCCATTGCCAAATGAATGTGATTAACCCATTGTATGTCATGATTTGTAGTGGTATGTTAGGATGTCGGATAAAAACCGGGTTGAGTAGTACTCGACTAGCACATGGTTCGCCACATCCTCGACTTGAGCCTAACTTCGAAATAATAACATCTTGTTCGGTATCTCACGACTACCTCAAATGCATCCTTGGCCATATCATCTTGTATCCTACGTTTGGCCTTCGTTCCACAATTTTTTTTTGTGAACGTCTACTTTCAACATGGTTAGCAACCATGTTTCCAACAGGTTTTGGGCCACAGCCCAATTACAACCATGATATTGCTAATAAGAGTTTTGGTTGGATTTGGGGTTCAAGCCCAACCCATGTATCCCAACGCTGGGCCGCAGCCCACTGTGGTCTTGGAGTGTTCGAAATTGGTGCTGCAAACTAATCAACAAAATAAAACCCGAAGTACTTGGTTTATAGACAACTATAAGAAGTTAAATTCATTTACCACGTATCCGAAATCCCCCACCTAAAAATATACACATACGAGTTGATAAGTAAATCTGTGCAAAGTTTATTTGCATGAGACAACAATTACTTTAAAAACATGATTCACTAAATATTAACTACGTCAACGTTTCACGTCAATATGTAAACAAATGCATGACAAGTGAACTCCCGTTAGAACTATATATATATATATATATATATATATATATATATATATATATATATATATATATATATATATATATATATATATATATATATATATATATATATAATAAATCAAGTTTTGTTAAATAAATAAAGATCACTATGTTATTTTATGATCCATTAAAATTGGAAGACTTCAATTTTAACTCAAGTATTTTCTAAATACATTTAGAAAATAAAATAACTATAATTTTGACAATACCATTTGTGTCAACTTGAACAAGTATATATACATTTATATACTTACTAATGGAACCTTGTAATTATTTATCAAATCAAACTTTGAATTTCAAAATCATATTAATGTCAATATGAAAAGTATATAAACACTCATATACTTACTAGTAAAATCATTGTAATAACTTTTACAAACTAAAACTTAGTTTTATTGCAATTATAAATACAATTAAACTATTTTGAGTAAACGATACTTAAAACAATGAACTAAAACATTGCCCTCCTTATCTAGGTCGCGTGTCGGTGCCGCTTCACAACAATCACTAAATCCCACTTTTGGATTGCACTTTTGCTAAGGTGAGTTTTCATAGCCCCTCTTTTACTTGATAAACTGTTTTATACATTTTGGGGTGAGAAATATGCAAAACCTTTTTATGGACCTAAACTATTACATGATTACTATTACGTGGTTTAGCCTAAGCCCTTATGTCCCTAGAGAATGCCCTTTTCATGAACCGTCAATTCCCCATTGGGAAACGCGAATGTTATAAATAGATCTATTGAGGGTGACTCTCCATTCGGTTGGCCATGCTTAGGCCAAAGCAAACGTATACCATGTCGAATCGAGTGTTGAGGGAAAAAACACTCGCTATGGGCCCCTATATTGTATGACATCTTTAGCATACGTAAACCGTCGTAGTATCGGTTGCATGAACTTAGAGCTAACGTAATAGACATTCATCCATATATCATTATATTCGTTGTAATGATTATATGACTTTGCTTATGGTCCAAACTTACTATTTTAACTTAAACCTATGAACTCACCGACTTTTAATGACCTTTTAGCATATTTTCGTGTGCTTAGTTGTGATCATGGATGCAAGGCAAGAGGCGGATAAATGGTCGTAGTAATTTCTAAAGAAGTGTTTTACACAAAACGATGTTTTATATTGGGACCACTAAAATTATGGGATGTGCCCATTTATCTAAACAATGTTGTAAGATAATGTTTTAAAATATTTTATGAAGTTAAACGAAGTATGTATTCCGTTCTTTATTACTTGTGTTATGATTTACCAATTTTGTAACATTCCCCAATAACACGTATGCTTCCGCTAAACCAAATTTGGGGGTGTTACACATCTGAAGACCGAGGGCGTCACAACTCTAAGGCGACGTCGTCCCATCAATGACTTGGCCCAGACGACCAATAAAAGATAACTATGGAGTAATAGTATCTACGTGAACACATTTTTAATCATCATACGAGCACACTTCAATTAGACATAAGCTACTCGTAGTACATAGATAATAGATAATTAGATAATTGGATAAGTAGAGTAATCGGTAGAAGTACTACCCCCAAACCAATTTTCCCGAGATTTTACCTTAGCTTTCAAAAAAAAAAATCATCCTCAACCCCCACCTTTGCGTCATATATTTTCTTACTAGCATTCCTATTCCCTTAGAGAACGATATCAATCCCCGAGGCTTACCCAATACTACACTACAACGATTAGGTTCACTGCGTAGGAGGTTGAAAAACTTGCTCGACGAAAAGGAAGTTTCCTTCACCCCGAACGTGCCTTCCGCGCGCATCAAGTTTTTGGCGTCGCTGCCGGGGAATAGAATAGCTAGTTAGATTTCTATCTCGTTTAGGTTCCCTTGCTTGATTCCTATCAAGTAAGATTTTTTTTTCTCATTTTCATTAGCTTCCTTGTAGTCTATCCCCCTTCTTCGTGTGTTTGTTCGTAACCTCATCACTTTACATCATGGAAGGTGATAACCTACCACCAAACCAACCACTTCCCATCGACCCACCACCAATTGACCCGCCAAGAGGCCGTACTCTTGGTGAATACTCTATACCGAGCCATCAAGGCTATAGGAACACCATTGAGCTCCCCGATCAAGCTCAAACTACGGCCCTGCATCCGACACCATCCGGTCGGTGCAAAACGGATGTGCATTCCATGGACTTCGTTCCGAAGATCCTAATCAGCATCTCAAGGACTTCCTTAAAATCGTTGACTCCATCGACCTTGATGCTACCACACGGGAGACCACGTGCTTGCTTCTTTTCCAATTCTCTTTACGTGACCAAGATAGTAATTGGCTTGAGCGACTTCCCGCCGGATCCATCTCAAGTTGAGATGATCTCACCACTCGTTTCCTCACCCAATTTTTCCCACTGGGGAGAACTACCAAACTGAAGAATGACATCTTGATATTCCAACAACATCAAGGCGAAACTCTTTACGAGGTGTGCACTCGATTCAAGGTCTTGCTCCACAAAGTCCCTCATCACGGCATCGATCTTTGGCTTCAACTCCAAATCTTTTACGATCATGTCAACTTCTCAACTAGGCAAACCATCGACCAAGTGGCCAGTGGAAGGCTCAGCGATCTCAACGCGGAAGAACCATGGGATATAATAGAAGAGCTCGCCAGTCAGAGCTACGAAGATTCGAATGAATCTCATGAAACCCCCAAAAGAACGATGAATGCCATATCAATTCCTCATGGGCCTTCCATCATCACCGAATAGCAAGTTAGTGCTCTTGAGAAAATGATCGACTATCTAGTTGAGAGGCAAAAGAAAGCATCTGGACCAACCCATCGAGCAACGGTTAATTTCACTGACTCTGCCAACAGCCCAACACCCCTCTCTGAATCACCTAGCCGCGAACAAAATCCTAATTCTGTGCGACGCTTTCGTTCTACCTCTCCAATCCCACTCTCACCAAGCTTCAAAAAGCAAATGATAGAATACATGGCAGCCCATTCGGAGAGATTAGCCAAATTTGAGAAAGAGGTTTATCGGCAAACGGAAGAAATGCTGGCAAAAATGGCAGAGATGATGAACTTAGTGAAAGAGTACACTAAGACGAAGGTTCTCGAGATGGTGTTAGTAAGAGATGATGACCGCGCTACCCCCACTTTGTTTGTTAACGCCATTTCCATTACTCCCGATAAGGGTGGGGTAGTTGAGAAAAAGGACATTGAGACTACTAAGAACAGCAAGAATAATAAGGACAAAGATAAGGCTCAGCTAATGATGATAAACCCAAAATCATTGAACAGTACCTTAAGCATGAGATTAATAAAAAAAACAATTGTTAACCAAGTAAAAAACTTTAGGTATAATGATGCTCTTAGGAAAGCCCTTAGAGGTGAGATAAAAGAGGAAGAATATGACACCATGCCTGTGGGACCTTTGTACGAGGCAATTCTTAGGAAACCAATAACTAAGAAACAAGATATTTGTGGGAACTTCATAGTACCATGTAACATTGGTGACTTAGAGAATATAAAAGCCTTAGCCGATCAGGGATCTGGCGTAAACATAATGCCGCCATCAGCCTATAGTAAGTTGACTAAGGAGGAGCCAACCAAGACAAATCTTAGACTTTCATTAGCGAATCATTCATATGTTTATCCCTTAGGAATAGCGAAGGATTTTTTAGTTGAGGTTGCAAGTGTTATCTATCCGGTAGACTTTGCAATTGTAGACATTGAGGAAGATGAACACATGCCATTAATCCTTGGAACACCTTTCCTGCCCACAGCCAAGGCAACAATCAAATGCGGTGAGGGTGTCATGATACTCAAAAGTGGCAAAGAAAAAGTTAGGATACCTATTGCTCCGAGATATCCTTTGAAGATTAAGGAGAAGATAAAGAATAAGAATTCGCGAGTCTCCAATAATGAAATTAAGAGGAAAATTGTTGAATGGGAAAAAAGGATTAGGGATTTCGTGAGTGATGGGATGGATTCGAAATTGTGGAAACATGATAAAAACATAGGGTACAACTACACTACGGAAATACTCCCTAAAAAAGAATTTTTGGAAAGAGACAAGGTGCTTTTGTATAGATCAAAATTAAAAGCATTAAGAGGAAAGAATATGCCAAAATGGTTTGGTCCCTATACGGTGAAAAAGACTAATATAATAAGTGAAACCATTATCATATTAGACGAATATGGGAGGGAGTTCACGGTAAGCATACAACGTGTACAACCCTATGATGACCGCTTAGTGAATGAAAATGATGACGGTAAGGAAGTCATGTAGGAGCACGACTTTCAGTCTAGCTACAAGACTAATAAATAAAGAAAAGCGCTTCGTGGGAGGCAACACATGCTTAATTATTTGCTTGTTTTGTATTTCAATTTTTGTGTGTCTTATATTTTTCATTGTTGTTTATTCTCATGTTAGACTTTGTGAAAATGCGTTATTTTGTCTTTAACCTCGTCTTAATTACATATAAAAGTATTTTACAAAAAGATAAGTGTAGGGAAGATCACATACGTTTCTAAGAACATGAACATGAGAATTACAATTAGTGAAATTGATATATATGGTGTGTGTTAGAGTCAAGTGCTTGTATCGAGTCATAATGGATATTTTGCGTGAATTTTTCCGGTTTAAATATGTAATTTTTCGAAAAAATAGCAAGACCACTTTCTGTCGGGACAACTGACGCGTCGAGCTATCTGTAAATGATTATCGGTTTTCGTTTTATGCTACTTAAAATTTTGGAAATTCCGTGTCTTAATTTTCCATAAAAACTGCAAACAACCATTTCACAAGCATTATATCTTCCTTGCTTTCTAGTATAGTTGTGTCATATACAATTTTACCGCCGATTTTACGTGAAGGTTTCATTTGTTTTCTTATAAATGTGCAGGTTATATTTGGCATGAAGAAGAAACACTCATTGGATGAAACTTATTACTCATGCATAATTTACCCGCAACTTCACACGAATCCTACCGAGCTAATCAGGGGAGTACTAGTTTCTTTTCCTTACTTACCTTTCTTTATCGTAACTTTGATACTTTCGGAAAATATTGGGGACAATGTTAAGTTCAAGTGTAGGGAGGGAGAATAAAATGGGAACTTAGAAACTATTCACTCACTTGATCATTTGTCTTGTCCTTGGTAATTTGTGTAATAAACTGTGAGAAATATTTGTTAAAGCATCTCATTGATAGGAGTTATATGACTAGCAAAAAAAACCGTTTACCACTCAAATTCCACCCAAAAAATGTGAGGTTCGCCTCTAGATCTTTAGGAATAAAAACATTCATCTTTAATGCTTAGATTGTACCGATAGTATAATAAATTCTATAACTTGTTTTGTGATGCATTCCGAGATCGCTAGTGAGACTACATTTTTGTAGTTAGGAATAACTAAATGAAAAGAGGCATTAGGATAACCCTTGTCTGAAACCTGTATTATAATTACTTCTTTCACATCGGTTGAGTAAATACCCCACACCCTTGCGATGTACTCATCTTTAGTACACGATACTCCTAGTTAACCCCTCAGAGCCTATCCTTTTCGCGGTTCTTGTGATGTTTCGGTTTTCCAGAATATCAATAAAGAGCATTGTTTACAATCTACCCCCAAATGTACACCCAAATCGCCTTAGCCTACCTTGTATGCACTCACCTTTAGTGCATTATTGTTATCATTACTTAACCCTTAGTTCAAATATCTATTTAACTGCATGGTTGCTAAGTCGAGTCATATCTTTTGTACACGGTTTTGGGACGATTGGGACTCATGGGTAAAAGTAATATTTTATGGAGTAACGGGAAAGAACGATAAATTCAAATTCCCTTTGTCTACGTAATGAAATACTTCAAGTGTTTTGATCTTTTTAAATCGGGTCAATTAGTTTTAGAGAAATAAAAACTCAAGTGTAGGGATGCTCCTATAAATCCCTTATATTTTGATGTTATCGTAGAGGATGGTAGAGTAAAAAGGTATGAAAAAAATGAAGAAAAAAAAACATATGGGTTACCATCCTACATCTATCTTTATGTTTATATTTTTAAATTTATGTTTGTTTTGTTTCAAGTTATCTAGTTTAGTGAGTCGAGTGTTGGCTTAGCAACGCCACGTTTTTCATGCTTGTAACATAAGATTTTTGACTTGCCACCACTAAATATCCCTTATCCAACAAAACCCTTTGTTTCCTTACCGTAAGCCTAACGATACAACTCTTGTAAAAACCTCTTAGATAGTTGTTCCTAGGTGCTTACGCCAAAGCGGTGGAGGTTTGATCTAGTCTCAAGCTTATGATAATCTATTTACTATGCCAGGTAAGGAGGGTTTATCTTCCATTTCCATTTATTATATTTCATATAAACCCGAAAGATGAGAGAATCTAAACACCCCTTGTTAGGTGCTAGTATATAATTTTCGTGCTTGTTATGACTATTGTGGCGCTTTTACTTGTTATAAACTATTTTAAACCAATGCTTCATGCCCCCTAACTTATAAATTAATTGGTCAAAAGAATATTTGCTTGAGGACAAGCAAATACCAAGTGTAAGTATATTTGATAAGGATTTAAAACGTACGCTTTTAGGGGTCATTTAAGCCCTAAATCGATCGGTTTATATCCGCATCGCTAATTTCGTTCCTTTTTACTTTTAGATCTTTTGGAAGCAAAATCTTGGAATAAATCACATTTGACGAAAAGGAGCAAATACATGAAGAAAATGGCAAAGTCAAGATCGAAGCCACTCAAAGCTGATCAGTAGTACCTAACGGCGTCCCAACCAAAGGGCGACGTCGTCCCTCTATGATGACTTGATCAAAACATGCACGCGACGGCTCAGTGAAAATTCTGGTCTTATAACCTGACGTCACGCTTTAATAATGGAGGGCGTCACTCACAGTTTGCAACTCAGAAGGCCCAGATCTAGAATCAAGACAACGTCCCATCTGAAGACCGACAGCGTCACAACTTTAAGGTGATGCCGTCCCATCAATGACTTGGCCCAGACGAAACCCTAATGACGGCGAGCTTACGACGTCCCATGCAAAAGATGACACCGTCGCATTTGTAAATCTAATGTAGAATTCATTTTTCTGTATTTTAATAGGTAGACTTTTGGAGAAAAAACCCTAAATCATTTGTAGTCCGAATTGGGCAGTATCTTAGGGACCCATACCCTATTTTGTACATCGAGATAAGTATTTTAATCCAAATTGTCATTATGTCTATCCCGTATTCGATTGATTGTTTGTATGCTTGCTTGTTCACCATGTCTAGCTAAATTTCTTGTGTGTTTGCTTAGATCTATGAAACCTAGTTATTGATTATTGTTAGGTTGTTTCTTATCTTACTTGAAATTGGCTTAGGAGTGCAACTAGGCATCTTCGTTGTATTTAATGCTTGAGTATGCTTTATGATGATATGGTTTATGGATGGAATAGCCAAGGCTTTCTGATTTCGTAGGTCATATACGAGAGATAACCTCAAAGAACTAGGGACTACGCATACCTTATGACCTTTAGGAATACGACGCGTTAAGATAGGGCGTGACAACTCAACCAACCAATAAAAGATAACTAGTGAGTAATAGTATCTAGGTGAACACATTTTTAATTATCATACGAGCACACTTCAATTAGACATAAGCTACCCGTAGTAACTAGATAATAGATAATTAGATAATTAGATAAGTAGAGTAATCGGTAGAAGTACCACCCCCAAACCAATTGCCCAGAGATTTTACCTTAGCTTTAAAAAAAAACCAACAAAAAGATAAAAAAAGAATCATCCTCAACCCCCAACTTCTCGTCATATATTTCTTACTAGCATTCATATTCCTCTAGAGAACGATATCAATCCCCGATGCTTACCCAATACTACACTACAACGATTAAGTTCACTACCTAGGAGGTTGAAAAACTTCTTCGACGAAAAAGAAGTTTCCTTCACCCCGAACGCGCCTTCCGCGCGCATCAATATAATCATTATTTTCAAGACTTCAATTTTGTTTTGTTTTTAACTTCCTTGTTTTGTTTCAAGACTTCAAATCAACAATATATAGTATTGTATGTGTGAAACAGGAATTGGTGCATAATATAGTAAGTTTGTTAGAGACCAAGTATAAACAACTTTTAGCCATTGATATATATTTTTTCAATTTTATTGATCTTCGTTGTTCATGTGTCACTGTTTTGATTTTAACGTCCTTTGATTGTCTTTAGTTATGATAGTATGTGTGAAATCAGGACTTGGTGCATAATATAATAAGTTTGTTAGAGACAAAGTATTATCAACTTTTAGGCATTAATATATAATTTTCAATTTTATTAATGGTCGTTGGTCATGTGTAACTGTAACACGCTTTGATCGTGAATCTATTCCATAGATTATTCTAATTAAGTCAAGATTGGCGCAAAACATGTTATTTAGCCGAATACTAGCAATGGTGGCCGGGTTAGGTATATTTCAAGAAAGAGACAAAGAGATAAAATACAAAAGCATGCGAACAATTTTTGTAACGATTCATAATAGATCGAGTTTATAAAAATTATTAACTTGTTATGGAATATTAATTAACTACTCATCAAATATGTCATAACTATACATTATGCGTCTTGAACGAGAGTGTTTCATCAGAGAAGGAAAAAAATTACAAAACATCTCTTAAATTATGCGGCAAGTAATGATAATCACCATGTACTTATAGCTATTTGCGGATTTTTTATATAACAAATTGTATTTATCAAATATTTAAAAAGTATGTTAAAAATGTGAGGGTAACTCTTTTAAATACAAAAGGATTCACACAATCGCGACTATAAACCATCATTAGAAGCCGCCCACACATAGTCCAAGACCGACTCTCGATGGAAAATAAATAGACGGCTTTTCATAATTACTCGCCATCTAATCTAATCGAGTTAAATGGTGGGTGGTTTACTTAATGTTTAAAGTTAAATTGGTATATATTTTTGTTGGGTTTAAAATTATGTTGGTATTATTTTTATATGTTCTGAACTAGAGGTAATTGGTAATGGTAGTGGAAAAGAGAGGTTGAAGAATAGTGTTTGAATTAAAAGATTTGATATTTGTTAACTCTAGGGATAAGGTGTAATTGAGAAAAGGACGAAATGACGAAGTTACCCTTGCAGCTAACGAAAAAACTAACGACTGTTAGGAAAAAGGACCAGACGCATTGTTGGAGACTAAAAGTGCGATTTTTGAGAACTTGGGATCAAATGCATGAATTGAGCGTAGTTTGGGACCAATGATGTACTTTACTCTGAATTTTAAAACACAATTGACGAAACTGCCCTTGAAACATGATAGTTGGCGGCACATATAACTTGTCTCCATTACATCCACACAACCGTTTTTTAACTAACTTCATCTTCTTCATCCAACCAACCAAACTCACTCACTCTCTCCACAGCTTCAATGACATCATCATCATACTTAAGTTCTTCATTCAAAACACTTGCTCCTTATTGGAATCACAACCATTCCAACCAAAACCTTAAATTCTTGCTCATCTCACATTGGACAACAAAATATTCTTTAAATGTTTGTACTTTAACTGTTTCTTCATCTTATAAAGATGAGCCGAGTAGCCCGAAAAAATCCAATAAGAAACAATCTCAGGTAAAAAATTTTGTAAAAAAATTTTATGTTTTTCTAGTCTTGTTTAGTTTTTGCTAAAAGAATCTTTATGATTATATATAATGTATCAAGGACGGAACCAGGGTGGGTCCGGGGGACTTTTATGGCGTAGAGCTAGCTTTTTTGAAAATTTAAATCTTTTCTAAATGCACCTCGTCCAAAAAGTTATGTTTCTCGCCTTGTTTAGTTTATGTTAGATGCACCTCGTTTGTTTTTTTTCATGCTGATATATATACATATGATTGAATCTTGTTTTGTTGGTTGGTTGCAGATGAGTTATGATCCTTCTGAAGATCTTTTCGGGATGTCTGCTGATTTGCAGCCCAGGTAACATTTGGTTGGATTATCATTTATGTGTTTGATTTGTATATTGTATTAGAGCATGGCGTGTCGTAATGCCATAGTTAACAAAAAAGTGCTACCACATTAGCACCACACTGAACCCCTTTTGGACTCCTCTAAATGCTTTTTCCTTCTCCTTTTAAGTCATCAGAAACTAAAACCCAAATTAGATTAAGACCGAGAACAAGCTCAGTTGTTCAACTCTTCTGATCAACTTTGGGAATTGAGGTTTTAAGAATCAATTCCGAGGAAGAACAGGAAACAGATAAGATACTTTGGAGTGATTAGATAGGAAGAAGGGCATGACGCTACATACCTAATGCTTAGGGGTTGTTGTATTGCGTGTCGATAGCAATTATGCTTACTTGGGATAGTCCATTGGGCAGAGGAATGTTTGTAAGAAAAAAAATGTTTAGGCTTATTTGCGTATTATATGGCGAAATAAGTTGTTTTTAGAAGATGGTTTAAGATTGGTCATCTAAACTGATTTCTTGTTTTCATGGTGGATTCAAAGTTACATGTTTAATGTAAGCTGTTTACGGTTGCTGGTTTTGCTTATAAGAATGAGTTCTAATAATAAGCAATCCCAAACACCACCCTATATTCGTACTCGTATCATCTAAGGTTTACATGTAAAATGACATTAGATAATCACATAATAATAATCAGTCTTGTTGCAGCTACTCAGAATCAGTTTTAGCGTCTAATAATCTGTGACTTGAAACCCCAATGCCATATAATTACTTGCAAAACACAATGCCAAACACTCCCTAAATCACCGTTCTTCCTTTTTGTGTAGTTGAATTCAATTTTGATTCGAAATGATTGAGCAAGTGCTTTTCATTATGATAATTTACATTGAAGTTTTTGGTTTTGTATATCCAGAATTCAAGTATGATACGTTTGACTATTAAAGTCAAATGTACATTTAAAAAAAAAAAATAATTATGATGGATTTCTAGTTGCAAATTTTAAATGAACATATAGTTGTGTAGGAGGTTTAACTATTAGTCAGGATTTTATGATATTGAGTTATTAACCAATATAAGAAGAAAGATTATGAATGAACTAATGATATTGGCACTTAAATATTTGTAAGCTATCGAAAGAGCTATCGTAATGAATGAATTTCACTGGCAATTAACCATACGTAAGATATCGAAAGAACTATTGTGCTGTAGGAAGAAATTCAAGTTTTTCAAGCATACTGGCTATTTTTTCTTAGTAAAAATATGGTTTCTTGAAAGCTAAAGTCAAGTACCATTGCTACGATTGTATCATACTCAAAGTTATTTAACAAGAAACGTTTATTCCAGGAAGGCTCTTTCAAGCAATTCTACTCCAAGATCATGGTTTGGTCCAAACGGTCAGTATATTAGAGAGCTTCCTTGCCCAAATTGCAGGGGAAGGGGATACACTCCTTGCACAATGTGTGGCATTGAAAGATCAAGATTAGATTGTTCACAGTGTAACGGAAAGGTATACATTTTATATTTCTATATAATTTTTCATCTTCCCATATTCTAACAACATATTAATCAACACCACAAACCGTAATTGCTGATTATGAAAACCAATGGTAATTTGGGTTGTGGCAGGGTAAGGTTACATGTCCCCAATGCTCAGGAGAATGTGTAATATGGGAAGAGTCCATTGATGAACGTCCATGGGAGAAAGCCCGTTCAATGTACTATATTCAATCTATTGCATTGTTCATTTTCCTCTATATATCCGTTTATGTTCAAATAACTATTAGAATGATTTACATTTAAATAACCATACTTGCCTTTTCGTAGCATACTAAGAGCGTGTTTTAGATTGCCTATAGTTAATCTGCTTTGAAAATAAACATGCAACCTGCTCATTTAAGTGCTTATCTCATTTTAAACCTATAATGCTTGACACATATCCAATATTTCTCATTTTGTGTTCCTTTTAAAGTTACACAAAATGGGTCGTTGCAAAAGACCAATATATATTACTCATTAGCGTTACATGTCTAATGTCATGTACATTTCTTGGATGCAGTTAAGCCTTTGAAAGTAAAGGAAGGCGATGAAGTGGACAATCTTGAAATAAAGCTGGCAGCAAGGAAAAAATCGAAGCAGCGTATACAAATCTACATCTCCGGAAGTTGGTTTGAAAATTAGTAGATCTTTGAAAGCAAGTTTGTTTCTTTCCTTACAAATTTAATAGTAAAGTACTTGAAGACATAGTTCAGCTATTGCTCACCAAATCATGAACTTACGCTTGTGGTTTTAGTTGGGTGATTGCAGAGCCTTAATGCGAAAACTGGACTATTTACCAACAGAATGAAACTCATCCATAATGATCCCGAGCTTCATGCTCAAAGAGTGGCAGCAATCAAGGTTCTAATGATCGCTTTTTATATTGTGAACGTAGATTGTGGGTCCCATTGTCCCATTTGGCTCATGTATACGGATTTGGATGGGACCCACATGGAGAATAGAAATTATAGGGTGTTTGGGATTGCTTATTTTAAACATGAGTATTTGGTTAAGACCACTTACTTGAAATAAGCATATTGGTACTTCTGAATTTTAATGCTGATAAGCACTGTAAAATAAGTAATCCCAAACACATCTTATTATAATTGGCAAATTTACGGGGTCTGTCTTTGCAGAAATCAAAAGGGTCTGTTGATGCAAGAAAACATGCTTCCGAAACCATGAAAGCGTTTTTTAGTGATCCAGAAAACCGGCTCAAGAGAAGCCTATCCATGAAAGGTATGTTTGTATCTATACATTTTACTTATTGAGTCGGTACTTAATATTTCAACAATGAAAATGCCACTAGCAGAAAACAGTGTGAAGTAATATATGTTCATAATAGTCTAGTGTTGGCAAAGTGGGAGTTTGGGCGAGTTGAGTAATAACGGGTAAGATTGAGTAGTTTGACCCAAACAAATTTTTTTTTTTTTTTTTTTTTTTTTTTTATTATTATTATTTTTTGGGTTATAACTTAGTAACTTATTAGTTTGTTGAGTGTGATCATAAAACTAATTTGCACAAACCGATTAAGGGATTGTATGAATCAAATGAAATTTTGGCCACTTTCGGCCCATTCTCTTTTAAATTAAATTTGGAGATTTGGTTCTGGCTTTAGAGATAGTATATAACTAATAATCCGGTTTGACCCATTATTTCAGAAGTACATGGGTTTTAATAAACTCTATTTTTTGTCAACTTCAATTCATCCGTGTTTGATGCGATGTAGGAGTGAACTTTTACTGCAAAAACTGTGGCCGCGAAGGGCACAGGAGACACTACTGTCCAGAACGTGATCAAGGTTCAGTAGATCGACGGTTCAAATGCAGTTTATGTGGCGAAAAGGGTCATAACAGAAGAAGGTGCAAGAAATTTGATACAATAAAATCAGAGGGTAAAACCTTTAAACAACCTTCTTGCAGCATTTGTGGCAAAACCGGGCATAATCGCAGGACTTGTCTTAAACAAACCATAGCGAGCCCCACCAGCACCAAAACCAATACTCAGGTGATAAAGAAAGCTTATTTGGACTCGAAAAAAAGGGTGTACACTTGTAGGGCATGTCATGGCGAAGGTCACAGTATTAGGACATGTCCATTAGCAAAAACTACAGACGTTGTTCATTCGTAACATATGTATGTTTATATGAAACTATATATTATAAACTAGCTAAGTTGATTATAGTTCTTTTTTGAAGACCAAATCTCCAGATTTGCCAAATTGATAAATATTTTTTGTTACTACAAACATACATTTTCTTGATAAATATTTCGTTTCCAACAAATAAAAAAAGCCACATACTTTTAGTAAGATAATTAGGATGTTTTAAAAAGTTATAACATCACTCCTTACTATATTATGGGGACATGTTATTTGATGTGATCAAAAAAAAAAAAAAAAAAAAAAAAAAAAAAATTGTTAACATGTACATGTCTTAGGAGCCCATCTGGGAACCATATAGGCCCCATTTTGGCCCATAGCAAAACTATCATTAATGGAATGGGTTCAGAGTTTAGACATAGCAAAACTAGCATATAAATTTGTTAAAATTGCTCTAGTCTCAACTTCTTATAAATTTTTCCTCATTAAATATATGTCTACTTTAGTTAATGTGATGAATATTTCTTTATCAATATTAAAGCATTTAATAAAAATGTAAATGCGCAGTAAGAAATTTTAATGTATAGTCAGGTTTTCAACTGTGATGATTTTTTTAGTTTTGATGTGCAACTTATCTGCAATGTAATGGACAAAAGGATAAATACTTGCATGTGAATGGCCTTACACTATTTCCTTGTTTGGGGTATCACTTGGTTTTAAGAGTCAATATATCTTATGAAATTTTTGTTAAGCTTTAGCTTTTAATGAATATACATGATGGCTTTTGGGAACTCGTAAGCTTACGTAGCGTGTACTTTTTTTCTCCAACTTTACACCCATTTGCCATAATATTGATAACTTAAATTTATCAATACTTATATCAACATAATAATAGAAGTTAGATAACCTGCCAACCTAGCTCTATGTATTTAACTTTTTATAATACTGATAAGTTAAACCTTTTTATTGATAACTGTTTATTAAACATGTTGAATATGGGTCGGAGGTCGACCTGTCAACCCGGTTAACTTTTTCCAAGATAAAAAAACAAAAGCATAGTTGATTAAGTGCGTTACACTGGTTAAATAGGTCGACTTATCAAACCATTTAACTTGTTTAACCCGTTTAAAACGTTGAACCTGCCAACTCATTTAAATAAACAGTCTATATGGGTTGTGCACGTACAAGTTAGGTATATATAAGTTAGGGTTGACAAGCCTAACCCAATTGTTAAACGTCATGTTCGGGTCGGTTTTGACCCGGCAACCCACGAACTCATAACCGACACAATTACCACCCTAGTGACAGGTAGGCAATTATAAATTTAAAACGTTGTAAGTAATATCTATTGTAACCACTCGGTATTATTATTTTACCACCCTGTATATCCTTTCTCATGCAAGTTTTATTCTTTCACTATTTTGGAAGTAGTTTTGTCTGATTTCTTCAACATTAGTTTGATTCAGTTTGTGATCTTGTTAGCCCTGTTGAACTAAATATTTCAATATATGTTTTAATTATACTGTTCTATAATTGTGTGCTTTAATTTGCATAACTCCATAGTTTAAAAATCATATACTTTGTAGACAATCTTTTTATGATAAAGAACATATATACCTGTTTCCAAAAGAAAAAAAAAGTGTAAATGGATAGCCAAACTGTCCTCTTGCAGTCTTGCTAAACCCTAATACTACCAACTTAAGCAAAACTGTAAACAATATGTAGAAATACAAAACAATGGGCAAAGATTAATACACCACTCATTTCCTATACAAGCTAGTCTTATGCTATATCCATCACACATCAAAATACTTATTGTGACCTCTCCTTTGTGTCATGTCATTATTAATAACCTTTATCTTTTTTGAACTAAAAATAAATAAAAAACCCTTTTTTAACATCAAAAGCACAAACACAAAACAAAATAAAAGAACCTAGAAGGAGGTCCTGTGTCTGTTTCATAGCATATATGTTCTTTCTTTAGTACCTGCTACTTCCCAACAACATACTCACTCATAACGTTAATAACAACCATCAAATAACAACACAAAAGACATTGTTTATAGGGTACAAAAGCCGTATGTCTTTATTAAGTCATACGTTAGCTAGCAAAAGATATTTCGCAAATGGGGTGTCACAAGAGTTGTTACATAACCTTCGCCGCACGTGGCGCTGGACTTTCATCTTTCTTTGTGACTCTTGTTAGACACATTTTCCCTTCGTTTCTGATGAACAAAAAGACACATTCATCTCCTTCCGCCAGCTTGTTATCTCTCTTGAAGCCAACCCACCCCCGCGACAAATGGTACTGGTTTGATCTAAACCGAACGCCCAATTCCCACTCTTCCCCGTCCAGATTCTTCATGGTTATTGTCCCTTCATGATGTATCCCAGGCAACCCATGGAAATGCGACGGCAGCCCCTAATCATACCAATATGTAATGGGTGCAGTGGTGCAAAGTGTGGTGCCAAGCTCGTGCCAAACCGCCACGTCGGCAGCTTTTGAGTTTGGCACGAAACCGTTTGGCACCACATTTGAGTATCCGTTGGCACCAATTTACGGTGCCAAACTCAATTTTTTATTTTTATTTTTTATAAAATTTAAAACAATATATCCTAAAATTACTTTATTCATAAAAAAAACATTACAAGAAATAAAAAACAATAAACTTAAAAAACATAACATACTACTGAATTAATCTTGACATCCCAATTTGGGCAATTTTTCAAAATCTCCCAAGCGTGAACATATTTGAACTCATTTCTACCAAATTGTTCTTTGGAAGCTTAGTTTCGCATTTTCGAGATGAGATTGGTCATTTTGAGCACTTGACTTTGCAGAACTGCTTGTAAATTGCGTTGAACCTTTTGCAATCGGCGTTAATCCTCGTCCATTTACCCGTGATTGAATTTTTTTGTACGATGGTCATCGGTTGTCGATTATTGAACATATGCATAACGTCATTCCAAAAAATATTTTCGGAACGGTTATTTTGCATATCCATAGCTTGCGAAATTTGTATCCAAACTTGCTTAAGCAAGATTTCTTCGACTTGTTCCACTTCAAATTTTGAGACATTTGTGTGTGTGTTTTGGATTGATGTAGATGTGAAATAAAATGGTGGTTGATGTTATTTATAAAGGTGGTTTTCAACGTTAAATTCAATTCAAAACCGGATCTTGTTATGGGTAATTCAAATTTAAACGTTAAATTCAATTCAAAAAGCATCTTGTTAGGCGGGTTAAATTCAAATTTTAAATTTTAAATTCAAATTCAAACGGTTAAGTTTTCTATATATACTATCATACCAAGATTAGTTTGACACACAAATAACACAATTCACACACAAAAGAATGTCTCAAAGACTTTTCTCAAGAATTCCCCCGGAGAAGTTGCTTGAAACCAACTTTCCAACTCTGCCGAGTTTGAAGTTTACTCAACACCACCGAAAATGTCTTCCGGTGGGGTTTGAAAACATCCGTACCTCCCAATTGTTCCAAGTCCACCGAGCAGTCCACGTGGATTTTCAAACCACCCAAGCGGGTTAAGTGAGGCTTCTCCCAGTTTGAACAAGATGAAGAAAACGTCGGGAGATATCGCAAGAGGGTTACTCGGTTTAAAATTATATTTGGTTCAATTTGAATGACCCGAGTTTTAAATAGGTCGATTCGGGTATGTTTTATTTAGAATCGACCGAATTGACTCGAACCCGACCAACTCGAATTTGACTAACACTTTTACTACAGAAGAATATTGAAGTAAGACATTTTTAATCCTTTACATATACTGGGTTGACCCGAACCCGACTAACCCGAGTTCTAAATAAGGTCGGGTTGGGTATGTTTTAAGCCTCGACCGAACCCGATCGAGTCAACCGAATAACACCCTAGTTCGACTATTATCACCGGTCACACCACTTCACCTTCTAGCGCATATCGCTTTTCTCTCCTCACTTCTTCTTATTTTTCACCTAACGCCGCTCCCAATTGATGAAGGTAAGGAATTGGCAAGGCCACTTCACGCGGAAACAAGGGTTGGGGTGACTTTTGTGTCATGACGGCAAAGCAAAAAAGAAGAGACGAAAGGTGAAATGTTCACATTTCGTGAACCGTGCGAAAGTGGGTCCTCCTCTAATATTTTATTATCTATTATTTGTTTTGTGAATGGGTGTAAGTTATATAGTGGAATATGTTTGTATAAAAAAGTATGTATTTTAATATATATAAAAAAATGTGTTAAAAGGTGGATTGGTGTGAAATGGATGAGAGTGAAAAGTGAGTGGATGGTGAAAGAAAATGAAAGTTGATGTGACGTTGAGATGAAATGTGAACTGATGTAAGGGTTGAGAGTAGTCTAATAGTCACAACTCCCTCACTTTTTATTAAAATACTCGCTTTCATATAAAATATCACACACACAGACACACACACTCACAAATCAAATACAGTAATAAATAATAAAAACATAAAAGAGGCTCATTTTGCACGAAAGCATACGAGGACCTCACCTTTGGTTGTCTGGTTTGAGCTCCTCATCTTTGGTTCTCAACGGTGTCATGACTCATGCGTGAGGTAAGATCCTCACGTTGGTTCACACCCCAATGCTCGGAGCAGCCTTAGGGTGTAGATAAAATGGTAGCAACAAAATGTATATGTGTATACAACTATACATGTACATTTAAGTTATCTAAAAAAAAATCAAATGGGCGGTAAAATTTTGTACTCGTACGTCCATTTTGTGTGTCTGCACATTTATTCTAATAACTTAGCCTTAAGCAATAAACACTTGTTTAAGTAGTTTTTGACTTGGAATAAAGAATTTATCAAAACTTTCTTTGTCAGTTAACTTAATATTTAGTGTGGAAGAGTGATATCAATGGATGAGTGCCTCAATAGTTTAATTAAGTTATTTAAAAAATATAAAAATTATGTTTGTTGTAAATCTGCTAATTATAAGTCTATGTTATTTGTGTTACAGTTAATATTTATATGCCAAATGGAACCTGGATTAATTTCTCTTTTTTAATTGTCTTTTGATCATATATCGATATATCAAGTTAGTTATTTGTGAAATTTAGAAAAATCAAATGAAAAATATTACTAGTAACCAATTTACTTTCCCTAATTTCAACTCGTAAGGTGTTTTCAACTATGAATGAAGGATTTTGGTTTTCTACTGTCAGTTCAAAAACCTTGAAAACACATTTTTAGGCCATCTCTAACCGGTTTTTTTATCCTTTTTTTTATATTTTTTTTTCATCAAAAATCATTAAATTTGAAAAATGAAAGAGCATCATTGATCAACATTCACCCTCCAAAACAATACATCTATTCTTCAAACTTCAACTTTACACATATTTATATTTAATTAATTAAAAAAAATCAAGTTATGATCCAATAGCAAATCAAATATATTGAATATGAAGGATTTTGAGCAATGCTCCAAAATTTTCTCCAAATTTAAAGCATGATTAGAGATGATTTTTAATCCTTCATTTTTCAGAGATGAAAAAAATGATAATTTGAATAACATGATCGAAGATAACCTTAACAAAGTTTTGGTGCTCATTTACCCATAAATCATATATTGAAAGAAGTGACTCACAAAGAGGTATGCATACTAACATGTATGTACATTAATTAAATGTGTATGTCATCGGTTATTACTATTAGATGATAACTAGGCCCAAGTTCGTTTGTGGGTTTAGGGTTTCTAGGGTTGCCTCTCTATATATTGTGTCTCAATAAACATTATAGTCTACGGGTTTCATTGTCTAACAGTTCGAGCTTTCGCGATTTTGCCGCTCGAACTGCGGGGGAGTATTAGATGATAAGTAGACTCAAGCCCGTTTGTGGGTTTAGGGTTTCTAAGGTTGCCTCTCTATATATTGTGTCTCAATAAACATTATGGTACCCTCTTAAAATGATTATAATAATCTTTTAATTTATAAATTTTTTTTGTATAATTTTATTTTTATTAAAAGCTGTGAAACAAAAATATAAAGCTTGACAAATAAAAGATGTAAACACAAAAAATTACAGAGCGTAAAACTATAAAAGTGTTTTTTTTTTTTTTTTTTTTTTTTAGTGTACAAAATCAAGCAAAAAATGTAGAGTATAAAATATAAAAGTTGACATTTTAAAAGTAGTAAAAACAAAAGATACTCAAGAAAAATCTATAAAAAACCGTCCTATCATATTACTACCTCCGTCCCATAATTATAATCCACTTTTGATTTTTTCGGTCTTTTCTTTTCAACTTTGACCTTAAATATTTTTATTTGTGTTATACAATAATTGATAAAAATTATACCAATGAAAATATATTTAAAAACCCAATCAATTCATATATATTGCATCAAATATTATATAACACCAACAAAAATAATTAAGGTTAAAGTTGTAATAGAAAGACCAAAAAAGGACTATAATTTTAGGACGGGGGAGTAATAAATTAGGTAAAAACGGAGGTAAGAGTGGTAAAAGTATACGGATAACACAACCCCATGTGTATACATATTTGTTGTGTTTTTGCACAGAGGTTGTATCAACACGGTTTCTACATAGAACTAAGGATACAACTCATCCTACTCCTACAACCTAAAGAATCAATTGTTCATCAGTCACTCACATTAGAAGACTTATTATTGCCATAACATTTACTACAAATATACGGTAATAAAGGCCACATCTATTATCCTCAACTTAGTGATACATTATCTTATTTGTCAAATTTTTATTTTTGATAAAATATTGTTACACCCGGTAAATTTATTATTTTAAAAATCATTTAAGTAAATAGGATGCGATTGAATTTCATATCTCAGCTCATTTAGAGGTGAATTGGAAACACATAATTTGTGCGTCAAAGCAAACCAATCATAAAAAAGACAAACCAATCTTATGAAAAACTACTAAATATACTACTGACGCCTAGTATGGCCATGAACGTTAATATCATAAGCGTCACAGAAAGCTAATTGTTCTTCCGTTAAATCTTCACACTCATCATCATTATAAGGGTTATCATCATAGTCATCTCTTCAAACGCTTTTTGAGGATTTCATAGACTTTGAACTTGTCGATGCTATAAATCTCGCGGTATCATTAGCATCATCTTCCACTTTATTCTCGCTATCATTATCCTCATTAACCATATTAACAAGTTTACTTTTACCTACATTCCCATCGTCACTTTTTGAATTAACGGAATCCTTAGGACTAGTCTCAGCATCATTTTCAAACATATTAAGAACATCAAAAAGATTTGAAGTCACAACTCTGTACCTCTTGAAATAGCCACATCACCCATAAATTTCAAACCAGAGTTAATAATATCCCCAACTATATTTGCATGCTTACCTTTCGCTTTAGCCTGCTTATTTTCCGTCTTTGCAGTCACATGTCTATAGACTAACCAATACTTGGGATAAAAAAGAAGACCTCGAAAAATATGTCGTTGCGTCTTCACATTTACATCGGATACAATCCTGTTAGGACATGGGTCCAACAAATGACCAAAATCCTTAGAAGTTTAACATCTAGTCGCCTCCCACTCATACTCAACACAAATTGAATGCAAAATATAGGAACTACCTTTAATTTCAGGCACTGCCACTATAAGAGTATCTTTTAACTCAACATCAACATTAGCATGAAGATCTATCATTGCTGTCGTGAAACTGGACCAACCCCAAGATTCCATACACATTGAAGTTGTATAAGTGTCTAACATCCATAGGGTACCAATTTTTGTAGCAATAGCACTCAATCTATCATCCGTAAATGCCGTGATTGTCACATCATGGAGTTTAACCCTAACCGGTACACTCTTCAAGTCTTCCTTAGACACATTCACCAAAGGAGACGACTTGTGAAGAATCAATGGAACGTTACGGATCATCCATGGACCATTCTCAAGCATTGATTCCATACCAGTATTGGAATTAAATTTGAAGACGAAAATACCTTTCGAGTTCATCATAGAGCAAACAAGACCAAATCTACTCCACACATTCTTAACATAGTCTTTAACCACATGATAAAAAAAACTCTTTACCCATAAAGAAACCATAAACAGTGTTCTCAAAACGCTCCTTAACATGTAGGAATGTTCTATGTTCTATGTCATGTCTCATGTGGTGGCACTTTTGGTCTTACAGGAATAAGCTTATATTCGAGACTAAGAGTCCATTGAAGGCGACGATTTTTGACGACATAGTGTCTAGGTCTTTCTTCTGGTGTAGGTTTCGTTGTAAAGCCTCGTTTAGTTGGAATGATTGGCTCAAAAATCCTTTTCTTGTATCCTTGTAAATCTAGCTCCTTGCTAGTTGTTGTTTAATAATAATTGTTGTTCCAAAAAAAAAAGTAGTTGTTTTTTTCTTTTTTCTTTTTTTGAACGGAAATTTTTTTATTCAAGTAGTTGTTGAGTAAATATCTTTCAGATTTATAGTTATTCATGATCATATCGTATCTCCTATATAATTAGTATAGTTAGAAATGTTTTAATAAGTTCAAATGGTGGAAGCTTGACAACTTACAAGTCTCGAGCCTCCTTGATACAATCACTCTAGCGGATCAAGCCAGCCTTTCAACATGCTTGACCTTGACCTTTGATCGATGTGGTCGTCCAATCAACAATAATGTGGATACTTTGGAGATTTGAAAATGAGTATGTGTTTGGTTCAGATGTCAGAAGGCCCAACAATGACCTAATTCTCAACGATGTAAAGGCCTTTTCATTTACATGGTTGTCCTTTATCGTAGCTTGATAATTTCTAGCATCTTGTTAGATTATAATATCCAGCCGTTTAAACAAAAATAAGCTCAAAACAAATGTTAACTCTAACTGTTTATCTCAGAAATTTATATACCTTTCATTTATTGCACACAGTTAGACATTTATGGTTATGAACGTTTATTACCTTGTTTTAAATTTATAGTGTTTGTTTGACACACAATTATAGGAATGTTCATAGTACCACTACAAGAAAAAATGGTTTTAGTGACAAAACGAATATGGTCACTATCAGAGTAAAACCGGTCACTAACACTGTTTAGTGACCAAAATCTGGGTGGTCACTTTTCGTCACAATAGCTCCGTCACTATTTTTATTAGAGACCAAAATTTAAAATGCGTCACTAACTTATGACGATAAAAAAGTGGTCACTATATTTGTGACGATATATTTGGTCACTAAGTTTGGTCACTAAACAATGAAGGTGGTCATTGAATTGAACAAATAGTGACGAATAATGGTGGTCATTAAAATCGTCATTGTTTTGTTAAAGATAACGAACCTGTTAACGACCAATAGTGAACATATGTGTGGTCAATTGGTATTAAATTTAGAGACCAGGGAGATGGTGGTCACTCATTCAAACATATATACAAAACAATTTACCAATTTAACAAAATGTGCAGCTATAATAAAATCGAAGATGTGCTTGCAACAACAAACATCCAAAATATTAATCGTAATTGCATTACATTATATTCTTTGTAACATAACGTTCTTTGTATCCTACTAATCAAAAACAAAAGAAAAACATAGCATTCCAATTGTTTAATATTGTCTTCTTTTAGCAAAAAAAAAAGGATGTCTTAAATCACATCCACGCTCTATGAAGATCACTCCATCCAACTCGGCCTTTCGTCACGCTGCAAAAAATTTGGGAAATGACATAAATGCGTAACATATGCAGAGGTCTACGTTTCTGTCACAATAATAAAAATGATAACCGTGATGTGAATCAAGTAAATAGTGGTATAAGGTGTCTATCTCGGTTACCTGTACAAATTTAAAAACATATTCAGGTTCAGTCACTGCTGGTTTTCGACAATTTTAAATTCAAGATTTGTGAGAACTAGTCTCTTTAAGAGGAACAAGGAAGGGCAGCCCGCCGCGTTGCGGCAGGTTTTATATCGTAATTCTAGTTTGGCTTGTCAGTTGGTTTTGATACCAAACAAAGATCATGATATATCTAGGTTTGAGCTGAAACATTTAAAAGGAGATGCATAAGCAGATTCAATTAAAAACATGGGTCCAAAAGTTCATGATTATGTTAACTTGCAGAATATACAATGGTTATATACTTATAAACACCTATTTGTAAAAAGATGATCTCCCATCCAAGCTCTTAAATATGTCTTACCTCAACCCTTCATTGTCATTTAAGAAGATATGAACTATTTGTTCTTCACGTGGAGTAGCCGCTACTCTACCACTACCTTGTAACTTAGCTGGCCGCCCTCTTCAACCAAATGCCACTCTTTCCCTATCAACCGTTACATTAGAGGAATGCATGGCCCCAACATGACCATGCATATAGTACATAAAATCTGGTCATCAAGTAAAGCCAGCAGGTGCAATAACGTTTTTATGCAAACTACTTGGTCTCCACTTTTTTCTGCGCATGCACTAATAGACATTGGTGGCAAGAACAATGTAGTTTCATGCTTGAAACGTGTGAACACAAAACAAATAACTTTAAGGAAATTTAGTATCTGATTTAAGGCCACAGGATGCTTACCAGGCAAGTTTAGCAGCAGCCTTAACCATCTCAACAATTGCAGTTTGGGACCCAACATGAATGGATCTGATAGATGCCTGGAGGGTATGACTTCAATGAAATAGCCTGTAAAAAAAGTTAATTCACTTAGTTATACTAATATTGGTAGCGTGTTTCGACCCATTTATTTAAAAATAGGTTTATTGGACTTAATTTTTTTTTTATAAAAATAGGCAAAAGCTATGTCAATTTAATTGCAGGTCTTGTAATCATATTTTAAACTAAACCATACTATTAAAATAAATACGGTACACAATGTCAGCAAAAGATGATCCAATTTACCATAGAACGACCTATTTTGACCCAGAGTGGCTCTTTTATAACTTTTTCAATCTTCAAATAAGCCAACATAATAAGCTAATCCAAAAGCCCTCTATATTTGTAAAGATCTAACAGCAATTTAACAGAAAGCCTGTTCCATTAAGTCATACGATTGAAAAATCATAACGCTTTCTACCTAGGCGATCAGCTTCAACGTCTGTTGATATTCCATGTGCTGTGCACTCTACTAACCTGAAAAGTTTATGTTGTATAACTTATTAGCACCAAAATTATGAAATAACTACTGTCAAATCAAAATCTTTTTACAGGCTTACTCTTTTTGCTAAACTATGACTATCAGTAGCTTGTCCTCTTCTTGCTCTAACATGAATATATATAGGTAATGATAGCTCCTATGTTAACTTTACAAAAAACAATAGAAATTAACACACAAAAGTTCACAAATCATAGATTGACCAAAACATTAATGGGGCTATGTCGTCATTACACATCAATGAACTTGGTCACCAAAAGAATATTAAGAATATCATGGCGGAACGCATTTTACAGGTTCAATGACTCATGGTGTACAAATTGAATGAGTACCGATGCATAAAACGCCAAGTTCTAGAAATATGTCGTCATTACACATCGTTATTCCAACAACTAATGTGTTGAATATGATTACATACTATTTACAATTATAATTTATATTTTTACATAATATTAGCGAAAAATTTAAACATATTTAACAAGACATAATCCATAAATGTACATGTACCTGGCAACTTTTGAGGATGCGTATAACATATCCCATCATCTTTCACAACAGTAGGAATAAACTCATCAATGAATGGGTGAGGTTGGAAACCACTTACACCACTTTTAGCAAGCAAATGCCAAATAATCTCGTGATCCAACGGGTCAAATTTCACCCACGTGGCAACCCCGCCATGCTTGATTAACCTAGTAGCGTAAAATTTTAGAACTTAGTAGAATTAGTATCGACATTTCCGGGATGTATAAGCAATTTGTAAAATGGAAAGTGCTATTAATGAGAATATAATGATAATGTGGGACTATAAAAGCAAAAGATTACATCATGTTGTCGACAATGTGGTGGCGGTTCGGCATGCTTTATTGGGGTTGCTTTTCCAATTTGTATGTTCGGGATCACATGAGGCACTTCTAATCTTGCTTGCAAATCACGCCATCAACCACCCATGAAGGTCTGCATATTCAAACCATAGCACACACAGTAAAATGAGTATAACGTTCAAAATGTAAACTACTAACAACACCAAAAGAATTACAAATTAAAACAAACAAGCTTTTGTTCCCTACTTCCTAAGAGGAAATTATTAAACACTGAGATGACTTGTGGTTATCAATTTGCATGTTCTTTTTCATGTGAGGCATTCCACATCATACTGAGTAACAACGACATCTGCATACGTACATGTACAAACATAGAAGAAGTTGCAACTCAAAAAGAGGAAAACTTGGTAACAGACAATCAATAATGTGATAACACAAGTCAATGGTCTTATTAATATTAAGCAAAGTATATGGAATATGGGATTGATCTGCCAAAATTTCATATCCCTCTACTAAAAAGCAGTTGGTTACTTGGGTTGTACTGACAAGTGGACATAGTTTTTATACATCAATCTGTAATAAATGTCAGCAGATTTTTTATGTCCAGGTAGCTATATAGCTCATAATAACTACCACGAAGTAACAAGGGAGTCATAAATATTCATAGTTAAAGTCACTACTCTCTCTGTCTCATTTGATTTGCAACATTTAAAGAAACGCATAATTAAACGAAGCCATTTGGCTAATACTTAAAACACCAGGGCATTTGGGTAATACTTATAACACGAAGGCATTTGGGTAATACTTATATAATAAAGCATATAAGCCCCTTTCATTCTGTCTATTTATTCTTTTTTTCATTTTTCAGTCTGGGTTGATGCAAGAATAAACGGATGATTAGCTCACAAATTAGAAAAATCCGAGGTAAATAAACAGTTATCCAGATGAACTAGAATGAATGAAAATAGTAAAAAGTATGTAATGATTTGGTATGTATTGTGGTACTTCGCCTAATTTCATTATCCAATATCATAACATTCTTATCTCCATTATGCTAGACTTACCTATATGCAAACTTAATGCCGATTCATTTTGTGTTGTAAGATCCTTTTATATTGTTACTATCGAACAATATTTCTATTAATCTATATATTAGGTCTTTGGTTTTACACATATTAAAGTACTCATATGTTTATAAAAAAGTTTTCAAATAACATAAATGTGCCTACACACACAAGATAATTTCATGTTATCAGAAGTTACCCAACCCAACCATTTTGCTAACTTTAAGCATCTACTAGCCAACATTGCGTTATGTGCCTGCCATGGTAAAGTTTTTGTGACTGCAAATCACATGAAAACTAATGTAACACCGTTGCTAAATTTGCAGTTGCATTGGCAGATATGTATAGACATGTTAACGGTTACTCAAAGAACAGCACACAAAATGCCCTTTTGCTCCGGAATACATAAGGGCAATTTAAAACCAATATCTGTTGATTCAAACAAGAAGTGATAAACTAGCCGATGAGATGCGAAACATAACAAAGAAACTTCCCATTTCGCAATCGACCAAGCAAAACTAAACCTAAAACTGTTTTATCCAATGACTAAAAATGTTTTCGGAGTTGATTATCATACTAATGACTAAAACTTATTACTTCATTCTAAACGACCGCCAAACAATTTTGCATGTCAAAATCTAACGATAAATATTACGCAAGTATCATTCTCTAATGGACATTTCATCAAACACCTTTCGTGCACAACCTAAACCCGAGCTTCAAACCATAGCCGCACGTAACAGACCTAATTCACCTCTATCGCACTATAATAATATCACAAATAACCATAACTAACACCTAATTGAATTCAGTTGAAAAGTATACCTCAAATCACACACGCATTTAATCATACTAGCCGGGTACCCGCGCACAGCGGCGGCGATAAGTATAGTTATATGTGTTTGCTTACCCCGTTTAGTGAATTCGTTTCACAACACTTCGAATGTATATGTGTTATTTGTAAGTGTTTGTTTGGGTTACCCGTAGCTTTCCCGCGACATCATTATTCCCGCATATAGAAATACCCTCGCAATCTCTTACGCCAAACACTACCCCAAAAGTATATGATTTTGACGAATCAAGATTATATTGATTGAAATAAATGAAATAAAGGTTAAAGTTGTAAAAATGAATTAAAATAAAATAAACCCATTAAAAATATAAAACTAAAACTCATAAAAATATATCAAAATGGATGTTGAATTAAAGAGCATAAAATTTTAGAAAATATGGTGAAATTAGATTATAAAAAATAAGTAGATAAAAAGATATTTTAATTTAAAAATAAAGATGAATTTTTAGTTGATAAATGACACATGTCATTTTATAATTGGAGCTCTTTATCTTAATTTTTAGTGGTTAGGAGTTATGTTTGGAGTTTGTTAGAAGTTAGGTTTGGAGTTTGTTAAGAAGTGACACATGTCATCTCATGATTGGAGCTCCTTATCTTAATTTTTTGTTAGAAAAACTCTTTCCATAATAAGCAAGTAAAAAAATCTGAATTTTTAAGCCTTCTAATTTTAGAAGGCCTAAATGCATTATAAAGTAGTATAGATTCAACTCCACACACAACTAACTTATTGATTGTTAACGGTTGAGTTGAATTTGAACAAACTAATACACATAATAACATAATACCTCAAATCGATCAAGAGTTGAGTTGAATTTGAAAACGAACACAATACCTCAAATCGATAGCAGTGGTATGACTGAATGTGGTGGTGAGCGACGGCGGGCGTGGTGGTGAGCGCGGTTGTGGGAGACGATGGGAGAGATGGGGGCGTAGTGAGAGACGATGGGAGAGATGGGTGGTGAATGACTGAATGTGATGGGTTTTTTATTTAAGTGAGTCCAGGAATAACTTTAGTATACAATATTGATGCATTGTCGTTTTACTTATTAACTTAATTCTAATTTTAATTTTATCAAAGTTATTTAGATAAAAGAAAAAAGTATACAATATGACAAAATTTTACGAATAATCAGTATGTCTTAAATTGTCAGTGTATTTATATCATATTAGAAAAGATATATAACTTTAGTATATAATATTGATGCATTGTCGTTTTTCAGTTGGCTTTTAAATTGAACAAGTTTAAATGTACATTTTTTTTTTGAAATTTTTGTAATATTTCATTTTAATTATTCATCGTGCGCATATTTAAAGATACATGACTACTGTTTTTCGTCTCAATATTTTATAAATCAGTGACCACCAACCTTGGTCTCTAATTTGAAAACCTAGTGACCACTAATATTTGGTCTTTAAAATTTAGGGGTTAAGGTTAAAGTTTAGGGGTTAGGTTTTATGTGACCACCGTTTTTCGTCTCAATATTTTATAAGTCAGTGACCACCAACCTTGGTCTCTAATTTGAAAACCTAGTGACCACTAATATTTGGTCTTTAAAATTTAGGGGTTAGGGTTAAAGTTTAGGGGTTAGGGTTTATGTGACCACTGTTCTTCGTCTCAATATTTTATAAATCAGTGACCACCAACTTTGGTTTCTAATTTGAAAACCTAGTGACCACTAATATTTGGTCTTTAAAATTTAGGGGTTAAGGTTAAAGTTTAGGGGTTAGGTTTTATGTGACCACCGTTTTTCGTCTCAATATTTTATAAATCAGTGACCACCAACCTTGGTCTCTAATTTGAAAACTTAGTGACCACTAATATTTGGTTTTTAAAATTTAGGGGTTAGGGTTTATGTGACCACTGTTCTTCGTCTCAATATTTTATAAATCAGTGACCACCAACTTTGGTCTCTAATTTGAAAACCTAGTGACCACTAATATCTGGTCTTTAAAATTTAGGGGTTAAGGTTAAAGTTTGTGTGACCATTGATTTTTGTCTAAATATTTTATAAATCAATGACCACCGACATTGGTCTCTAATTTAGAAACCAGTGACCACTACTTTTTGTCTTTAAACTTAAAATACCTTTTTCGACAGTGACCACCACTTTTGGTAACTTGTTATTTCACTGAAAAATGTTAGATTTACGGTTTTAGGGACTATGTGACCATTATTTGTCGTCACTAATATTTGTAATTGTGACAAATTAGTGACCACAATTTGTAATGGTCACTAATTATGTGGCAATGACGAAAATGCAGTGACGACAATTATATTGGTGACTAAACTGTGATAATAGAGACCAAAGCATGAGTGGTCACAAAATAATTGGTCACTAAAGGCACTTTTTCTTGTAGTATATAACTAAATTTGGAGATTTGGTTCTGGCTTTAGATATATTATATAACTAATAATCCGATTTGACCCATTATTTCAGAAGTACATGGGTTTTAATAAACTCTATCTTTTGTCAACTTCATCCGTGTTTTTTGCGGTGTAGGAGTGAACTTTTACTGCAAAAACTGCGGCCGTGAAGGGCACAGGAGACACTACTGTCCCGAGGTTGATCAAACATCAGTAGATCGACGGTTCAAATGCAGTTTATGTGGTGAAAAGGGTCATAACAGAAGAAGGTGCACGAAATTTGATACAATAAAATCTGAGGGTAAAACCTTTAAACAACATTCTTGCAGAATTTGTGGAAAAACCGGGCATAATCGCAGGACCTGTCTTCAACAAAAAATGCCACCCTCCACCACCAAAACCAAATCTCAGGTGATAAAGAAAGCTCATTTGGACTCGGAAAAAAGGGCGTACACTTGTAGGGCATGTCATGGCGAAGGTCACAATATTAGGACATGTCCATTAGCAAAAACTGCATACGTTGTTCATTCGTAACACATGTATGTTTAAATGAAACTATCTCTTATAAACTAGATAAGTTGATTATAGTTCTTTTTGAAGTCCAAATTAACAGATTTTTAACAGATTTAAGGGCATGTTCCTTTTTATTTCTGCATTAAAATGCTTATAAGTAGGGATGGCAAAAGCACCCGAAACCGATGGGGAAAACCGAAACCCGAACCAGTTGGGTCGGGTTGGGAGCAAGTTCATGGGTTTGGATACGGGTTCGGTAGATATATTCTTTTCTTTTGGCACGGGTTCTAGTAATACCCGCCCGTTTACCCGCATCTGCACTGCCGTATACCAATTTGTACCGCTTTTTTTGCTAATTTATATAAGGTCCTAATACGCTTTGAGCTCTTAACCTTGTAATTTTTTTTTTCTACTCTACTCCTTAATAGCATATATCTTGGTAATTACAAACTATTAAATTAACACTTACGCTTGACGCTTTAATTCTCACACACATGACACATTAACTCTTTACTCTTCAAACTTTGCGAATATTGAAGTCGTTTTTTTAACTTCTAAAAACTTTGAATATATTAGGGTGTTTTGTTTTTTTCTTTAGGTTGAGTTGTACAATGATTATTTTAATTGGAGATAACCGATACCATGGGAAAACCGATAACCCGATGGATAATAATAATCGGTACCCATTGGGTACGGGCGGGTTCGGGTTTGGATATTATAAGCGGGCACGGGTTCACTAAAACCCGCCCCGAACCCGACCCATTGCCATCCCTACTTATAAGATATGTGGGTCCCCTATCTCTTATTGCCTCTAGTTGGGGAGGACAAGGATTTTAGTTGTCTTATGGATATAGATGTTCTAAGATAAATGAGTAAACCCCACCAACAAAAAAACATTAATATATTTACTTGGCCCTACCCTTATACCCGTTCAGACACTCAAAAATAAAAAGAAACACACCCTTAATTTGTCAAATTGATAAATATTTCTTGTTACCACAAACATACATTTTCTTGATAAATATTTCGTTTCCAACAAATAAAAAGAAGCCACATACTTTTAGTAAGATTATTAGGAATGTTTTATAGAAAGCTATAGCATCACTTTTGATTATAGGGAAATAATTTAGCCTCCTAAAAATGTTCATAAACTTCTTCCTAATGCCAAATGTTTGTTTAGTCCAAATATATAAGAATTTTTTTTAGGAAGCTATAACATCTCTCTTAACCATATTATGAAGACATGTTATTTTGATGTAATCATGTGAAAAAAAAGAAAATATCATGTTCACATATTTATGGCTCAGGAGCCCATTTGGGAACCATATAGCCATATAGGCACCATTTTGGCCCATAGCATAACCAAAGATCATTAAGGGAGTAATGGCTTCAGAGTTCAGACAATGTTACAGTTTGCTAACATTGCTCTACTCTTAACTTTTTATAAAGTTTTTCCTCATTAAATAATTGCATGTGAATGGCCTTACACAATTCCTTGTTTGGGGTATCACTTGGTTTTTAGAGTCAATAAATCTTATGACATTTTTTTTAAGCTTTAGCTTTTAATGAATATACATGATGGCTTTTGGGAACTCGTAAGCTTACGTAGCATTTACTTTCTTTTGCAATATAATGGACAAAACTATTACATGTATATGGCCTTACGCCATTCCTTGTTTGGGATATCATATCTCCCTCTTGGTTTTTAACTTTTTAAAGAGTCCAATATATTTTATCAAAGTTGTGGTAATTAAACTTTTTCCCCTACAAAACACATTAAAGGACATACACATGAAGATAGCACAAACAGAGAAAGGAGTATGCATACATGATACATATATGTGTTTCTTGTATATGTACATGTATTAGTGTTCTTGTATCAAGTAGCATGTATATGTGTAGCATGATAACACACCTTAAAAAAGTTACCATTAACGTTTAGTTCATTGATAGTTTCATAAATAACTAACATTAGATAATACAATCTTTACTGATGTAGCTGTCCATATGGCTCCTTATGTAGTTGGCCGCTTACCTGGCATTCTACGTGGTCACTCCGCCACCTCCGCAAACTCCATAGTCGGCATTTTGCCACGTCCAGATAGCGGCAACAGCTGCATTGTCGTCACATTTTCCTTTGCGACTTTTGCAAGACACAACTTACTTTCACTCTTAATATATGTACTTGAACACGCGTTGTCTCCTGATAATTTGTTACGTTTCCAAAAACTAGATCACTTCCTTGATAACATGTACCATTCCTTGTGATACGATTTCTCCAACTTTATATTTGCCATAATATTGATAACTTTTATTTATCAATACTTAGATTAACATAATAATAGAAATTAGATAACCTGCCAACCTATGTATTTAACTTTTTCTAATACTGATAAGTTAAACTTTTTTATTGATAACTGTTTATTAAACATGTTGAATTTGGGTTGGAGGTCAACCTGTCAACCCGGTTAACTTTTTACAAGATAAAAAAAAACAAAAACATAGTTGATTAAGTGCGTTACACTATAGGTAGACTTATCAAACCATTTAACTTGTTTAACCCGTTTAAAACGTTGAACCTGCCAACTCATTTAAATAAACAGTCTATATGGGTTGTGCTCGTACAAGTTAGGTATATATAAGTCGGGGTTGACAAGCCTAACCCAATTGTTAAAACGTCATGTTCGGGTACGGTTTTTGACCCGGCAACCCACGAACTCGCAACCGACACGAATTACCACCCTAGTGACAGGTAGGCAATTATAATTTTAAAACGTTGTAAGTAATATCTATTGTAACCACTCGGTATTATTATTTTACCACCCTGTATATCCTTTCTCATGCAAGTTTTATTCTTTCACTATTTTGGAAGTAGTTTTGTCCTATAATGCACGGAAACGCTTGGAGGGTGCCGTTCCCGTACTGGAAACGTTTCAGAAACGGGAAACGGCCGGAAACGTGATGGAAACGTATCGGAAAAATGGGAAACGTTTCATGTAGATTGGAAACGCATGGTGTTGAGCGGGAAACGTTTGGGAAACGTTTCTGGGCCTTATAATCGCGTTTCTGGGCCTTTTAATACGTTTACATAAGGCCATTATAAACGCATGGTGACTGCTTGACTGGTACTATCGAGTGTTTTTGACATGTATTGCTAGTTAGTTGGAACTTTAGAGTAGAGATGTAAGATGAGTTTTTTCCTTGCTGTTGGAGATGTTTAGCAACGAAGTTAGTTTTATGAATATGTTTTTGTTTATTTTTCGTGGTTGTGAGTTGTGACTTGTGAATATTTGTGATTTTGCATTCAAGATGGAACCAGAGGTTACCTATGGATTTTAGGATGATAATGGTGGAGATGGAAGCCAGTCAATCAGTCATAGTAAAAGTTTGTTTAGCTTCGTATTGCGTGATATGATGTGTGTTGTTTGATTAATTGCACGTGTCGTAGTAAGTCATGATTTCTTTTTATGCATGTAATACTGGTCATAAGACTGCAAATATTATAAAAAATATTCAAATGGTTAAATGTGTAGCGTTAAAAAATATCGTAATATTTTGTTGAGAATATGATGTATTAGTGTTAAAAAATATCTTAATATTTTGTTAAGAATAAAGACAATTTTTCATATACTAAAATATTATAAATACATAGACGTTTCCTTGCCGTACCCGTTTCTTAAATTTTAAGATGTTGCCGTTTCCCCGTACCCGTACCCGTTTCCGTCCCCGTGCTACTTAGGTTTTGTCTGATTTCTTCAACATAGTTTGATTCAGTTTGTGATCTTGTTAGCCCTATTGAACTAAATATTTCAATATATGTTTTAATTATACTGTTCTATAATTGTGTGCTTTAATTTGCATAACTCCAAAAAATCATATACTTTGTAGACAATCTTTTTATGATAAAGAACATATGGATAGCAAAACTGACCTCTTGCAGTCTTGCTAAACCCTAATACCAACTTAAGCAAAACTGTAAACAATATGTAGAAGTACAAAACAATGGGCAAAGATTAATATACACTCATTTCCTATGCAAGCTAGTCTTATGCTATATACATCACACATCAAAATACTTATTGTAACCTCTCCTTTGTGTCATGTCATTATTAATCACCTTTATCTTTTTTGAACTAAAAATAAAATAAAAAACCACTTTTTAACATCAAAAGCACAACACAAAACAAAACAAAAGAACCTAGTAGGAGATCCTATGTCTGTTTGATAGCATATATGTTCTTTCTTTAGTACCTGCTACTTCCCAACAACATACTCACTCATAACGTTAATAACAACCATCAAATAACAACACAAAAGACATTGTTTATAGGGTACAAAAGCCGTATGTCTTTATTAAGTCATACGTTTAGCCAACAAAAGATATTTCGCAAATGGGGTGTCACAAGATTTGTTACATAACCTTCGCGGCGCGTGGAGCTGGACTTTGATCTTTCTTTGTGACTCTTGTTAGACACATTTTCCCTTCGTTTCTGATGAACAAAAAGACACATTCATCTCCTTCCGCCAGCTTGTTATCTCTCTTGAACGCGACCCACCCCCGCGACAAATGATACTGGTTTGATCTAAAACGAACGCCCATTTCCCACTCTTCCCCATCCAGATTCTTCATAGTTATTTTCCCTTCATGATGTATCCCAGGCAACCCATGGAAATGCGACGGCAGCCCCTATAATCATACCAATATGTAAAATGGTTAAGTTGCTTAGAGGGTGTTTATTAATACAGTAAATTGCAAAAATCGTCCTCGTGGTTTAGCCAAATTGCAGATTTCGTCCGTACTGTTCATTAAGTGCAAAAACAGTCCTTATTTGACACTGTTTCGTCCAGTTTTGGTCCCCCGAAACTAACACCGTTAGTTTGTGCTCGTTAATGAACAGTACGGACGAAATCGCAATTTGGCTAAACCACGAGGACGATTTTGCAATTTACTGCTTTTTATATAAAACGTTTTATAAAAAAGTTTTTATATAAAACGTTTTTATATAAAGTTTTTTTATATAAAAATGTTTTTATGTAAGAATATTAAAAGTTTTTATATAAAAACGTTTCATATAAAACAACATTTTTATAGAAAACTTTTATATAAAAACATTTTCGAAAAAAGTTACTTGACGATAAAATTATTCAAAAATCGAACAAAACGGATAAAACGTTATTTTTCCGTTTTCATTTTTTTTTCCATTTTATCCGCTTTTATCTGCTTTTCATCCATTTTTGTTTGTTTTCTTTACTTTTTATCTGTTTTTCTTACGATTTTGTTTGTTTTTATCCGTTTTGGTTTGTTTTGTCCGTTTTCTTCACGGTTTGTTTATTTATATAAATGGGAAAGAAATTACGTTTTGTTCGATTTTTATATAATAATTTTTATATAAACAGATAAAATCGGATGAAAATGGATAAAATGAAAACGGGAAAAAATTACGTTTTGTCGCTTTTATCCATTTGGCTTAGTAGTTTGATTAGATTGTACATTGTGGTTAAATTGTTGTATATTTTAGTGAAGAGGTAAATTAAATAGTGTATTAATTGTATGTCTTGAATAATGATTTTTAGTTGTATTTGTGCTTCAAATAGTTTGTACATTGTGTTTTATAAATTATATTTTTTTTTATCAAATGGGTGTTTTAAATACGACATTAATTACAAATGTTGACCAATCAATATGTGTAGGTGTTTATGCATAAAGTAATTATACATATAGCTTAAGTAGTTGTATTTACTTAAAATCTATATATGGAAATCTTAAAAAATTAGAAGAGAGAGAGAGAGTCATCCCTCTATTATAAGTAGTATAGACTAGCCGAGTACCCGAGAGAGAGAGTCATCCCTCCGCGGCGACATAGTTGCAACGACATAGTAAATTGCAAAAATCGTCCTCGTGGTTTAGCCAAATTGCAGATTTCGTCTGTACTGTTCATTAACGAGCACAAACTAACGGTGTTAGTTTGGGGACCAAAACCGGACTAAACTTGATGTCAAATAAGGACTGTTTTTGCACTTAATGAACAGTACGGACGAAATCTGCAATTTGGCTAAACCACGAGGACGATTTTTGCAATTTACTCTTATTAATATAAGTGTTTTGACACAAGCAACAATTTATGACACAACCTAACACATCTTACCCTATACTAGAAAAGTGTTCAAGTGTTTTGATATACAAGCTACAATATATGCTAGTAAATTAAATGTGATGAGATCGGACTTATTTGTAGGTACATTAATATATACGAGTAGTATGACACAACCTAACACATCTTACCCTATCTAGAAAGTTTAGCATTTTATGTTACACAACATAACCCTAATAATTTATGCAAACTATCATATGAACAATAAACTTTTCTAAATAAACAAAAATACTAGTAGCAAATACTAGGTGTTTAAGTAATCTAAAACACATTATGCAAACTATATAATCAACATATATTAAGTGAGACGTTATTAATCTTACCAAACAAAGTTTGTGGCTTTTGGAGATAGTCACTGTGAAGAAACGTTTATCATTAACATCACCATCACTATCACTACCATCACTACCATCACCACCATTGCCATCACTTCCATCACCACCATCAACAGTATCATCACTAACATCAAGAGCATCCTCAACTTTAACATGTATTTTAGGTGCCAACACTTTTTCAGAGCCATCAGTACCATAAATCCACATTTTAAAAGTGGTTTCATCAACAAGCCAAAAAGTAAAGTATCCTCATAAGCTAAACAAGCATCCTTGACAACTCTTTTCCAACCCTTGTCAAAACGAACACTTCCTTAATTTCCTTAACTTTACATTCCATAAAACCCTCCAGTTGCTGACCTAATCACTACTTCTTCAGGGATCTTGTCTTCCATGTACCTCATGACAAATTTATGTGGCAAGGCCTGCAAAATAAAAAGATTACATGCATGAAATTTCAAAAAGAAAAAAAAAAAAAAAAAAAGTATAGTAGTGTGTGTTTGAGTAATATAAGTACATACCAAGTAAGGAGCATCGTGGTCATGCAAGATTTTCTTGAATGAAGGAGGGTTGCAAACAGCCATTTGCAAATTTGTTCAGATCTATGATCGAGTAAGATTAATGGTATTTTGCAAAGTTTGTAAATTGTGTGTGATAAAATGAGGTGCTTTTGTCCTTAAAAGTTAAAACATGAGTCAAAAGATCTTGTTAGCTTTCTAGTATCTACTTTTCAGAACCTTCTTAAAAGTTCCGTACAAATATATTAATTTCCACAGAGGTAGAAGTCCATAACATCATTGATTTGGCTACCATGGTTCGGACAACGGGTGTCATAAAACCCGAACCGAACCAGGCCGAACTCATATATAACTATGTCGGGTTACTCAGGTTTAAAATTATATTCGGGTCAATTTGAATGACCCGAGTTTTAAATAGGGTCAGATTCGGGTATGTTTTATTTAGAATCGACCCGAATTGACTCGAACCCGACCAACTCGAATTTGACTAACACTTTTACAGCGTAAGAATATTGAAGTAAGACATTTTTTTAATCCTTTTACATATACTCGGGTTGACCCGAACCCGACTAACCCGAGTTCTAAATAAGGTCGGGTTCGGGTATGTTTTTAAGCCTCGACCCGAACCCGATCGAGTCAACCCGAATAACACCCCTAGTTTTGACTATTATCACCGGTCACACCACTTCACCTTCTACCTTAGCGTCATATCAGCTTTCTCTCTCCCCTCACTTCTTCTTATTTTTCACCTCTAAGGCTGCTCCCAATGGATGAAGGTGAGGAATTGGCAAGGCCACTTCACGCGGAAACAAGGGTTGGGGTGACTTTGTGTCACGACGGCAAAGCAAAAAAGAAGAGACGAAAGGTGAAATGTTCACATTTCTTGAACCGTGTAAAAGTGGGTCCTCCTCTAATATTTTATTATTTATTATTTGTTTTGCGAGTGGGTGTGAATTATGGTGATATATGTTTCTATAAAAAAGTATGTATTTTAATATATAAATAATAAAAATATGTCAAAATTAAAGGTGGAGTGGTGTGAAACGAATGAGAGTGAAAAGTGAGTGGCTAGTGAAGGTCAAGTGACGCTGAGGTAGAATGTGAACTGATGTGAGGGTTGAGAGTAGTCTAATAGTCACAACTCCCTCGCTTTTTATTAAAATACTCGCTTTCACATAAAATATCTCACACACACACTCACAATTCAAATAATAAATAATAAAAACATAAAAAGAGCTCATTTTTCACGAATGCATATGAGGACGTCGTCTGGTTTGAGCTCCTCATCTTTGGTTCCCAACGGTGTCATGCGTGAGGTAAGATCCTCCCCCCCTCAATGGTTGGAGCAACCTTAGGTGTAGATAAAATGGTAACAACAAAACAATACGTACATTTTGTGTATAAATGTACATTTAAGTTATCTCCAAAAAATTCAAATTGGCGGTAAAATTTTGTACTCATACGTCCATTTTGTATGCACGCACTTTCTAATAACTTAGCTTTAACCAATGAACACTTGTTTGAGTAGTTTTTGACTTGGAATCGAGAATTTATCAAAACTTTCTTTGACAGTTAACTTAATATTTACTGCGGAAAAGTGATATCAATAGATGAGTGCCTCAAAAGTTTAATTAAGTTATTTAAAAAGTATAAAAATTATGTTTGCTGTAAATCTGCTAATTATAAGTCTATGTTATTTGCGTTACAGTTTATATTTATGTGCCAAATGGAACCTGGATTAATTTCTCTTTTGTAATTGGCTTTTGATCATATATATCAAGTTAGTTATTAGTGAAAAGGAAAATCGAATGAAAAATATTACTAGTAACCAATTTACTTTCCCTAATTTCAACTCGTAAGGTGTTTTCAACTATGAATGAAATAGCATCATTTATCAACATTCATCCTCCAAAACTATACATCTATTCTTCAAACTTCAACTTTACACATATTTATATTTAATTAATTAAAAAAAATCATGTTATGATCCAATAACAAATCAAAGATATTGAATATGAAGGATTTTGAGCAATGCTTCAAAATTTTCTCCAAATTTAAAACATGATTAGAGATGAGTTTTAATCCTTCATTTTCAAAGATGAAAAAAATAATAATTTGAATAACATGATCGGAGATAACCTTAACAAACTTTTGGTGTTCTTTTACCCATAAATCACATATTGAAAGAAGGGACTCACAAAGTGGTATGCATACTAACATGTATGTACATTAATTAAATGTGTATGTCATAGGTTATTAGTACCCTCTTAAAATGATTATAATAACCTTTTAATTTATAAATTTTTATATAATTTTATTTTTATTAAAAAACTGTGAAACAAAAATATAAAGCTTGACAAATAAAAAGATGGAAAACACAAAAAAATGCAGAGCAAAAACTATAAAAAGTGTCTTGGCCTTCTTTAATAAAGTGTATAAAACTGCCCAAAAAAATGTAGAATATAAAATATAAAATTTGACATTTTAAAAGTAGTAAAAACAAAAAGGTTAATAACATTTTAAAGCACTATACTTGTCAAGAATGTCAGTTCTGCGTAGCGAACTAAAAAATAACTCTTTTAGACATTAAATTTGACATTTTTTTCTTGCTTTAAGTATTATGACCATATTATGACCATTTTACCCTCTCTAAATTTTTTTCGAAATACTTTTTTTTCGAAAAAAATTTTCCAAAATTTTTTTTGAATTTTTTTTTCGAAATGCTTTTTTTTTGTTGAAATTTCTGAATTTTTTTTTCGAATTTCTCTCTTTTTTTTGAAATATTTTTCAAAGGATTAAATGGTCATAATATGGTCATAATACTTAAAGAAAGACAAAAATGTCAACTTTAATGTCTAAAAGAGTTATTTTTTTAGTTCGCTATTGATGAGGTATGTCCTCCTCCGGATACTCCGGAGGAGACAATCACAATTAACTCCAAATACTTCTAAGACAAAACCAATCTATGATGAGGCATTGTCGCTCGGGAGAGTTTTCACCCATGAGAGTTGTCCGCTCGGAGAGTTTTCACCCATGAGAGTTGTTCCTTTCGGGTGAGCTGCTCGCTCGAGAGAGCAATGTCTCGTCAGGAGAATTGTCTCTCACGTGAGTTGTCCGCTCAGAGAGCAATGTTTACTCAGAGAGGCATCGCTCGAGAGAGCATTGTCTCGCTAGGATAGCAATGTTTGCTCATGAGAGCAATATCTACTTAGGAGAGCAATGTCCGCCCAAGAAAGCATTGTTTGCTCACGAGCAATGTCCTTCAGAGAGCAATGTCTCGTCAGGATGCATTGTCTACTTAGAGAGTATGTCCGTCAGAGGCGTAACATTATCTCCATCAGAACTAGTACGCTCGCAACTGACACACATTGTACGATGATGTACGAATAGCACAGGCGTCTGGTCCACAACTAGCACAAAGACAACTTTGACCCCGAAGACCAGGCCTGGTGCTCTTTAGCGCTTTAAGTGCTGCACCTAGAAGACAACTTAGCTTCCACAAGGCTGTTGTCGTGGAGCTAACCACAGGTAGTATAAAAGGAACTCTTCACACACATGAAGGAGGACCTTTTTCCCACACACACATACTCCGATAGAGACTTCTCTCTGCCCTGACTCCTCTTTACTTAACACTTATTATTTATCACTCACTTATACCAAGTACTTACTCTCACGCCGGAGCTTGGTCTCGGACTAAAAACCGAGGGCGAGCTAACGGTGTTCTATCTTATTTCAACCTACAAGACGAAGGAGCTGCCGCGGAGTCTCCTGAAGCTTAGGGTTGAAGAGCATCTACGAATATTTGCTCAAACAGCTACGCAGAACTGCCATTCTTGACAAGACTAGTGCTTTAAAAGGTAAACAAATTAGGTAAAAAGGGAGGTAAGAGTGGTAAAAGTATACGGATAATACTGCCCCATGTGTATACATATATGTTGTGTTTTTGCACAGAGGTTGTATCGATCAACACGGTTTCTACAACAAAAATAGAACTAAGGATACAACTCATCCTACTCATACAAGCTAAAGCATCAATTGTTCATCAGTCACTCACAACACAAAAGACTTATTATTGCCATAACATTTACTACAAATATATGGTAATAAAGGCCACATCTATTATCCTTAATTTAGTGATACATTATCTTATTTGTCAAATTTTTTTTTGATAAAATGTTGTTACAACCCGGTAAATTTATTACTTTAAAAATCATTTAAGTAAATAGAATGCGATTGAATTTCACATCTCAGCTCATTTAGAGGCGAATTGGAAACACACAAATTGTGCGTCAAAGCAAACCAATCATAAGAAAGACATACCAATCTTATGAAAAACTACTAAATATACTACTTACGCCTAGTATGACCATGAACCTTAATATCATAAGCGTCACAGAAAGCTAATTTTTCTTCCGTTAAATCTTCACACTCATCATCATTATAAGGGTTATCATCATAGTCATCTTTCCAATGCTTTTTGAGGATTTCATAGCCTTTGAACTTTTTTGGGTAAAAGGTCAAAGACCCGGTAAATATATTACTCCAAAAAATGTTTAAGTACAAAGGAAATGGGTGAATCCCATATCCCAGCCCGTTATATAGGCGGAAAAGCTTACATAACAAGGTCTTTCCTATTCTTTAAACAAGAAAAAACCACTACTCAACAGATAACATTAGACTCTTATGAAAACAAAATTACTTCCTACCAAGGCCTTGGAGCTTGATACCATACGTGTCATACAAAGCATCTAAATTCCCTGAAAGATCGTGGACCTGATCTGCATAGTCATCATAATCATAGTCATCATAATCATCTTCATGATCATGACCACCACCAAATAGGTTCATAGACTCATCAACAGTGTTCACAACCTCCTCTTCATCACTATCAGAATCAACAATCTCTCCACCTTAGAGAATGGGTTAACCCTCTTAGTAGAAGAAGTAGACGGAAAATCTTTTTTATTACTTGGATAATCAGCCTTTTTAATAGGATTACCATCATCATCCACAAGAGTAGCTTTCCCAGCAATAAGAAGCTTTTCAAGCTTCCTAATTTTCTCAACAATAGGGGTAGCTTCCATTGAATCACTCACAAGCCGTTCCTGCAGTGTATTACTAGTCTTTGGAGACTCATTCTTCATTTCTTCCATTGTACTACCAGCATCCACATCCTTATCCACTTCCTTAGTAGAAATACAAAAGTCATCAGTATCATCCATACTAAGGGCATCAAATTTATTGGATGTAGCAAACCTTGTTCCACTCGTACTCGCCACATCACCAGCCTTTTTCTTAGTGACATCGACTTGCTTAGGTTCAGCAGGAGGATTTCTGAGTTGATATTGGAACTTCTTACCCACATTAGGTTTCGTAAACCCTCCTTGACCCGAAGCAGTTGGACCACCTTGCTTACCCTTCTTCTTGTTGTTGACATTTTGGAAACCATAATTAACAATCTTAGTAGGCTGAATTGGGGGTAAAACAGATTTTGGACAATCATCAAGAGTATGGCCAAAGATCTTATAAATATCACATCGAGGAGGTTTCCACTCGTATTCAACCCGTATCTTCTTAATTGTCGAACCCTACCCATCAAGTAGGGGTATTTCAACAGTTAGGTTATCCCTAAGTACCTCATCCGCCTTAACTTCAATGAAGCACCTAGCAAAGCTATTGCGCCCCATGATTCCTTGCACATTTGGCTAGTATAAGCATCTAACATTATCGGCGTACCAATCAATGTAGCAAGAAGACTAATACCGTCATCATAAAACATAGCAAGAGGAACATCATGGAACTTAACCCACACCAGAATGTTGGTCAAATCCTCTTTAAGTAATTTGGTGTTCAAGGTCCATGGTTTAAGAATAATATGAATGTTTCGAATCATCCACACCTTTCTTCGTATTAAACTCAAAGAAACAAAACCCCTTTGCATTCATCATAACCCTTTGAATACCATACTTAGCCCACGTATTACGAATAAAATAATCAACAACCGGAAAAGCAATACGTTTACCAAGAAAACAAACATATAGTGTGTTCTCAAATCTGGAGTTTACCTCTTCTACGACTCTCATAGGAACAGAAAGGCCCACTTTATTATTCTTATTGCTACACTCCAATCTTTGAAATTTGTTCATGTGTTTCTTTGGATCATTAGACGTAGCACCCACATATGAAATCGGCTTCACATTAGTTACACGCGAAGCACTAGGCTGATTCAAAACATTAGGAGTGTTTTGAAAAGAAGTAGACTGATGTAGAGAGGTAGAATCAACCATATTCTTCGCATTCTTTAGTTGTACATCATGCACAGCTTTTTCAAACTCCTTGCATGCATCTAATACCACATTATCAATACCATGTGTTTGACTAGCCTTTGAACTTGTCGATGCTATAAATCTCGCGGTATCATTAGCCTCATCTTCCACTTCATTCTCACTATCATTATCCTCATTATCCATATTAACAACTTTACTATTACCTCCCATCGTCACCTTTCGAATTAACTGAATCCTTAGGACTAGTCTCAGCATCTTTTTCGAACAAATTAAGAACATCAAAAGGAGTTGAAGTCACAACTCCGTACCCCTTGAACTAGCCACATCACCTATAGATTTCAAACCAGAGTTAATACTATCCCCAACTATATTTGCATGCTTACCTTTCGCTTTAGCCTGCTTATTTTCCGTCTTCTTTGCAGTCACATGTCTATAGACTAACCGAGACTTGGAATCAACAAGAAGACCTCTAACAATATGTCGTTGCGTCTTCACATTTACATCAGATACAATCCTGTTAGGACATGGGTCCAACAAATGACCAAAATCCTTAAAAGTTGAACATCTAGTCGCCTCCCACTCATACTCAACACAAATTGAATGTAAAATATAGGCACTACCTTTAATTTCAGGCACTGCCACTACAAGAGTATCTTTTAATTCAACATCAACATCAGCATGATGATCTATCATTGCTCTATCGAAACTGGACTAACCCCAAGATTCCATACAATTGAAGTTGTATAAGTTTCTAACATTAATAGGGTACCAATTTTTGTAGCAATAGCACTCAATCTATCATCCGTAAATGCCGTGATTGGCACATCATGGAGTTTAACCCTAACCGGTTTTTCCTTAGACACATTCTATAACAACCCGAGTTTTTTCAAATTATTATTTTAATAATACTTTTATCAGAAAATGCGAAATAATTATTTTCTGACACTTACTGGTGATTTAAAATTTTAAAACGAGAGGATATCTTGTTTTCCAATAAACGACATCGCACACGCACTGACACCACATTAGTAATGTCTAAATTCGATAATTATTTTTCGGATGTCAATGATTTTGTTTTTATATTATTTTATAAAAATGCTCTCGAAAATGTATTTTTACATTTTTTGCCAAACCGGGTTATCACTTTTATATCTTGACACAACGAGACACAGGGTACACATAATACACTCATTAGTAATAAAACAAAACACATTACCCCTATATCCTCCCACCCACCGCCCCTCTCTCTCTCTCTCTCACTGTAAACACAAATACAACTTTTATCATTTGGCTACTCCCTCCCTAGATATAGATCACAGATCCATCCCTTTCTCCTTCTTGATGCCATCACCTACATCTCAAGCCACCATCATTCTTTACCTTTTTCCTTATTTCTACCGTTCTCTTTTCCCCATTGAGTCACGAGATCATCTTGAAAGATGAAGATTGAAAGAGAGTTTTGCTCAAGATAAAACCTCACAAAGCTCCAGGAAGAAAGCATGGTCAAGATGGTGTTTTCTTCACCTCCTTAATTGGCTGTCAAACCTCAAAGAGCTTCACATCATTACACACCTAAAAAGAATATCACAACAACAGGATTGAAAGGTTTGGGTTGAAGCTTTGGAGGGTTTTGGGTTTGCTTTGGAATGGGTCAAATGGTATTCGAACCCTCCTATTCTCGAGCTTTTCCCTTCGACATCACTATATCCTAGTAAGAGTTTTCCTTTTGTTTTCCTCTTGTCTTGTAAATGATTTGAATTATATAGTGGTGTTGATTTATGTAAATCGATCAACTCATATTTATGCGATTGGATTTTTGTTGTTGTTGATGGTTAATCTTGTGTGGCAAACTAATAAGATACAAAATAAAACTATATCTATAAAGATTTAAGTGTTGGCTCAATGAATTGGAAAGTGCTTATATTTTTGGGTAAAAGTCAAAAATGATAAAACATGGTTTCTCAAATGTACCAATATGATAAACAAGGTCATTTATGTATCAATATGCTAAACCAAAGATCAAATTATGTACAATAATGAGTAATTCTTCACAACTTCATCTCTCACATCTGCATCGTTAGTCCTTTATACTAACGGTCATTAGTAAATAACTTAAAACTTGGTTTTCTTACGTTTTCGTATGTTTTTTACGTTTTCGTCTGATTTTTTACGTTATCGTCCGTTTTTTTACGTTTTCTTCTCTTTTTTTAGGTTTTTGTCATTTTTTACGTATTCGTTCGTTTTTACGTTTTCGTCTGTTTTTTACGTTTTCGTCCATTTTTTGCGTTTTCGTTCATTTTTTTACGTTTTCGACCCCTTTGTTACGTTTTCGGCCCCTTGGGCGAAAACGTAAAAAATCAGACCGAAAGCGTAAAAAAACAAACGAAAACGAAATAAAAAAACAGACAAAAACATAAAAAACGGATTAAAACGTAAAAAAACAGATGAAAATGTAACATATTGGATTTCACAAATACATCAAACCATGATCAATATGAGGCGTATAATATTAGGTTTTAGAGAGAGAAAGAGTTAGAGGTTTGGGAACTTAGTGAGAGAAAGTGAAAATCTTATTATGAGCTCCAACCCTCTACTTTGGGAGGTAGAGGTATTTATAGTCTTACATAAACGCCACCTACAGTCGTGGATCGGGCATACAGTGGGTAAAGACCGTCCGTCCTCCACGGTGTTACTTAACTAAACACTACTTAACATTAAATAACTACGACTACGAGCTTTCTAACGATTACATATACTTGAGGTGACCGACACTTTAATAATTGGACTTACTAAATCCTAACAATCTCCCCTAAAGGAGGTCACCTCAAAATACATTGAATACAAACGAGATATTACATTAAGATTGTTCTTGGATTCTTGTTAATGTTCCTTGCTCGAGTCTGTAGTCATTGATTCTTCATTTTGCATGTTTGGTTAAACCAAGTGGAGGTCTTTAAGCGATCCACGTGATAATGAGTTTTGAGCCGGCATTGAGATCATCACCAACATAAATCTCGACTCTTCCATTGTGGTGTTGACATTATGTGAAGTTGTGACTTTTGGACCGACATGCTCACATTCGGATCATGAAATCTTTTCATCGAGTAGCGGAAGCTTTAGTTGATTCATGATATTTGCGCAGATAGCGAAGCATGGAGTGAAAATATCGAGTCATTTATTCACTTATCCCGATTTCTTTGGAAATGAATGTGTTGTATGAGCATGCGGCTATGGATTGACTTCTCCATTCGATCACCGCAAACGTCGGACGTACACGCATACAATGTAGCAATAAATCGCGCGAAAGTGTCTTTGATCACTTCGTTGAATCGAGGTACACGCCCATGGTTCCCGCTGATCGCGACAAGTCCGCTCGTGATCGTGTATAATTCAAGAATCTCCTTGACAGGGTTTCGTTTGCTCAAGTTGTTCTCGACCGAACATCTCAAAGAAGACAACACGGAGTGAGTAAACCAAATAATTTTGAGATTCATCGATTGATGAAAAGAGATTTGAAAACAATCGAGTATTGCTTAATAAATTGTTTTGCAATACAATGAAGGTTTTAAGGAAAATCAATTATCAATCATAAACACCTTTATTTTTGAAATATTAATACACGTTGATGTGCTAGAGAAAAGAATTTTAAGCACACCGACCGGTTTTTTCAAAGGTATCCGTCAATCCATAACCTGAACCAGGATTGATTCATAATTTTGAATCGCCCCATTGTTTTTTTCAGTTGTCACATGGTTGATCTATTGGATAGATCTCACATGCCACCTACCAAAAGCTTGTTTAATGTTGGCTCTAGAAGGTTTTCCATCGTCATTGTGAATATGTTTACATATCACTCAGATGTTCTGGCAATACCACAAAGATAATGCGTAGGAATCTTAAAATATAATCTCTCTTTCCACATTGTGTGAAACAGAGAGTCTTCATTGATAGTGTCCTAAAGAGATTTATTGATGATCTCGTGGCTCTAGACTCAATTGTGCACATTTGCTTCCTATGCCGGAGACTAGGAGAGGGTCTCCTTCTTCAATATCAACAAACTCTAGAGAAGGTCGATAGATTATGTAGGTTCCCGTGAGAATGAAACAAGTCCTTTTAAGAGGAACTTGAGTGGTTTGGGAAGATGAAGTGCGGTCGCCACCGGGTCCATGACGTCTTGTCTTCAATACCGGTGTTACCTTAGTAACCACCAAGAGTATATGTATTGAACCCGTTTACGCCCTAAGATTGAATTATTGGAGGGCTATTTATTTTCACCCTTTTCTCATTCAATTCTTTTCATTCTTCAACCCTTCAGAGCTTACCGAGACTTCATAACTAGAACCTTGTTGGGTTTATTCGATTCTAGCTCTTTCTCGGTCCGCACTCTTCCCATATATCACTTTTCTCCATTTTTCATCATACCTAAGGACTCTACACTATCTAGTGGATTGTCCTCGGTAGATCCCTCCGACTCTGGTGGATCGTGGGAACGAATACCTAACCTAACCATCCTTATATCACCATACATAAAGTAAATTTGGTCGGTCTATTTGGTATTGTTCATCCGCTATTGGAGCCAATTGAAACCATTTGAAAATCAATCAAGATACTTGTGATATATTATCAAAGCATTTTGTACTGAATTGTTTTGATATTTTTAGAAAAAGAGCTCCCCTCAACATGTGCATCATGTATTTGAAATCGCTTTGGCACACGGAGGCAAGAGGAAGGATTCACTTCTTTGATTACCATTTTCTAAAAGATATCAACATCACTTTCTTAATCAAAATTAGTATTTTCATACTTTGTTAAGGGTATTTTTGGAAAGGACTTGGTTTTCAACAAATTGCTCCCACTCAATATGTGCATAGAGATTTGAAAGTGGTTTGCACATATTAGGGAAAACCTGCACATTGAAAGAAATCAATCATGTTTCAATCCTTTTTGGTTTGAAATAGATGCTCTCCCTCAACATGTGCATGGAAAATTTGAAATCGTTTGGCACATGTGGGGAGGAGAGCTTGTAAATCATTATAGAACCATTTATCTAATTATCAGTTTAAGTCCAATTTAAATCACAAATTCTCCCCCGATCACAATTTTCAAATCATGTGAGATTTGTGATCTCTGGAGATTTAAATTGATTTTGAAAACTTTTTGAGGAGAATTGTGACTTGCTTATGAAAACATTTAACCGAAAAGGATCAAAGCTGAGACTTTAAACTCCAAAAACACGCTTGAGTATCTTTTGAAAACATGACATAAACCTTGGTATGAACCAGTTGTATGACAAATAACCTTTTGATTTAAATGAAATCATTCTCCCCCTCAATCAATGACATAAGTTGTTGATTGAGAGATAGATATTTTGACTAATGTCAAGTTCAGATGATTTTCAAAAATTGAGATCGAGTTATTTTTATTAGTTTTCAATTTAGATAACAAATATTTTTCAGAAGAATTTTTAGAAGGAAAAATACTTGTGAAGGAAACATTTGTCGTTTTCGTGACAAACATTTGTTTTTAGAATCAGAGCATGCGATGTGAAAAATAAGATAAAGCATGGCTCTGTTCTTTCTTTAAAAACGGGTTATAGACTGACATGACTATAAATCTTTGTTTCACATTCTCTCAATACATTTTTTTTAAACAAATTATGTACATTCGAAGAACATCTAAAAGCCCGTGACATTCTTTGAATGTCAACACAAAGTCCGTAGATGATATCGAATAAGGAAAACATGACAAAATAACAATATTTTTGGGATTTTTCAAGATTTTCTAATTTTTATGGATTTTGAAAATTTTATATTTTTTTATTTGCTTTTGTTGGTTTTGTAATTTTGTATTTTTTTTTTTTTTTTGAATAACTATTTACAAGAGATGGATGAAGAAAAACCTTTACTCCTCTTCTTCCTCTTGAAGATGTTTAAGTGTTTCGGTTGTAGACTCTTTAGACCAAGTCGGGAGGATAAACTCAAAACGTTCTCTAGGAAGAGCTTTGGTGAAGATGTCGCTAAATGGTATTCGATCCTCACAAAATAAAGTTCCACCACACCGCTTTCCACTTGCTCCCCGATGAAAGGATGTCGAATGTCGATGTGCTTTGCTCTTGAGTATTGTACGTTGTTGCATGAGAGAGCAATGACACTTTTGTTATCACAATACGAGGTATTTTGTTGAATTCAAAGCCATAGTCGATAATTGGGATCTCATCCATAGGATTTGAGCACAACAAGATGACATGGCTATGTAATCACCTCCAGAGGATATAGAAGTACTCATTTGTTTCTTAGAAGACCACTCACAAGCTTATCACCCAAAATCGAAAGCACCTCGACGTGCTTCGACGTGTATCTTGACATCCCGCATGATCGACATCGCATAGGTCGTTAGTGACATACCGGTGTCCTTGGTACCAAAGTCCCATATTGATGGTTCCTTGGAGATACCGAAAGACCCGCTTAACCGCGTCAAGGTGTTTTTGGTAGGCTTAGCTCGGTATCTAGCACACATGCATACAATGAACAAAATATATGGTCTCTGGTCGTGAGATACATCGGGGATCCAATCATACTACGATATTTCGCTTGGTCTACCATGATCCCCAGTGGTCCTCATCTAGTTTAGTATGCTCTATCATGAGAGTGTTAACAAGGTCACAAGAATCAAATCCAAATTTCTTTAAAATCTCATTTGCATATTTAGATTGATTTATAAAAATGCCTCCGGACTTTATGAAATTTGTAATCCCAAGAAAAATGACATTTGTCCCATCATAGACATTTGAAATTTGGAACCCATCTCATTAGAAAACGGTCACATTCATTGGGGTCGGTCGAGGCAAAATAATATCATCAACATAAATTTGAACGTGAATTAAATGTTTGTCGACATTCGGTGAACAATGTTGGATCAATCGCTCCTTTGTTGAATCCGGTTGATAGAAGAAACTTTGATAGCGTATCATACCATGCCCTTGGAGCTTGCTTCAAACCGTAAAGGGCCTTTTTCAAGCGATAGACATGAGTAGGATGCTCGATTCAAAAACCTTCGGTTGATCGACGTATACAACTTCTTTAAGATCTCCATTAAGAAAAGCCGTCTTTACATCCATCCGATAGACAACCATGTTCTTACTTGCAGATTAGCCGTGAAGATTCGATTGCCTCGATACGCTCAACTGGAGCAAATGATTCTTCAAAGTCAATACCCTCCTTTTGACGATATCCTTTTGCAACTAATCGAGCCTTGTTCTTTAACACATCACCATGCTCATCAAGTTTTACTTTGAAGATCCACTTTAGAGCAATGATCATAGCACGTCGGGAGCGGTACTAATTCCCATACATCTAGTCGATCGAACTCATGAATTTCTTCTTGCATGGCATTGAACTAGCTGTCTTCATTCATGGCAGTTTTAACGTATTTTGGTTCGACCTTAGATAGTACATGATAACGCTACACGCGTCGTTCGGGGTCAAGGAAACTTCCTTTTCTTCGAGCAAGTTTAATTACACCCTAGGCAGTGAACCTAATCGTTGTAGTGTAGTAATTAGGGTAAGCCACGGGTATTGATATCGTTCTCTAGGGGAATAGGAATGCTAGTAAGAAGTTACTACGCTAAGGTTGGGGTTGAGGAAGATTATTTTTATCTTTTATGTTTTTATAAATTGGAAAGGTACGAATCTCGGAGTTTGGATTTGGGGGTTTGGTATTTCTACCGATTACTCTACTTATCTAATTATCTAATCTAAGGTGTATGTAGTCTATGTCTAATTATTGTGTGCTCGTATGATAGTTTAAAGATGTGTTTACTTAGGTGTTACTACTCCTTAATTATCTCCTATTGATGGTTGAATTGTCACGTCCTTATTCCTAGTTGCGTTGTGTGTCTAAGGTTGTAGGGTATGCGTATGTTCCTAACTCTTCGAACTTACCAAAAGGTCTCGTCTACAAACCCACTAGGGATAATAAACTCTTACTCTAAGGCACTCTTTGGATGGTTTAGCCTACAACTACTCAAGGAGTCATATTCTAAGGTTCACAAAGATTTAATCAAGCATTAAGTACACAACGAATGACCTATCGCATTACTAGATCATTAATCAACTAAGATAAGAGACAACCAATCAATATTCAATAATCAAGTTTCATATTCCCTAGCAAACACACAAATAAATTAGCCGGACATGGAGAACATGCAAGCATACACACAAATAATCAAAGACATAATTGTATTAATGAAGTAAAACACTTATCTTGATGTAAGATAGGGTTTGGAACCCTAAAATCTTGTACAAGACAGCCTTGGTTCGGTTTAGGTTTTACTCCAAAAGACTACACACAAATCTTGAAAAATTCGGATTCTATATATAAGATTACATATGCGACGGCGTCACCTTATGTTTTGTGACGCCGTGTCGCCATCATTAGGGTTTCGTCTTGGCCACGTTAGTCTTGCGACGGCGTCACCTTATGCTTGTGACGCCGTCCTCTTCACTTTCCGCCGTCTGGATTGCATCTAGGCCGTCCGAGTTGCGACGGCCTACTCTTTTATAGCTTGCGTCGTCACTTGAAAATAAGAGTTTTGGCTTCGTCCGTCACAAAATCCTCCGACGGCGTCATAGATTAGCAGTTGACGCCGTCACCTTGTGTTTTCGGCTTTGAGTGTCTCGATTCGACTTTGGCCATTTTCTTCAGATATTCGCGCCTTTTCGTCCAAATAAGTGCCATTCCAGCATTTTGCCTTCAAGAGACCTAAAAGTGAAAAGGAACGATATTAAGCAATAACGGATACAAAAGTGATCAAATAAGGGCTTAAACTACCCTCAAAAGGTACCTTTTAAAACCTTATCAAATATCCCTACACTTGGTATTTGCTTGTCCTCAAGCAAATGTGCTTTTAGCCAATTAATTTATAAGTTAGGGGTCATGAAGCAATGGTTCAAAACGGTCCACAACACATATAAGCCCCGCAAAAGTCATAACAAGCACGGAAATTACATACTAAGCACCTCACATGGGGTGTTTGGATACTTACATCTCTCTCGGGTGTATATGAAATATAACAAATTGGAAATGGAAGATAAATACTCATTAACCGGTCCTAGTACATAGATTACCATAGGCTTGAGAATAGATCAAACCTCCATCGCTTTGGCGTAAGCACCTAGGAAAGACTATCAAAGAGGTCTTTAAAGGGTTGCAACGTTAGGCTTACGGTAGGGAAACAAAGGGTTTGGTGGGAAGGCTATTTAGTGGTGGCAAGTCAAAAATCTCTATGTTACAAGCATACGAAGAATGGCGTTGCTAAGCCAAGACTCGACACTCTAAACTCTAGCTGACTGAAATAAACAAACATAAATTTAAAGGATAGATGTAGGATGGTAGCCCGTATGTTGTTGTTGTTTTTTTTTTAATCACTCTATTTTTTTCTTTTCTCTTTTTCTATTTTTTTTTATTTTTTTTTTATTTTTTTATAAACTTTTACTCTACCATCCTCTACGGTAACATCAAAATGATAGGGATTTATAGGCACATCCCTACACTTGAGTTTTTATTACTCTAACACTAATTTGACCCGAATTGAAAAGATCAAAACACTTAGGGTACATTATTACGCAAACAAAGGGAATTTGAATTTAACGTTCCTTCCGTCATTTCATAAACTTTAACTTTTCCCATGAATCCCAATCGTCCCAAAATCAGTATACAAAGGATATGACTCGACTTAGCAACTCATGCAAGCAACGGATAATTGAACTAAGGGTTTGGGGTGATAACAATAATGCACTAAAAGTGAGTGCATAAAGGGTAGGCTAAGGCGATTTGGGTGTACATTTGGGGTGGGGTGTAAACAATGCTTTTCATTGATATTAGGAAAACCGAAACATCACGAGAACCGCGAAAAGATAGGCTCGAGGGGTTAACTAGGGTATCGTGTACTAAAGATGAGTACAACGCAAAGGGTGTGGGGAATTACTCAACCGATGTGGAAGAAGTAATTATATTACGGTATCAAACAAGGTTATCCTAATGCCTTATCATTTAGTTATTCCTAACTACACAAGTGTAGTCTTACTTGCGATCTCGAATGCATCACAAAACAAGTTCTAGAATCTAATATACTACCGGTTCACACTCTAAGCATTGAAGATGAATGCTTCAATTCCTACTAATCTAAGGGCGATCCTCACATTTTGGTGGAATTTAGGTGGTAAAGGGTTTTGTGCTAGTCATGCAACTTCCTATCCGTGAGACGCTTTTGTTAAGACTAATGGCCCACTCCTATATGTCATGAAAATTTTAAATTTGGTGCCAAAATTACCCTAACCGACATTTTCTCATGGTTTATTACACAAATACAATTGGGCAAAACAAATAGTCAAGGATAAGCATAGTTTCAAAGTTCCCGCTTTATTTTCCTCCCTACACTTAAACCGAACATTGTCCCCAATGTTCCCCAAAGTATCAAAGTTATGATAATGGAAGGTAATTAAAACGAAAGAAACTAATACTCCCCGATTAGCTCGGTAGGATCCGTGTGTGAAGTAGTGGTTAAATCCTTTCCAAGACGAATTTATCGTGAAAAGCTCCTCAATCTTATGTAACTTCTTCTTGATAAATTAAACCCGCACACTTGAAGAAAACAAACGAAACCTTCGCGTAAAATCGGTGGTAATAATATATACAAGACTCGATTTAAACTAGGATATAATGCTTGTGGAATGGATGTTTACGAATTTTGGAAAATTAAGACCGAAAATTCCAAAATTTATAAGTAGCTCGAAAACGAGAAAAAGTAATCGATGTTTTTACTCCTTCGACGCCGTCAAAGTTGCAATCTGACGCCGTCAGTTGCAATCTGACGCCGTCAGTTATCCCGACAAAAAGCGGTCTGCGATTTTCGGAAAAAATTTCGGAAAATTTACATCTTTAGAATCTGGAAAATTTCGCAAAACATCCATTATAACTCGATACAAGCATTTGACTCGAACAAACACACAAATATATCTTTTAATGAATTGTTATTCTCATGTTTACGTTTCTTTTGAAAACGTGTAATCCTCCCTACACTTATCCCTTATGTAAAATACCTTTATATGCAATTAAGACGAGGTTAAAACAAAATAAAGCATTTTACAAATTTAAACATGAGAATAAACAATCAATAAAAGATATATGACATTAACAAGCAAACAATTAAGCATGGGTTGCCTCCCACGAAGCGCTTTTCTTTATTTAAGAGTCTTGTAGCTAGACTCGTAGTCGTGCTCCTACGCATCGATATAAGTAAGCCTATCCTCAACAATGTCATAAGGATCAAACTTATCATTCAAGTTCCTAGTAGTACGTTCGGTTAGATATGCCTTTTCAAACTTCTTTCCATTGGGATCATAGATTGTTATCCTAATGTGCCACTCTCCATTACCGTTACTAGGCGGTCTATCCCAATCCCATTTGTGTTTAGATTTCTCAACTTTCCACTTATTCATGACAAGGTTGACGGGCAAGCTCCCTAGGAACTCGGTCATCTTCCTAAATACTAAGGCGTCCTCGAACGGGTTCATTTCCATGTCCCTAGCCATTTCTTTTTCTTGGAAAGTTGCTTTACTAGTGAAGGTCTCATCTAGGTAAAAAGGTCTTTGAGGGCCTATGAGGTTTTTATCTATCCACGGTCCATATCTAGAAGGTTCTCTATCCAACCTAATCTCATGTGGGATTTCCTCTTCTTTGTAATACGTATGCTTTTTGACATTGTAAATTGACCTAGCACTCCCCTCTCTTACCACTATTTTTGACATCTTACAATCGATGATGGCGCTAGCGGTAGCTAAGAATCCTCTTCCTACTAGTAGTGGGCATGTCGGGTCCTTATTCATGTCTAGCACATGAAAGTCGGCCAAAAGAGTCAACTCTCCTACGTGTACTACCATGTCTTTTATTATTCCTACCAGACGTGCAACACTACCGTCCGCTAGACCTAAGATGGTTTCCGTTGGTTCTATTTTACCTAAGTTAAGGCTTCTATGAAGGGACAACAGAACAAGATTGATGCATGACCCTAAGTCGGCTAGAGCGTCGAGAGGTTTAGAAGTTCCAAGCCTACACGGAAGAGTAAATAGCCCGGGATCGTCTAACTTCTTAGGTAAATTATTTCGCACAAAAGCTAACTCATATTTTTCTTTTAAAGCATTATAATAAGGTGCATGAGCTAAGACCTCAAGAATCGGTTTTTCTTGATGGAGTTCCTTGTACTCCTCCTCTAAACTAGGTTTGGATTCTTGGTTGACGGGTTTCTCAAGAGTAGGTTCTACCAATGGTGCAAGGCCTCGATACTTCTTGGATGGCTTGGAACCCTTTTTGATAGCATTTTATCGAGTGAACCGTTGGGTGTGAGGGGCATGGATGTGCACTCTCCCATGGTGAACAAGAACATGAAGTCGATGAAACCGAATTCACTTTTGGGTTCTTTATAGTATCACTTGGGAGTGCTCCAACTTCCCGTTCATTGAAGGCTTTTAAGAGGGCATCAAGCTTGTTCGTCATCTCGCTTTGTCTTTGCTTAAAATCGGCTTCAAGCTTAGTCAATCGAGTCTCTTGAGATGACTGGAATCTAGATGTAATTGCTTCAAGATTAGTGGGGTTCCCGGTGTTTAGAGAGTTGAACCTATTAGGTGGACTAGATGAGCTTTGGGGTGTGCTTGAGTTTTGGTTCCACTTAAGGTTATGGTGATTTCTCCATGAGGGGTTGTAAGAGTTTCCTAAGTTGTTTTGTTCGGGCTTGAAAGTGTACCACTTCTCTCCCGCTCCGTCGGTACGCATGGAGGCGTAGTCCGCAAAAGCTTGTTCGGGGAGTCTTGTGCAATCACGAGTGTCATGGGGACCACTACATAACTCACAAGGTAGAGTGATTTTATTCACTTGACGTGATGACTTAGGATTTTCGTAGGAACTCATTAGAAATTTAACTTGATCTTCAAGTTCGATCATCCTACGGTCGGAAGATTGTGAGATAATGGAAGGCAAGGAGATTGCCTTAATGGTTTTGGGTAGCTCGCGGGGGTCATCCCAACTTCGTTGTCATAGAGGCAAGGTCCTCTATTATACCCCATGATTCTTCCGCGGTGAGATCACTAAGTTTTCCACCGCCGCTTGGTCAATGGATCGCTTAGTGGGAAGTTGACATGATCATAAAAGATTTGGACTTGGAGCCAAAGATCAATGCCGTGATGAGGGACTTTATGGAGTAAGTCCTTGAATCGAGTCCATGCTTCAGAGAGATTCACCTTGACGTTGTTGGAACATCAAGACGTCATTCCTAAGTTTAGTGGTTCTCCCGGTGGGAAAATTGAGCAAGGAAGCGAGAGGTGAGATCATCCCAACTTGAGATGGAGCCGGTGGGAAGTCGCTCAAGCCAATTACTAGCTTGGTCCCGTAGAGAGAATTGGAAGAGACGCAGCGTGCGTGGTCTCGAGTAGTAGCATCAAGGTCGATGGAATCGACAATTTTGAGGAAATCCCTCATATGTCGATTTGGATCTTCTTGAACGAAGTCCATGGAATGCACATCCGCTTTGCACCAACCGGATGGTGTCGGATCTCGGGGCCATAGTTTGGGCTTGGTCGGGAAGCTCAATGGTGTTCCTATAGCCTAGGTGGCTTGGTCTCGAGTATTCACCAAGAGTACGGGCTCTTGGCGGGTCATTGGTGGTGGGTTGATGAGTGGTGGTTGGTTATCACCTTCCATGATGAAAAGTGATGGGGTTACGAACAAAGGTCACGAAGAAGGGGATAGACTACGAGAAAGCTAAAATGAGAAAAAATTTACTTGATAGGAATCAAGCAAGGAAACCTAAACGAGGTGGACTACTAACTAGCTATTCTATTCCCGAACGGCGCCAAAAACATGATAACGCTACACGCGTCGTTCGGGTCAAGGAAACTTCCTTTTCTTGAGCAAGTTTTATAACACCTAGACGGTGAACCTAATCGTTGTAGTGTAGTAATTAGGGTAAGCCACGGTATTGATATCGTTCTCTAGGGGAATAGGAATGCTAGTAAGAAGTTACTACGCTAAGGTTGGGGTTGAGGAAGATTATTTTTATCTTTTTATGTTTTTAGAAATTGGAAAGGTACGAATCTCGTGGTTTGGATTTGGGGTTTGGTATTTCTACCGATTACTCTACTTATCTAATTATCTAATCTAAGGTGTATGTAGTCTATGTCTAATTATTGTGTGCTCGTATGATAGTTTAAAGATGTGTTTACTTAGGTTTTACTACTCCTTAATTATCTCCTATTGATGGTTGAATTGTCACGTCCTTATTCCTAGTTGCGTTGTGTGTCTAAGGTTGTAGGGTATGCGTATGTTCCTAACTCTTTGAACTTACCAAAGGGTCTCGTCTACAAAACCCACTAGGGATAATAAACTCTTACTCTAAGGCACTCTTTGGATGGTTTAGCCTACAACTACTCAAGGAGTCATATTCTAAGGTTCACAAAGATTTAATCAAGCATTAAGTACACAACGAATGACCTATCGCATTACTAGATCATTAATCAACTAAGATAAGAGACAACCAATCAATATTCAATAATCAAGTTTCATATTCCCTAAGCAAACACACAAATAAATTAGCCGGACATGGAGAACATGCAAGCATACACACAAATAATCAAAGACATAATTGTATTAATGAAGTAAAACACTTATCTTGATGTAAGATAGGGTTTGGAACCCTAAAATCTTGTACAAGATGACCTTGGTTCGGTTTAGGTTTTACTCCAAAAGACTACACACAAATCTTGAAAATTCGGATTCTATATATAAGATTACATATGCGACGGCGTCACCTTATGTTTTGTGGCGCCGTCGTGTCGCGTCATTAGGGTTTCGTCTTGGCCACGTTAGTCTTGCGACGGCGTCACCTTATGCTTGTGACGCCGTCCTCTTCCTTTCCGGCCGTCCGGATTGCATCTAGGCCGTCGAGTTGCGACGGCCTACTCTTTTATAGCTTGACGTCGTCACTTGAAAATAAGAGTTTTGGCTTCGTCCGTCACAAAATCCTCGACGGCGTCGCGAGCTTAGCGATGGCGCCGTCACCTTGTGTTTTCAGCACTTTGAGTATCTCGATTCGACTTTGGCCATTTTCTTCAGATATTCGCCTTTTCGTCCAAATAAGTGCCATTCCAGCATTTTGCCTTCAAGAGACCTAAAAGTGAAAAGGAACGATATTAAGCAATAACGGATACAAAGTGATCAAATAAGGGCTTAAACGACCCTCAAAAGGTACCTTTTAAAACCTTATCGAGACAAAATTAAAGAAGCACCATAAGGCACCGGTTGCAAGTTGTTTACAGTGGATCTTGGACGAGAAAGGTTTCAATGATGTTGTCCAATGGATGATCATGTGTCCATTTTCTAAGGTGTTCATGGTTGTTGTTGAGGAACCTGAAGTAGCAGTCGTTTTCTCCCGATGAAGATGGTTCGATGATGGTTCGAGAGTAAATATGTTCTCAAAGGGGCATCTTCGGGAGTAGCAAAGGATTATCTCCATCATAGGTGCGGACACAATTCCATGATGTACACTCGATGACCGATGATTTGTTGATCGAAGAGTGATCAAGACATGCGCTTCTTGACTTAATGACATAGATCTTGAAGGGTTGACTTCATTGGCGAGAGATATGAGCGACCTCTATTTATGGAATTGATGGATCATTAGCAATTGGCTCATAGTGTTCATCAAACATTGGATCAAACAATTTCTTCAAATCATCTTCGAAGGAGGTACATAAGGAGTTCTTTGGTGAGAGATTTTGTACAAGAGACGAACCAATAGGACTACTTAATGAAGGTTGAGATGCGGGTCCAGGCTGGATTGTCCCGGAGCCATTAGCCCGACGACTCATCGAACGTGACATGAATAGTTTCCATGATATCTCGAGTTCTTTTGTTGTAGATTCGGTAACCCTTCTTATTTGATGCATAACCTACAAAACTCCAATGTCCGCTTTAGCTCTTAATTTACCTAAATCTTGACCGTCATTCGTTGGATAGCACAAAGTACCGAACACACGAAGGTAGGAGAGATCGAGTTTTCGTTTATGGACAAGTTCGTATGGAGTTTTTCATGAGAGGTGTGTATAAAGGAGCGATTTTGGGTGTAGCAAGCGGTGGCAATGGCTTCACCCAAAGAAACATTGGAACCTTTGAATAAATTAGCATTGTTCTTGTGGCTTCCACAAGAGTTTGATTCGTCTTTCAACTACACCGCTCGTTGAGGAGTTCGAGAACACTTCTTTGATGACCGATTCCAACACTTTCATAAAATTGACTTAAGTCTTTGTTAACAAACTCGTGCCATTGTCTGCTCAAACAATTCTAACAAGATTGTTGAGTCGAACTGAAGTCGCTTGATAAGTTTGATGATGACATCTAGAGTTTCATCCTTTGTCCTAAAAACTTTACCCAAGTAAATCGAGAGTAGTCATCCACAACGACTAAAATATATTTCTTCCCATTTATCGCTTACACTCTCATTGGTCGGCACAAATCCATATGAAGCGTATGAAGAACTTCTATTCTTGAGTTGGTGGGTTTGGGTTTGTGGGCATATTTTTGCTATTTCCCAATTGGCATCTTGAACAAAGATGATCTTTTTCATACTTTAACTGGGTAAGCCTCTTACATGATCCTTTACGGAAAGATTATTAATGGTTCAAGTTCAAGTGATTGAGACGACGATGCCATAACCATGATTTTGTTTTTGATGCCTTTGACAACAAGCAGATTGGAGAAGACTTCATCATGTCTTCGATAGAGATAGTGTAAAGATTTGAACCACGAGTTCCTCTTAACAGTTCCACACCATCAAGTTCTCTAACGAAACAAGTATGTTTTCTAAAAGCCACTTCTAGATCGGAATCACATAATTGACCAACAGAGAACAAGTTATGACCAAGACCTTCAACATAATATACCCTGGAGATTACACTTTCACCAACAACATAGTCTCCATAACCTATAATTGCCTTTGAAATGGTCGTTCCCGAATCTAACAGTCCGATGAATTTACTCACGAAGTTCATGAGCATGAGCGATCTCCGGTCATATGCTTGGAGCGGCTGAGTCCGGTACCACGAGCGATTTGAACGATCCGCGGTGAACACGCACAAGAATGGATAATGGATAATTGGGATCCCCATGCAAGAATGGGTTCCATTTGGTTAGTAATAGTGATTAGAACACCCACATCGAAGTGGAAACAATGGAATCATCGGGATAGATGCAAATGTTAGTGTTCGTATTTGACCTATTCAAAGTATGTTCACTTCTTAAAGGAATAGTTCTACCAAGAGGCATCCATTTTCTAATGGGCATTGACTTAGAAAATTTAGGGCACAACTCATTAAGATTAAACTTGCGGCGATGGGTATCCACCGATAACCTATGTTACTAAATTTCCTTCTGTGGGTTTCCAATGTTTTCTAACCTTCTTTCTCCACCGCTTTCTAGCATTCTTAACATGTTTTATGGCATTAACAATCTTAACAGGGCATTTAACACCTTAATCAAATCATTCACACCACATTCATGATTAGTAATAGAAACCAAGCAATCATCATTACATGTTTTGCCAAAAGTAGCGTAATTCGAATTAATTACGAGACGCTTATAGCTAATACTAGAATCAACACGATTCGTTTTATTCAACTCAAACTTAGTGTTCCTAGGGTGGTCTTCTACTCTCTTACAATGCACATTCTTAGCTTGCGAGGTCCTATCTTGCTTTGTATTTCCGGAGGCTTTGACCCGCTTGCTTTAATGTCACCGATTACTCTGTAGAGGAATTATGGGAACATTAGTTGGTTTGACTACCTTTGCATTCCCGAACTAGAAGTGCGTGGATCCGAACTACTGAAGGCACATTAAAATTCACTTTCTTAGTGCTGGGCATAGAATGGTTTGTATACTTAGCACTAGGCATGGAACAAGGCATCACTGCTTTATCTTTCGCACTTAAGGATTTAGGACATGTTGCTATTAAACATTCTAACATCTCCTGAGATCGTTTAGCCTGAATGCAAGCAAACCTAATTTCACTATCAAGTGGCTTATTTATGAAGTCCTCTTCTACAATCTCACGGAGACATTCAAGACTATCCTTAAGGCGAGCAAGATAATTATGAAATACAAGTTCGTTATTCCTAAGATGAGGAGGAATGTATTTAACGATCACAAGATATTTAGAGTCTGCGAGATGACTTTGATGCAACATTCTCATTGAAGACAGTGGCATTTTCCTTTTTCCCGACTCCTCGATTCTCAATTTCCTTTTGTAAAGACGTTATTTTTCGTTATTCTTGTCACGAGTGACTTTCATTGAATCATATAACTCTTTAAAGTGTCGTTTAACTTTTCATTTTCTTCTAGAAAACTCTCATTTTCCTTTTGTAAAACATTAACCAAGTTTTGAAGATGAAAAGTTTGAGAACACCGAGAATCTAAAGGAGGAGGCATTTGGGAGCCGTTACATTGTTCTTTTCACCCTTTAATTGTGAAATTTGGGCTTTCAACTTTCGATCGTGTTACAATGAGCTTGAATCTGTTCGTCACGTTTGTTTATTTGAAAAGCGCATCAAACTCGGAACATTTGAGGATGTTTTGATGTTTGAGGTTTTGACATTTTCTTTGAGATGTTGATATTTTAGTTGCGATCAAAATGTTCAACTTCTAGCTTAGAAAGATGTTTTACCAAATTATCGTGATCATCCTGATCAATTTTCTCATTTAGTTCTGAGTTTTTGTTTTCAAGCTCAATGACACGATCATGGGAAACTTTCAAAGCAACAGATAATTCATGAAATTGAGATGCAGTAATAGAATGCTTAGTAACAGTATAAAACACATCTTGAGCCTCACAACTTACTACTAAGATCTCATTTAGGATATGCAAATTCTTCCTTTCAATTTCATTATATTTTAGTTCCCGTTCATAATCATTGACCTCAACTATCGAAGCATCAAATTCCTTTTCTATTTCTTTAATATCTGAGTTTATTCCTTTTTGAAGACTCTCAAATTGACCATTTAATTGTTTAAAGAAAGGCACGACCTCGGTTAAATAACATTCTTTAGTTTGCTCAAAACCCTTTCCCTTGATAATCCAGTGGGTGTGATCCTTTTCTCACACGTTTTCTCAAAATCAACAAATAGTTGATAAACAACATACTGGTGATTAAGGTCTTGCTATTAGTGGAAATAGTTCTAGGAACTAAATGCATTGGTGTATTTGGAGGATACACAAGAGTCGCTGGCACTTTCCTAAGGGAAGGGTTTGTTTGAACAAGTTCACTTGCCTTTTGCTTATCCATATCTTTCTTCCAAAAATTTGTTCGGGGTTAATTGGGTTTGAGGCTTAAAACATTCGTGGAGATCCAATTTTCTTTTGTGTAATCATGGGGTTTGAACGTAATGTTTTGCTTTTACACCTAGGATCTTTTAACTTCTTATCCATTTTCTCCCTATTGACTTCTTCAAATTGCATATCTTCCTCGGTGCACTTAGAGCAACTAGGTTTCGCCTAGGCTTAAGGATTTCATTACCATCATATATTACCTTCGAGCCTCTCTAGCTATTTTACCATACTTAGGATTGGGTTTCTCAACGAGGGAATACTATGCTTATCGCTTAAGACTCTATGCTTAGTGATCATGTGAGAAGTCCGAATGGTATTCCTTGTACGTACAACTTATTTTCAAGCTTGTTTTCAAAGTTTTTAGATTGGAAAAATCATTCAAAAGTTTTGATTCCTTAACATTAAATTCTTGTTTAAGCACTTTAACATTATCTTGAAGTTCTTGCTTTTGCTTATGATTTTAGAAAGCTTTTCTTGTAAGGAATTTAACTCTTGTTTTAACACTTCTTCTCTAAAATTACTTTTTCTAATGATTGTACGCATTTGGTCATCCATTTCCCCGCTCACGGCTAGTTAACTCAAACTTAGCACGTTGTTCATAAATAGCAACTTGTTCTTTATAGGCGTTCAGTTCAGGGATAACAGAATCATTAGGGGCACATGCAGTGTATTCATAAAAACATAGTCATCATTGATCGCAGAGGATACATCACTTGGTACAATCTCATTTTCACTTTGTGTCACATATTGATCATATGAGACAATATTACTATTACCCTCATTATCAATATCGATTCATAAGTTTCAAGAGATTGTACCGTTATGTATCTTTTGCTCATCAATTTCATCGTATAGTTTTAATACCTCGAGATGATTGATTCTTTGGATGGACCCACTGTTGTGGTGATGAGACCTTTGAGAGACCATAGGTGAGATGCTAGCCATGAAGATTGTCAGGCGTGAGGTTCATCATCGACATCGAGTCAATGCATCACATCTGCGACTTGAAAGGCATTTTGATGATTGTGACCTATTTCACGAATTGGTCGCTCATCCACATCAACATCATATGTCTTAGCATTCCTTCGCAAGAAACAACAACTCCTCTTCATCCAAAGTCGCTCCATTATCCCGAGCTTGCATAAGCAACATCTGTGTCTCAAGTATTCGCGATTACGTGGACGTTTGGAGATGTACAGTTCCTTGCAATATGTACCTCACCACCACAGTTGTAGCATTTGATTGGCTTTGCTTGCCCTTGATTTGCAATCCTTCCACGATTCTGATTAGCCACATACCCTCCAGCAATTCTACCTCTTCCTTGTTCATACTGCCTTCCTTGAACTGGTTGCACCATAACCTTCCCATCTCTGACGGTAGCTTAATTCTGTGGGTTGGATGATGTTCTGAGGTTATTGTTGGTGTGTGGGAGGGAATTCAGATTTTGACTGACCATGAGAGATAGTTGATTGATGAGGTTTTCCATGAATGTGTTTGAATCAGGAGGCTTGTATGATGGATTTGGAATGAGTTTGTAGTTACCATTTCCAGTAGGTATGACTTGAGAAGCTTTGGTAGTAATCCCTACATTGGTGTAGAATGCTGTTGAATCATTTGATGAAGTAAGAAGGCATACAGTTGCTCATAGTTGGTATTCTTTAATCCTTTGGTTAGCTTCACAGAGGTGACAAACTTGTGCCATTCAGGATTCATGTTGTTCACAAACTTTGAGTTCAGCTGAATATTTGGCATGGTCATTTTGATGTTCCTCATGTCATTTACAAGCTTGTGGAATCTCACGTAATATTCATAGACACTTTCTTCTGGTTTCATCTTAAAATGCTCAAATTCATCATACAGTTGTGATTCTCTGTCTTCCTTGGTTAGTTCAGAACCCAAGAGAAGCATCTTGACATTGTCCCAAACCGCCTTAGCTTCGATGTTGTGATTGATCGACTTGTAAATGTCCTTAGGTAAACCCAAGTATGATGTTAGAAGCCCCGATGTCGCATCGTCGATCTCTTCTTCTCCTTATCATCGGTTCATCATACATTTTAGGTCCGTCCGGTCCTAATATCACCGAGCCATCGCAGCAGATTATCAAGTATGTCTCGGTTGTCTCAACTCGATATGGTCCTTCATCAATTGACTTGAGAATGTTAACTCCATTTTCTTTTCCCAAACAAGACAATCTAATTCGTTGAGCCCATGAGTCATAGTCGGTTCATCAAGCATAGGTGGACGAGTATCCGATCCATTGCTTGAACGTCCCCACTCACATGAGAGATGATTGTAGGCACATTGGTAGACATGTTTACAAATTTCACGGATTTTATAACTCTATGCTTAAACCAGGAAATAGATTCTTTCACAGGACTTTACTAAATCAAGAGAAAACCGTATTAGAAACAAATATCAACCAAGTCGCTATAACCCTTGAAACAAGTCGCTAAGTCACCAAGTCGCTAAGTAGCAACTCGCTAAAACCTCAAGTCGCTAAGCACAAGTCGCTATGAACCAAGTCGCTAAACACAAGTCGCTAAAGCACCAAATCTCTAAGCTGACAAGTCGCTAAAGAACAACTCGCTAAGTGGACCAAGTCGTTAAAGACACCAAATCGCTAAGCTGACAAGTTGGTATAGAGCAACTCGCTAGTAACAACAAAGACAAGTCGCTAGAAATAATAGAGACAAGTCACTACGTCAACCAAGTCGCTAGCCGAAGTGGAACCTCCACTACTTTGTACTGTTTGTCAGCTTGTCTCAATAAACAAGTCGCTAGGCTCAAGTCACTACTACTTCTACTATAAGTCGCTGCAAATTAACAAAGCAAATCGCTACGAAGAAATATACTCCGAGACACAAGTCGCTAGGTAGAAAAACTTAAAGACAACACTTTTCAATCCAAAACAAGCCCAACCACAGTGATTCAAGCTTTCCAAATCAAAACCCAAGCACTTACAATGATTCTAAACACAAAAGTACACTCAAAATTCAAACTTTAACACAAGAAATGATCCAATGATGCAAAACCACTAAACTTTTTCAAACCCAAAACCATATAAAACCACTAGAAATCCAAGGATATGTAAGAGATGATCAAACCTTGGCTCTTGATACCATTTGTAACATATTGGATTTCACAAATACATCAAACCATGATCAATATGAGGAGTATAATATTAGGTTTTAGAGAGAAAGAGTTAGAGGTTTGGGAACTTAGTGAGAGAAAGTGAAAATCTTATTATGAGCTCCAACCCTCACCTTGGGGGTAGAGGGTATTTATAGTCTTACATAAACGCCACCTACGGGTGTGGATCAGGCATACAGTGGGTAAAGACCCGTCCGTCCTCCACGGTGTTACTTAACTAAATACTACTTAACATTAAATAACTACGACTACGAGCTTTCTAACGATTACATATACTTGAGGTGACCGACACTTTAATAATTGGATTTACTAAATCCTAACAGAAAACGTAAAAAAACAGACGAAAACATAAGAAAAGAATAAAAACGTAAAAAAACGGATGAAAACGTGACAAAGGGGCCGGAAACGTAAAAGAACGGACAAAAACGTAAAAAACGATCGACGACGTAAAAAATGGGACAAAAACGTAAAAAGCATGATGAAAACATAAAAACGGACGAAAACGTAAAAAAAACAGACGAAAACGTATAAAAACCGTCGACGACGTAAAAAATCGGACGAAAACGTAAAAATCGGACGAAACGTAACAAAGGGGTCGAAAACGTAAAAAAACAGACGAAAATGTAAAAAAATGGACGAAAACGTAAAAAAATGACGAAAACATAAAAAACAGACGAAAACGTAAGAAAACCAAGTTTTAAGCTATTTACTAACGCCCATTAGTATAAATGACTAACGATGCAGATATGAGAGATGAAGATGTGAAGAAATTACCTATGATTGTAAATAACTTGATATTTGGTTTAGTATACACTACAAGAATCTGATGGAATACTCACGATAATTACCCACACCCAACCTTTTGAGGGCATTTACCCACCTAATACCCACCCATTACCCATGATCACTAACTTAATAAGTCGATCTTATTTTGCCTCAAATTTCCCATGAATTTACCCACATAAATAGCCACAAAAATATATTTGGTGTGAAATATGTGGGTAAATAATTGGCGCCAAAATATTCCCCGTGGATTACCCACATCGTGAGTTATCATGGGTACATACGTGGGTAATTTAGTGGGTAAACGTTATTTACCAACGAAACACAAAATCCTTTTAATTGGTGGGTAAGTCTACGTGGGTGTTTTGAGGGTGAAATATATACCCATGAGTTTACCCATCTGATTACTTGTATGGGAATTTTGTTGTGAATTTGCTTATGGTCAACTTGTGGTTACAAATATACCCATGAATATACCGACAATGTTGTTTTCATTAAAATTTTGTTATGGGTATTTTTTGTGTGTAAAATATGATTAAATATATAATCATATGCTTATTTATACTTTTCTTTCGTGTATTTTTGTATAGGTAAGTTTATGTGGGTAATTTGTGTATAGATATTTATCCATGGTTGAGGTATTTCACCGAACACCTTATGGGTGTATCTATGAAGACTTGATTATTGAAAACTTAGAAGAAACAAGTTAGAAAAACAAAACAGAGTGAAACTTTATGTTAATTTGGGTTTGTTGATCAAATCATCATAGTAATTTCGTTTTAACTCCAATTTAACGAAATATTTTTTTATAAATCGATGAAATTTGAATTCATGAAAAAGATTGTAATTTGTAGCGATTGACCGAATATATGATGAATCTGAACGTAAATCAAACCCTAATGTTGTGATTTTTTTATTGATTTAAATCTAAAGTAGGATAGATATGTTCATTATTGGTGAAAGGGAAGAGGAAGAAGGAGCATGAAAGTGAGGGAAAGATGTAGGACGCATTGAAGTGGGAGTGGCTTTATAGATTTTTTAGAATTCGGGTTTATCGCTCGTATTCATTGGATCGCGACCCATTACTATTAAGGTGTTTATCTTAGCTTTCTTTTGGACTTGTAAGCTTATTGAGTTTAGTTTGTTTTGTATAGGCCTATTTTCCAGCATATTTTTGGAGTGGTGAACTTATTTTGATTTAAAGATGTGAGCTAAGCTCAAAAGCTAAAAAAAGGTTAAAAATTTGGATTATATGATAAGTTGAGTCATAAACTTTAAACTAAAACCAAAAGTGTTAGAAAAGTATAAAATATGGCGTTAGGTATACCTGAGCTAAAAGGTGAATCGCTATTGCACCACAGCTGACACTTACGGTTGCTACTGGTGAATCTATAATTCTACTTTATATGAGGTAATAGTTTATAAGCCTTGGCACAATTGTGTTAAGTGGATGTCCATTAAGGTTAAGTTAGTGCTACATTTGTAATCTAAAATAACAATTGACTATAATAGCGTTTAACCTACACGAATTCACCATTCAACATAGTATCATAGTGGTTATGATTCTCACACTTGGTTTGCCATCTTGAGCTGTCACCTCTATGCTACCCTGTCAAACCCTAGCTACAGTCGTTTATCCCTTATCTGAAAAACGGGCACATCGTTGTATTGACCGTAACTCCTAAACTACTAGGAGTTATCTAACGTCGTCAACTTCATTAGCTTTGTAGTAAATAACCAAGAAACGGCATATCGAAAACATTGACGTAGACGTGATGACGCGCTGTCATGCTATGTAACAAGCCGAGCTCTTAAAAAAACAATCGACTCACTGTTTTTCCTGTTTCTCTCAAACCGCCACACAAGTTACTCGACGTCATTAGCAACTATTAATTTGTATTTATATCAAGAAAAAAAATGCTAATTTGTTACATTGTTAACTTTATTAAATATAATTGAACTCTTAATCATTTAAATAATTAATCATATTAATATGGCTTAAAAAAATAATAATTTGTGGTGCTTAATTAAGATGATACTTTCACAAGAATAAAAAAAATATGTCTCCTAACTTGAATTTTCATAAAGATTAATGGCGTAAATTGGGGCCCATCCAAATTTCTAAATCTCGAATGTGGTTGAAACTTCAAACTTGAAAGCTATCTTCATCACAACTGCTCCCAGAAACTGACCATTCCTTAAACCTGCTACCTCCCCATTTTCCCCAAAAATTCATTTCATTCCCGCCCATTGTTTCTCCCAAATTCAAACCCCCGCTTCTTGATCTTAAAAAATAACTTCTTGTAAATCCCCCAAATAAAAAATACCCAGCCACCCGCTCATAATTTTCTTTTCATTCTCGCTCTCAACTGCTACCACGCGCACAAACACACACTATTATTAAACACACTATCACCTGGCACCACCCTTCGTCCCTTCATCAACCGCTGCCACCACTAATGGTGAGTCATCGCCCTCTCTCTCATATATTTTTATTGAAACTTAGGCTTAAAATTAGGCTTAATGTTTGTATGTGTTAATGTGTACATATATGTGTGTTAACTGTTAACTTAAGGTTTCATGTATTTGTTAATTTTAGGTTTATATTATAGGCTTTGATCTATGTATACACATTTGTTAAAAAAAGGTTAGTGTTATCTAGAATTTTGTGGTCTGAATTATTATATCCTTGGTAAGATTTTTACGACTTTAGACTGTTGGAAAAAAAAATACTAACTGTTAACACGGAACATCAGTTGTTTATTTCGAAACTCGTAAAGTGCACCAATTACTCTTTAAGATCTTGAATAGAAGCTCTAAGTTGTAATATAAAGTCAAAATGTACCCATCCAATTGTTTCTATTAGTTTTCTAATGAAAGATGGTTCCTGAATTTGAGGATTCTTTTAGCGCTATAACGTCTAGTTGATGTCGTTAATACATTTCGAGGCTATTTGTTACCATGCTTGGTTTAACCAAATTTGATGTTATTTGCTTTTGTAATAGCTTTGTTGATTATTAAAGTTCAATACAACAGCAGTCAGCAGATACACATCTGGTGGAAATTGTGAATCGATGATAACATGTATTCGAATGAGCAGGGCATGGTTCATAGTTTAATGGTTTGACTTCTAAAAGTTTCACACACATAAAATGGAATATATGTTCTTTATTTACAGGTAATATATATTTCCTTTCTTAGAATTCTGAGAAGATTATTAACATGCTTTATGTTGTTAGGCATATATCCTTTTGTAGTTTGTACAATAATAGCGACGTTATTGACCAAGGTCTTGCACTTGCAGAGAACAAATCACAAATAAAAATAAACCAATTTGGCATACTTGCTGAACCGACTACAATAGCTTTACAGGTTGTACTCGATCTCGATATGTTTTTCTTATGATTATTTTTTCATACGCAATTGACTAGTTTCTTTATTTTATAATTACGGAGTAGAATATATTGGCACCTTACATGTTCTTAGATAAGGCATATCACAAAGGAAAAAAAAAACCATTTCAAGTCTATTGAGAAGTAGTAGCTTGAACGTGGATTGCAAATTAATATAACCGATGATAAGTTAGTTGACTTTCTTGCAACTTGCAAGTGGATTAACATGCCTGGTATGATCAAATAGTACTTAGAATGCAACTTTTCTTGTGTTCTTAATCCATTCCTTATACCATAGATCACAACTATGCAAATGAGGCCTTTTGAGGTTTCTATATCGCTTTTTTTAAGGAGCTTCTATATTTCTTGAAACGTCTGATATGTTGCAAGTTTAGATATCTTCTAGTATATAATAATCTGTAATGATGTTATCATACTTGTCATTATACTATATTACTATGTTCAGATGAGCTTGTTGTTTATATGACTTATACATTGACTTTAGATTATAAGTAAGCATTTTTTTATTAGTTTGTGTATAATAGAACCAACTATCTTATGCAACGACGATGTATCCAAAAAAAATGATTATCATATTGATGTAGTACTTCTGATTTTTTTTTCGTCCAAGATCTTCATCACCAGTAAGGCAAGTCATCATGATACTTTAATACTTTATGCCTTTACTAATCTATTTAATGTTGATTAATGGTTGTGTAGCTATTTTAACATAGCATATTTTTAGTTATTTCATTAGTAAAACTGATTGCTTATACAATATGCAGAGTATGGAAAAACAAATGGTTTTGAGCGAAGACCAAATGTGCAAACTTGTGTATAAGCACCTTACTAAATGAGGAAACCTCTCTAATGGACTGCGAGCTGGAGGATACACTTCAATGAGTAACACATAGAACTACTTCTACATACGTTGTTGATGCAACATATCGCTATAAAAACATCCAAGTGTTAGCTATGTTCTGTTAGTACCTTATTATTGGAGTAAGTGATAGATTAGTTACTCAATAGATTGTATTTGTATGATATGGTAAGTTGGTAACTGAATTGATCATGTTTTGTTTCTATGTTTTGAATTCTATTTGTATAGAGATTTGTATGAATTGCTTTACATTAGCACAGTTTTGTTGTATTGACGGTTTACCCATAAAATCGTTGTTAATATAGTCACGAATTTACGCACGAAATATTACAAAAAAGTAGGTCATTGTTACACATGGCTTTACACACGAAAAATAGGTGGGAAAGTTTACCCACGTATTATTGTAGGAAAGTTACATGCATATTCCGTGTCTACTTTTACACATGAAATAACATTGTGGGCAATGTTACACACAAATTACCCACAGGTATATCTATGGGTATTCTCGTGGTGAGTTAAAAAACTCCCAGGAAACTTCACCCACGAATGTACCTCAATCGCCCACCTAAAATGATATGGGTAAATTTACCCACATAGTGTAAATGGCGTGGGCATACAATTAGCCTCGGAGGTTTTACCCATCTTCGTATGATCGTGGGTAGTCCGTGGGTATCACCCAGTTACCCACGAAAATATGGCTTTTACCCACAAATACTCTCCGTGGCTATTCGCCTGAATTCTTGTGTACATAAATGACCATGTTTATCATATTGATACATTTGAGAAAGCATATTTATCATTTTTGACTTTTACCCTATATTTTTTAGCTTATTAGTTGTTCATTGGTTTTTACTTTTACCTTCACACTTGCTATCTCATAAGTTAAAAGACTAAAGGGAAAATTTTTGTTGCATTGAGTTTGTTCCTGTTGTGGTCGAACCCCAACAAACACTTGGTACGGCTTTTGTTGCTATTTTTCCTCCATTGTTCCACATGAAAACTAGAGTAAATATCTTGGGTAGATTTTGTTTTGGTTATGTTACTTTTACTTTAATGTATAATTTCTAAAAGACTTAAAATTATGAAAAAATTACACGTTTGGTCCCTGTGGTTTGCTTGGATTTCATGTTTAGTCCTTAAGTCGTTTTAATTACACCATCGATACCTATTTTTGAAATCTTGCACTCATTTAGTCCCTATTTTGGATGGGCTGTTAGTTTCTCCGTTAAGTTTTTGCGTCGTTAGTCTCTCCGTTAATATTTTTTGCACCGTTAGTCCTATTTTATTTCAAATAATAGTTTTCGCCAGTTAATCCCTCTGTTAATAATAGTTTCGCCATTTTTTTTGTGTTTTTGTCCGTTTTTATCCATTTTCGTTCATTTTGTATCCGTTTTCCTTTGTTTATTTATTTATTTTTTAAAATGTTTTCGTCTGTTTTTAACGTTTTTATCCGTTTACGTCTGTTTTTTACGTTTTTATCCGGTTTTATCTTTTTTTTTTATCCGTTTTCGACCGTTTTTTATGTTTTGTCATTTTTATCCGTTTTTGATCGTTTTTTTATCTGTTTTCGCCCTTTTTTATACGTTTTTATCCGTTTTCGGACGTTTTTTACGTTTTTATATGTTTTCGTCCATTTTTTTTACGTTTTTGTTCGTTTCTATCCGTTTTTGTCCATTTTTTTTACGTTTTCGCCCGTTTTATACGTTTTTGTCTGTTTTTATCCGTTTTCATTCGTCTTTTATCCATTTTCGCCATTATTTTTACGTTTTTGTCCATTTTATCTGTTTTCATTCGTTTTTAATCCGTTTCGTCGTTTTTTTACGTTTTCATCTGTTTTTTTGTTTATCCGTTTTATTATTCTTCGTTCGTTTTTAATCCGTTTTCGCCCTTTTTTTTACGTTTTTCGTCCGCTTTTTTTATGTTTTAATCCGTTTTCATCTGTTTTTATATGTTTTCGCCCATTTTTTTTAACGTTTTTGCTCGTTTTTTATCCGTGTTCGTTCATTTTTATAGGTTTTCACCTTTTTTTTTTTTTACATTTTGTCTGTTTTTATACATTTTCGTCTTTCTTTTACGTTTTCATCAATTTTTGTACGTTTTTGTCTATTTTTTATGCTTTCGTCCGTTTTAGGTATTTTTGCCCCATTTTTTACGTTTTTATCAGGATAAAAATTGGTAAAAAGGGAAAAAAATGGAACATAACAAACGAAAACGAATAAAAACAGACAAAAACGTACATAAACGGATGAAAACAGATAAAAATTGACAAAAACGTAATAGAATGGATGAAAACATATAAAAAACAAATGTAAACGGATAAAAACAAACAAAAACATAAAAAAAGGTGAAAACGGATAAATAACGAACAAAAGCGGATAAAAACAGACAAAAACGTAAAAAACAGGCGACAACGTAAAAAACGGACGGAAACAGATAAAAACGGACAAAACATATAAAAATATAAAAAAAACGTGCGAAAACGGATAAAAAAAACAAACGAAAACGGATAAAAACAGACAAAAACGTAAAAAAGGGCAAAAACGTAAAAAAAATGTACGAAAACGGACATAAACGTAAAAAAACATATAAAAACGTAAAAAACGTGCGAAAACGGATAAAAAAACGAATGAAAACGGATAAAAACTTTTAAAAATGGGCGAAAACGGATAAAGAACGAAACGGATAAAAACGTAAAAAAAAGGTCAAAACGGATAAAAAAACAGTAAAAACGTAAAAAACGGGCGAAAACGTAAAAAAACGGACGAAAACGGTTAAAAACGGACACACACGTAAAAAAACCGGACAAAAACATATAAAAACGTAAAAAACGTGCGAAAACGGATAAAAACGAGAACGTGAAAAGTGAGCAAAAAGAGATAAAAAGAACAAAAACGAATAAAACAGACAAAAACGTAAAAAAACGGATATAAAACTGACGAAAACGAATAAAATGGACGAAAAACGTAAAAAAAACAGGGGAAAACGGATAAAAACGAACGGAAACGGATAAAAACGAATAAAAACGTAAAAAAAACGGACGAAAACTATTACTAACGGAGGAACTGACGGGCGAAAACTATTATTTGAAAAATAGGACTAACGGTGCAAAAATTATTAACGGAAAGACTAACAGTTATTACACTTAACGGAAAAACTAACGGCCCATCTAAAATAGGGACTAAATGAGTGAAAGGTTTCAAAAACATGTATCTCTGGTATAATTAAAACGACTTAAAGACTAAATATGAAATCTGAGCAATCCACAGGACCAAACATATAATTTTTTGTAACCATAAATATACTTGCTTTTACATAAAGAGTATCAGAAATTTTCTCCTTTATGCTATAGTATCAATTATGCTTCAGATTTAACTTCTATATATCTATATCTATTTCTTAGATAGTATGATCATATCGTGTCTCCTATATATAGTTAGAAATGTTTTAATAAGTTCAAATGGTGGAACCTTGACAACTTACAAGTCTCGAGCCTCCTTGATACAATCACTCAGCGGATCAAGCCAGCCTTTCAATATGCTTGACCTTGACCTTCGATCGATGTGGTCGTCCAATCAACAATGTGGATACTTTGGAGATTTGGAAATGAGTGTGTGTTTGGTTCAGATTTCAGAAGGCCCAACAATGACCTAATTCTCAACGATGTAAAGGTCTTTTCATTTACATGGTTGTCCTTTATCGTAGCTTGATAATTTCTAGCATCTTGTTAGATTATAATATCCAACCGTTTAAACAAAAATAAGCTCAAAACAAATGTTAACTCTAAGATTTCTGTTTATCTCAGAAATTTATATACCTTCCTTTATTTGGCACACAGTTAGACATTTATGGTTATAAACGTTTATTACCTTGTTTTAAATTTATAGTGTTTGTTTGACACACAATTATAAGAATGTTCATAGTTATCCTCGATCCCTTAAGACATTCTACCTTTATTTACGCTAACACAAAAAATAAAATAACTAAATACATTGAAATTGTGTGTCATCAGAACAAGAATTTTTCATTCGGATACATTAAGAATAATGTATGACTAGTAAGTACAAGTCAAAATATGTACTTTAATTTCTTGTTGTTGTAAATAAATATTGGATGATATGATGTATGTACTACTCAGATACGCAGGTGTACATGCATAGGTCGAGCCACGGTGTAACGGAATGCCAAAGGTCTGGTTCTTGTACAAAACATATTCGTAAAAGTTATCTTTATAGATCGAGTGCTCAAACAACAATGTGATCTTTTTATTATGCTAGATGTCATATAATTGTGCGAAAACGGAAGACCTGTGTGATGAGCAAGAAAGGTTATGTTGAACATATAAGTTGTGTTGGAAAATTTAGTGCACTTGTGAGATTAGTTCACACCTTGTAATGGGTTAGGAGGTACGGAGTGTACACCCATAAGGTCCATGAACACCCTGACTCTTATAGTGGTTTGTATTGGTAGTATTGGTGAAAGTATCGCTTGGTGAAAGTAATGCTTGTGGAAAATCTTGTTTGTGGTTTCCATCGATAGCGATGTTTCCACCGATAGGCGATGTTTTCCGAAGTGGTGTATCCACCGATAGTGCTTTGAAAGTATTGATAAGCGGTGTTTCCAGCGATAGACCGTACTTCTACTACAAGTGAAAGTCTTGCTAGTGGAAAGTATCGCTTATGGAAAGTACCGCTAAATGGCGTTACAACTTCTTTATGACCACGTTTAATTGGTCATGTAACCACTAACGGCTATAATGGGGATAATTATGAGGCTATTAATGGGCGATTAATACTCATAATTCCATTGGAATAGCTCAAGAGTAACCTCCTATATAGGAGATCCGAACATGCATGAGGAGCAGACGAAAACACTAAACACTTCTAGCGAAGGGTTATTGAATTGTGCCTAATTCTATAAGCGCATTTGGTCTTATCCCAAGTAGATATTCGTGTAACCCGGGCATTAGGGTCGAATAGTTTACTTTGGAAAGTGATCACACGATTCCAAGTGATATCCGGTAACCACCTAGTGGTATTGCTACATCATTGATTGTCTTAACCTCGCTCGGGAGATATACTCCAACAATCAAAGTAAACTATTTTGTGATAATCAATGGCAACTGCGCAATGAAACACATGGCTTCAAACTTTCTTTGGTGGACAAGTTTGAAGGGTGGACTTTAGGAGGTGGCGAAGAAGATGCACTTCTTGCCGTCGAGCATGAGTGTGGTCTATGTCCGACTACTCCAATTCTCGATGATGGTGATGATGCTACTGTGGAGCGATCGGGAGGAGGAGCAAGTGGGAGAATGATGACTACATATGCAGAGGTCTTATTCGAATGGTATGTCGATTCTTTGTTTGATATTTATCGAACTTTGAATCTTCCAAAGAACGTAGGATTCCTTGGATGCCAAATATATGGCGAGGATGCATCAAGTAAGAAGTTCCTTGTTAGTAATTTCACAAATTACAAAATGACCGATTCAAGACCGGTTATGGAACAATACAATGAACTTCTTGGAATACTTGGAAGGTTTACACAACACCAAATGAACATGGATGAGGCTATCAAAGTCTCTTGTGTCATTGATAAACTCCTCCTTCATGAAAAGATTTCAAGCATACCTTGAAACATATGAAGGAGGAGTTAACTCTTGTTGAGTTAGGCGATCATCCGCACATTGAGGAATCTCTCAAAGTGCGGGATAATGACAAGCCGAGAGCAATCTTCTTTGGACCATCTGTTGTCAATATGGTGGAGCATAACAACTCCACGTGTACAATGACAACAAAGGCAAACGCAAATTTCATGATAACACAGGCGAGATCCTAACAAGAAGGCAACACCTACTTGTTGGAAATATGGCAAGACCGGTCACATTAAAAGGGTGCAAGGGTGTTAAAGTTGGTGGTAAAGCCAATGGATCGAGCACTAATGGTTCGTGGAGTGGTGGTTCACCAACTCACCGAAAGGTCGAATATGTTTAATAAGTCTTTTCGATTTATTATGTTACATATGTATCTGAATCTTTTATGTGCATGATGATGATGTTGCGTGGTGGGTTGACTCGTGCAACAGTTCATGTGTAAAGATAGAAGCGGTTCAAGACTTATGAGTCACCGAATGATGGTTCTATTCTTCACATGGGAAATGAGTCAATGACCTTGGTGCATGGTCGTGGTTGTGTAGATCTTAGGTTTAGTTCAGAAAGATTGTAACTTTGTTTAATGTTATTCATGTTCACGATATCGGGAAGAACTTGGTTTCAAGTAGTGTTTTGAATAATCATGGATATAAACAAGTTATTGAATCGATAAATTTGTTCTTTCTAAATGTGGTGTTTTAATTGGTTTTGGTTATTTATGTAATCAAATGTTTAGGCTTAATATTACCTTGCGATGTTATTTTAGCTTTGTGACCACATATGATCGAGTGATTATAACCTTTGGCATGCTAGACTTGGTCATGTTCACTATAAAAGGATGCAATATATGTCTAGGGATGGTTTAATCCACGCTTTTGACATGGACACCGAAAAGTGTAAAACTTGCATGTTGACCAAGATAACCAAGAAACCCTTCGTGGTGTTAGTCGTGAGACTAAGATCTTGGAGCTTATTCACGATGACTGTGTGATTTGCATGCCACTCCTTCTTTGGGGAATAAGAAGTACTTTGTGACATTTATTGATGATGCTTCTATATTTTGTTATGTCTATCTATTACATAACAAGGATGAAGCATTAGATAAATTCAAAGTGTTTAAAAGCGAAGTTGAATTACAACTTGGGTCTTTGATCAAAAGATTAAGGATCGATAGGGAGGTGAGTACATGGATTCTCAAGACTTTCGGTCTATTGGAATAATCCATAAACGATCGCCCTTATACTCCTCAAAAAATGGTATTTACGAAAGGAAAAACAAGGTGTCAAGGAGATGGTTAATTCCATGTTGTCCTATTCAGATCGAGTCAAGGGTTCAGGGTGAAGCTATGTTAACAACTTGCTATTTGCTAAATAGGGTTCCCAACAAAAGGAACAAAGTTACCCCTTATGAACTCGGACTAAAAGGAAACCCAACCTGAACTATCTCGAGTCCAGGGTTGTAGGGTTGTTGTAAGACTCCACGATCCAAAGCAAAAGACTTTGGGTGAAAGAGGCATTGATGCATCTTTGTTGGATATCTTGAGCATTCCAAGGCTTTTAGGTTCTATGTTATTGAACCTAATGAATATGTTTCAATTAACTCCATTATTGAATCAAGGGATGCAGACTTTGATGAGAATAGATTCTCATCGGTTCCTATACCAAGTCGAGGATTCCTAATGGAACTCATGACACCGGTGTATCGAGGTACCGATGATGAACCATCGGTGGTCCCCGATGAGGTTGTGAAAAGAACTCGAACACGTGCTCGGGAAGAGCAAAAGGGTCGGGACTCCAAAGTCATTTGGACTCGAGTTTCAACTATACTTAGTTGAAGGTACTAGGATGAGGTCTCGGACCAATACTCCTATTGCTTCATTGTTGAGGATGATCCCAAGACATTTGAAGAAGCAATGAAGTCCCGTGATATTGCTTTCGGAAAGAAGCAATCAATGATGAGATGGATTCCATCATGGGCAACAACACTTGGTGTTGGTTGATCTACCTCTGGTTGCAAACCTTTGGGTTGCAAATGGATTTTCAAAAGAAAATGAAGGTAGATGGAACTATTGAAAAGTTCAAGGCTAGACTAGTCATTCGGGGCTTTAAACAAAAGTCCGAATAGACTATTTTGATACTTATGCCCCGTGGCTCGTGTCGATTACCATAAGACTGGCGATTGCTATGGCATCTATTCACAATCGGTTATTCATCGATGGATGTGAAAATGACTTTCTTGAATGGTGAATTGGAAGAGGAGGTTTATATGAACCAACCTCGGGGCTTCATCATGCTCGGCAATGAAAACAAGGTGTAAACCGATTAAGTCTCTTTATGGATCAAGCAGGCACCTAAGAAATGGCATCAAAATTTGATGAAGTGGTTTTGTCTAGTGGTTATGTTCTTAACCAAGGCGACAAATGTGTATATAGCAAATTTGATGAATCGGTAAAGGAGTCATCATTTGTCTATATGTTGATGACATGTTGATCTTTGGCACCGACCAAAATCAGTTGACCGACAAAGAAATTTTGTCATCAAGGTTCTCCATGAAAGACATGGGGAGGCGATGTTATCCTTGGTATAAGGATTAAACATGAAAGTAATAGAATTTCTATCTCTCGGTCTCATTATATTGAGAAGGTGCGAGGAAATTCAATTACTTTGATTGTACTCGATGAGTACACCTATGGATACTGTGAGAAGTCGATGCCTAATCATGGCAAGGTCAGTATCTCAACTTGAGTATTCTAGGGTAATTGGTGCACCGATGTATGCCATGACTTGTACAAGGCCCGATATTGGTTTTGCGGTGGGAAAATTGAGCGGTATACTAGCAATCCTAGTGCTCATCATCGCAAGCGATTCGAGGGTATCAAGTATTTGAAGAGAACTATGGATTATAGTCTCTCATATCTTGGTTACCCATCGATGTTGGAAGGTTACACCGATGCAAGTTGGATCGAGAACATCGAAGACAATTCGTCTACCGGTGGTGGGTATTCCTACTTGGTGGAGGTGCAATTTCTTGGGCATCCAAGAAACAAACTTGCATCACCGTTCAACAATGGAATCTGAATTTGTGGCTCTAGCATTACCGGTAAAGAAGTGAATGGTTGAAAACTTGCTTCTTGAGATTCCATTGTGGCCTAAACCTATAGCACCTATTTCTATCCGGTGTGATAGTGCGGCTACATTGGCTAAGGCTTATAGCCGATGTACAATGGTAAGTCTAGACACTTAGGTGTCGGGCATAGCATGATTCGTGAGCTTATCATGAATGGGGTGGTATCTATAGAGTTTGTGAGATCTCAACGAACTTAGCCGATCACTTGACGAAGGGTCCGGCTAGAGACTTGGTTATAAAGTCTGCTAAAGGGATGGGTTTAAGTCCAACTTAGTCATGAATGCAGGACACCCAACTCCTCCTAAGGAAACTTGGGAGCCGAGTTCAATGTGGAAAGTCGAACATTCGATGGATGGAGCACATGTTTATTTACATCCCAAGGTTGTGCTCGAGAACCTCTTGAAAGGAGGATGAAGTCTTTACTTTAATGGTTAATTTTCTTTGAAAATTGCTTGGCAGAGCATGACTAAAGAGGAACCACCTATGTAAATGTTGAAGTTTTGCCGCTGTGAAGCTTTGGATTTTAGCTTTACAACATTTATGAATTTGGATATGGACACATGGCTTGTATAGTGTCGGGAGCTTTTAAATGTTTGAAAACTTGTGTATTTTATCTTGGTATTCAAATGGGTTGAAGGGTTCAATTCTTAGAACACCCGATTCTCGAATATTTGAACGTGTAATTTACTAAGATGGAAATTCAATCCTCGTGACATTTTCGTTTATGCACATGTTTTGATTGATGTTTATTTTTCATGCAAAGGAAGTGAACTAAATTTGGGAGGATTGTTGGAAAATTTAGTGCACTTGTGGGATTAGTTCACACCTTGTAATGGGTTAGGAGGTACGGAGTGTACACCCATAAGGTCCATGAACACCCGACTCTTATAGTGGTTTGTATTGGTAGTATTGGTGAAAGTCTCGCTTGGTGAAAGTCTTGCTTGTGGAAAGTAATTGTTTGTGGTTTCCATCGATAGCGATGTTTCCACCGATAGGCGATGTTTCCACCGAAGTGGTGTATCCACCGATAGTGCTTTGAAAGTAATGATAAGCGGTGTTTCCATCGATAGGTCGTACTTCCACTACAAGTGAAAGTACCGCTAGTGGAAAGTATCGCTTATGGAAAGTCTTGCTAAATGGCGATTACAACTTCTTTATGACCACGTTTAATTGGTCATGTAACCACTAACGGCTATAATGGGGATAATTATGAGGCTATTAATGGGCGATTAATACTCATAATTCCATTGGAATAGCTCAAGAGTAACCTCCTATATAGGAGATCCGAACATGCATGAGGAGCAGATGAAAACACTAAACACTTCTAAGCGAAAGGGTTATTGAATTGTGCCTAATTCTATAACTGCATTTGGTCTTATCCCAAGTAGATATTCGTGTAACCCAGGCATTAGGGTCGAATAGTTTACTTTGGAAAGTGATCACACGATTCCAAGTGATATCCGGTAACCACCTAGTGGTATTGCTACTGTCATTGATTGTCTTAACCCTGTTCTGGGAGATGTACTCCAACAAGTTGCTAGATGTGAGTCATGTGTAATGGATCATTTATCATATGTTCAAAACTTGTAATAAAGCTTTTAAGAAAAAACATACGGAGAGAGTGTTCGGTATTACGTTCTGAATTTGATTTTTTTATTAGAACGGCACATTTTACAACATACACCACATATTTCGCAAATTTTATCTCACATGTCTCCAACGAGACTTGAATCCAAAACTTTCAGGTTGATGGGTCACTCGCATACCGCTAGCCAAAAAGCCTTCGGTGAAGTAGATTATTTTATTTTTGCGCTTGCAAAACGTGTATAATCGACGATGTGATATATTAATTTTGCTGAGACTGTGAGGAGCTATTTGGTATATATATACACAATACGGAGTACACTTACCTAAACTATTTTCTAACAACATGTGTACATATTCTTGAAGAAGTACAAACAAAGTACTCCGTATTTGACGTTTCCAGGACATTTCAATGATTATGTGAGATAGATCTTGAAGTTTTGGTTCATAGTATGACACTGCATAGACTCTGAGTTTTAGCATGTGAGATATTCTCGTAACAAAGAATGAGTTTTCTTTTGTATGTATGTCCACGAATGGCCCCCTTTTGGCCTTTTGGCAATAATGTAGCTAGTTTTGTTCGAGATGTGATTATGAAGGTTTTGCCGTTAAAGGAAAATGGTTTCTCGCACCCTAAGCTACTTCATATCAACTTCTATATAATTTAAGATAAAGAATAAGTTAAGCCACACATAGATTAACTGAAAAACAAACTAACAATTGCTACATATTATGCAAGTACTAAACACACTAATGTTAAAGTAGTGATTAAATTGACATATAACAGATTAGATATCTCATGAGGTGGTTGTCCACGTCGTTGTTGCTTATCATTGCTTGCGTGGCCTTCCACGTCCTCGCTTCACCACCTCCACACACTCATCTTCACTTTCCATGTCCACACGACCACCATGCTGATGTGGTTGCTGCCCCTGAGTCACAGCCTCGGTAGCCGGCTTTTTCTTGGTAACTTTGGCTAGACATAGCTTACTCTCACTTGTGATGAACTTAAATACACATTCATCGCCTTCAGTTAACTTATTGCATTTTTTGAACTTGCGCCATCCAGGCGACAAAGTGTACCTCTCAGTCCAATATGATTTATCCAGCCGAACACCCATTTTCCATTCTTTTCCGTCTTGATTCTTCATGATTATTGTTCCTTCGTGGTCTATTCCGGGCAAGCCCACAAACTTTTTGGGAAGCCGCTAGTAATATCAAAACACACATATGTTAGATTGTCTCAAAATTGATATAATTATGATTAACCTCAAAAAAAAAAAAAAAAAAAGTAAGAATGGAATTTCTAATAACATTTCACAAGCAAATTAGTGTTTGTCCACCATTGTCATAAGCTATAAAATTTAAAGAGACACAAATTATTTTCGACAAGTTACCCTAATTTACTAATTTACCATGTTTTTAAAAGCGTTTGTTATTCCAAATTGTTTATTTAAGTGCTCTTGAGTAAAATAAACCTTGTCTTAAGAGCGATAAGTTATATATATGATACATTGATACTTATCATATGCCTTACCAAAACATCGTGTGTCTTAGGGATAATCACCACGAAGTAAGGGTCATCAGGATCGACATCAGGACCATCATTACAATCATCGTCTTCATCTTCGACTTCATCTTCAAGTTTAACCACTTGCTTTCTTGGGGGTAAAACTTTTTCACACTCATTTACTGTGTAAAATGTCACTTTGAAGGTGGAATTATTAAGAAGCCAAAAAACAAGAGTATCCCCATAGCGCAAATCAACATCTTTTACAACCTTTAACCATCCATCAGTAAAAGAGTATCTTTCACCAACTTTTTCAATCTTTAATCGCCATTTATACCCTCCCTTCGCAGATCGGACTATTGGGTCTTTAGTCTGTTGGTTCCTCAAGTATCTCTTGTAAAAGTCGTCTGGTAACGGCTGCAAAAAACAAAAACGTAGCATGGATATATTCACATAAACAACCATAATAAACAACATATCAAGGATAGAATAACATAAACAACAACAAACACATAAAACAAATTGATCAAGTAAATGTAATCACGTTAAGCATGTACCAAGTAAGGACGAGTTGGATCTCTGATAATCTTGAAGAAAGATGGATACGTACGAGGGGCCATTTCAAATGATTTTTAAACTTTAATAAAGTTATATGTGATGAAGGAATTCTTTTGTGGAGAAGATGTAATATATATGAAAGTGAGATGCCCTATAGCTCTTGCCTAAAAATTGCATGATATGGCCTCTTGCCTAAATAATTGCTAGAATTGCTATAAGTAGTACGTATTTCTATTTTAGTTTATGTGACAGCTTGCATTTCTTTAGCTTCATTAATTAATTTAATAGTTAGAAGTTTGTATTGTTAGACAACTTTGAGTTTAATCTATGGAACTGTTAATATTTACTCCGTATGATCTTCTTGCGAGCTAGCTAGCTAGGATAGGGATTTCAATATAGATATAATGCATGTTCAAAGAGAACTAATGTCTAAGACTCAGTGGATTACATATATATAAAGAAAGCTAGTAACTTGCAAAGGTTTGGAAAGAGTGTACATGAGTTACAAATCCACGCTATTCAATTCACAGAAATTTTTCTTTGTCTACTAGAAATCCAATTTAAAGAATCAAATTTGATGTAAACTTTAGATCCTCGTATTTGATGGAGTTATTGGGTTCGGTTGGACTTGCCTCGGTTTACACAAAAACCAATGACGTTGTTGTTCGTATTACGTCATGGGTGGTATATGGATATACTGAAATGATTTTTCTTCAAAAGTAAAGATCTGAACACCAACGCTGTGGTTATGGACATCAAAGCTATTCTGCACCTTTGGATTCATAGCAGAAGTTGCGGGGATACTGCTCATTGGAATGATTGGGTGGTAAACACTTGGTGTAGCTAGCTAGGTCTGCTTTGTTATGACTGTTTAGTTTCTTCCTCGGCCGATATTTGCCTTTGGTGTAGCAGGTTTTCATTGGTTTTATTTTTCTAACTTGTTGCTAGCCTTTTGTGTTTTTTTTTTTTTTTTTTTTTTTTTTTTGCAGTTTGAGAAAAGAAGTTTGATGTTGATGATGATGAGACATTTGTTAGGGCGTTTCGGGAAAACAGTTGCTCATAACTAAGTCTCCACAGATGCCAAAACGTTGTCTGCACGACAGTATCATAAAATTTGAAAGAGACTACTTGGGATATGTATATGAGAAATAGAGCAACGATTGAGAAAAAAAATGATTTAATTTTATAAAATACACTTGTGGGTGTGTCATGAAGAAGGTCACATGCCCTTCAACAAACACTCCAAGCAAAAGAAAAAAAAAAAAAATCATTTGTAACATATGTATGTTTATCTGATACTTCATAATAGAAACTAGTTAGTTGATAATACTTTTTTTCTAGACATTTACAAATTTTCCATATTGATAAGATATTACTTGCAACTTAGGGTGTTATTCGGGTTGACCCGGTTGGGTTCGGGTCAACTCGGGTCGGGTCAACTCGGGTCAAGCTATAAAAAAACATACCCGAACCCGATCTTGTTTAAAACTCGGGTCAACTCGGGTCGGGTCAATTCGGGTCGGGTCAATCGGGTTCGGGTTCAACCCGAGTATTTTACATTGTAAAAGTGTTGTTGAACCGGGTTAGTCGGATTCGGGTCGGGTTTGGGTCGGGTCAAGGCTAAAAAAATATACCCGAACCCGACCTTGTTTAGAACTCGGGTCAATTCGGGTTGACCCGATTGACCCGAATATATTTTTGAACCCGATTGACCCGACCTGAATTGATTCGGGTCGGGTTCGGGTCGGGTCAACCCGAATGACACCCCTTGCAACTGATTAAATTTCGTTAGAAAATGACAACATGGTATTTGATGTGAACAAAGGTTGATCATGTGAACACATATACATGGCCAATGCACCATTACCATTTGATGGGTTCAATGATACAGTTTGCTAAAATTGCTTGGTGTCCTCTTGCCTAAAAATTTGCTACAATTGCTTTAGTCATACCTTTTTATAAATTTCGGCCTCATTGACTATTTGTCTATTTTAGTATATGTGACAACTTTTATTATTTACCATCAATAATGCATTTACTATGTAATGTAAATGAGCATATTTCAATAATGTTATTAGATTTTAATCTATGGAACAGTTAATAAAGCAGGTTTAACCCCGAACCCTAATAGGCCAGCATTAGTCGCTATCTCTATGCCACCCCGTCAATTGTGTGTCATCGATGACAACTACGTAATTTTCATATAGAAATTCAAATTCGTATTACTGAAAGTGTGTGTTCTTTATTTGTGCTAAATAAATATGGGCTGAAATGATGTCTGTATTACACAGATATGTAGGTGTGCATAGGTCGAGTCATGGTAATGGAGCCAAAGGTTTGATTTAGCTTTTACAAAATATATATGTATTTTTTCATAAAATTATCTTTATCGAATGAGTGCTCAAACAACAATGTGATCTGTAAAAATCACTTTCATGGTTTGGTCAATTTAGTAACATTTTCGTGTCGATGTGATAAGGTATGTCCACCAGTGGCCTCCTTTTGGCTATGTAGCTATTTTTACTCGAGATGTGATTATGAAGGTTTTGCCGTTAATGGAAAATGATTTGCCACCACCACTTTCTATCATCTCAAATAAAGGTTAAGAGCATCTATCATAATAGAGTTAAAGAAAGTCTATCATAAGTAACTAGATTAAAGATGCGAGGAATGATAAACACGTGAAGTTAACCTACTTAGACTAATAACGACTAGTCGACTATCAAGCATAGATAAGACTACAATTAACTAAAAGGGCCTTAACTAAAACTAGAAATTTGATGAGGTGGCTCGCCATGTCGACGCCAGTTTCACAACCGATCAACCATGCTAGCCGGCTTTTTCTTGGTAACATTGGCTAGACATATATATAGTTTACGTTCAGTTGTGAAGAACTTGAATACAAATTTATCGCCTTCGGTTAACTTATTACATCTTTTGAACTTACGCCACCCTGGCGACAAATATATAGTATCGTTCGGTACAAAGGATCTATCGAGCCGAACGCCCATTTTCCATTCACTTCCAGCAGCATTCTTCATGACTATTGTCCCTTCACGATCTATCCCGGGCAACCCCGCAAATTCTTTAGGAATCCACTACAATACCAAAACCTAGATATGTTACATTATCTCAAAAGGGTGCTTATTATTGGTTATGAAATTTTGTTTACTTTACCTTATACGTACAAGAATTAATAAAAGTAAAGCTAGATGATGGTCAAATTTTTATTGCTGTAATAGTAATTTAACCAAAACATACGGCTTTTTATAAGAATGACTTTTTCTTCTAACAAACATTAAACACACACAAATTATTTTTTAATTTGCTAGCATACCCAAATCTTCTGTTTTACCATGTTTTGAAAGTCTTTGTTTATCCAAATTGTTTACTACTTGAGTATTATTGAAGGAAATAAACCTTGTTTTAAGATGAATTATACATATGCTACATCGATACTTATAACATAAAACTTTCCAAAACATCATGTGTTTTGGCGATGATCACCCCAAAGCAAGGGTCGTCACGATCAACATCGTCACGATCATCATTTTCATCTTCGTTAAAACGATCACCATCACCATTAACATGACCATTATCTGAAAGGTTATGTATATATTTTAATATGCGTATGACCAGATTCGAACTCGAGACTTCGGGATTGCACACATTACGTATGAAAATCAATGTAAATAATAATTAATATATTAAATGTAATATTTAATTATTGATTACAAATAAATACTTAACGATAGTTAATATTTAACGAGTTTTGATTATCGGTCGTTAAATGTCAACGGGATATGAAGAAAAGTTAACAAGCCAAGAGAAGGTTTTAGGAACCCTCTTTTGGGCTTGTTTTTGGCCGAAACTATTGAATCCCACATCGGAAACCATAGTAATCTTGACATCTACCATAAGGCTATAAATACATCCCCATGTATTCATCCTTTGGTACACCAGATTTCAATAGAAGGCCAAACTTCTTCTTTCTTCCCTCTTGTTCTTAGGTCGACGAGTAAAACCCCATGTAAGGGATTCGCGAGTGACCTTGAGCATAACAAAGGTGTTTGGTTAATCTATTGTTATCAAGAACCTAACTTTTCTCATTGATTCGCTACTAATACGTGTGTACAAGAACGAAGAGCAAACACACTTTTGTTTGCATATCTTGGTGGGTCGACAAGGGTTTTGGTCGACATTCATAAACCCTAATTTATTAGGGTTTAGGGTTTCTTGGTTCTTGATCTTAAGTTGGGGCTTTCATAAACCCTAATTGCATTGATTTGCAAAAGGTACGCATATACTTTTATTTCGGTTAATTAATTTACAAGTATTATTCCAATTACTTCCGCTGCCTGCCTTGATGATGTTTACATGTTTTCTATAATTGTTATGATTAGGAAAACCCAACAGTGGCATCACAAGCCGTTAATATGTTGGAATTAATTACCGAAACACATAAAAAATTGAATCTTTATGATTATTACATGCTTTTATGGTTTCTATGGTTATGAAAATTGAAACCCTAATTTTTTTTTAATATGGGTCGATTACCCTTTATTGATTTAATTAGGTTTTATTTTTTTTTGTAAAACTTGTAGAAACCCTAGGATTGCAAGTATATTTTATGTGGTTTTAATGAATAATTGTTATGTGCCATGTATATGCGTATCTTGGGATTATAATTGTTATGAGGAATCGATGGTGAAACATGCATGTTTTGTCATGGATTATTGTGTATTGATTATTTTGATTAATTGTTAAGTAAAATTCACATGTTAATTAGTTTGATAATTATTAAATTGGGGAAGACCTCAATATATCTAATAAAATTCGTTATGTGCTAATTGGTATATTATTGACTTTGGCTTACGCAATCGACTTGTCGATGCATGTGACTCATCTACCTTGTAGGTGAAAGCCCTAGTTGATGTATGCATTATTTAACGCCTAGAATTGTTTATTAGGTTTTATCAAATAATTATACACGTGGTTAATTGTTTTTTACATATGTTAATTGTTAAGTTATATGTATATTATTTGACTTTGTTTTAATTTTAATTAAAGTGTTTTTTGTTTATTTATTGTATGACATGTTAGTAAGCAAAAAGGGTTTTTATGAATAGAAAATTAAATGGACTAAATAATGGCGAAATTGATTTGTTTTTCTAAGTATTAAATCTTGAACTTTTAATCGATCGATGCGATTGTACTAAATGGTTAGAACACTCACCCACTAGAACAAGCTCAAAAGGGGTTCAAAGAAGTGCGCATGTCACACCGAAAGGATGTCTAAGGTTATGCTTCATCACTTACCCGGTCCTCCGCCCTCCGTATGCTCGATTGGAGCTACCTAGTATAACTATTCTATGTACGAAGCATCTTAGTGCAAAGTTGTAAGTTTCTCAACGCGTCGATTAAAACTTTGTAGAATTTAATCTTAGCAATTTAAAACTATGTAAGTTTTTTTCGAAAATTTTATTCTATAAAGTTGTATGCATGCTTCTTTATACAAAAGTTTTGATTACACATAAAAAATTATACACTTTAAAATTTAAGTTTATGCCATCTAATGATATGAAACACTTGAAGTTGTAATTTACGTTATGTGAGACCTTGAACTAGATTACAATAACAAGGTGAATCTTTATGTTGTGTGAGACCTCAGCTTAAATAATTTGCAGTTTCTAAATTAGACAACTTAATTAAGTTAGTTAGTGAGACCTATAACTTAAGGCATAAGATGGGATAAAACATGCTTACGTTTTGCATAATTGTTTTGGCAAAATTGTAAATCCCATATTTTCTAGGAATTGAAAACTTGTTTGTCAATTATTGTTCTTCGACAATTACCTATTCTATACTTTCATCACTAGCAGATCAACTGATGTGGTAAAACTATGATAATGAGGGTCCTAGATTCAAGGAAAATTCTATGGTTAATATGAATATTGACCAAGGGTATTTTATTTTCTTGAAAGATTTAATTATCGAAAATACTAAAAATTGAATTTTGTTAATTCTTTTGATTGTATTAATGCAACATTAAACCGTAAACGTGGTTTGGGCTTTGGTAAATTGATCTAGTTCTGTTTTCAAACAAATGTTTGATCAAGAAAAATTTACTAAAAGACAAACATAAACTCTTTTCCATGGAAGAAGAGTGAGACTCAATCCTATTCCTTTTCATGATTGAGAAAGGTATGTTAGAAACATTAGAATTGTCTAAATTATAATATAACTCATAGCAATTTTAATAGTTAAGAAAATTGCACACCATGTTTTCCTTAAGAGATTTCATTACCCTCTGTTGGTGATTGAATTCTTATATGACATTTTGGTCAACTAGAAAACATGTTTGTCATTTTATGAGTTATTAAATTAGAAGCTAGACTAATTACTGCAAAATTGGTAAAAGACAAACTAGTATATTTTATCTAGTTGTTTTGTTTTGACTAATTAAAGGTGCTATTCATCATTATGTTGATGGTAGACCCATTAAGGAAGAAATTGCATGCTCAATTTTTCAAATTAATAGCATTGATGGATGATCCATCATCTACATTGTAGAGTACACTCTTTTAGTACCTAAGTAATTGTTATGAATGGTCTTACAAAGGGGTAGCAACGTAATAGCACGCTTTTTTCACTGGTTAATGAAACACTTACAATGTTGTCAAATCCAGTGGGAGTATGGTGTATTACTGAATAAGACATTATTGTAACTTTGTCTAATTCACTGGGAGTTACAAGATTTATTATCTTGGTAGTAACTCAGATTATTTCTAGATTTTCTTGAAATAATACATTACGTTCAAAAATGTAGACATTCATATTCTCAAGGATAGTCATGAATGTTTCATTGATAATTAAGTGGTCCTACATCTACTTGTAATGCTTATATATCTATGACACTATCATATTGCTCATATAAACAAACGAATGTCATGGTGTTTATCTACTACATGATGTTGTTATATGCACAAGTGGGAGAAGTATTTATTGTGTGCAAAGGAACAACACATACAAATATGATTAATGGATTCTCTTGATCGTAAGGTAAGAGATTAACGTTCTAATAAGATTGACTTGTTTAGAACATGTGTCAAGATTATAACATAGACTACTTTTATGTCTTATGTCATTCAAAATATAGAAACACTTGAAGTTACATTTTAGTTTAAGTGAGATCTTGGATAGATTGTAATCTCAAGGTAAATCTCCACTTGTCATGGGATCGGGCGTGGATGCTTTTGCAGTTTCTTAAGTTGGACACTTCTTGGAATGACATAAATAAATAAAGTAATCTAATGCTACTTTATATATTTGTGTATTCTTGAAATGACATAAATAGTTTATTAACTTGAAAATTAATTAATTGAAACCATGGCGTGGTGTTCATAATAACTTTAAATTATAAATGTTTATGTGTTTCTTTGTAAAGTCACAAACATGAAGTCTTTTCATTATTACAAGACATATAATATAAAGTAATGCGTTAACTTATTATGTCTTTTTATTAAGATATAAAGTCATTGGTAAATGACTTATAACGTATAATGGAATTATAACTGTTTATGTTTTCTGGTTGAGACATGGACATGAAGTGACTTGATCAAAAATACTTGAGTTATAAAGCATGCAATTGGCTTGGAATTCTATTATACCATTAAGTTGTCTTAATTGGTAAATAGGTAAGCCAAAAGGAATATGTTTATCTTGCATATTGTTAGATTGTCTTACAATATTAATTCTAATGAAATACTGTAGGTATATGGAATGTTCAGTTAGAAGAATCAAACATTTGTTGTATTATTTGATTCAAGATAACTATATCTTCTTTTCTTCCAAAAGTTATCAAGGTTAGGAAATTGAGTATTGATTGGATATACTTAATAAAACTCAAACCTAGAAAATTAATAAGACACCATTTTAGTATGGAATGTGATGAATCACATTGAGTCTTATATTGAAGTTCTGATTTGTTAAAACTACTTATGGAGTAGGTTATTAACGAACAAGATTTACGAACTGTTAATGTGATTTGTAATATCCCAAAAGAAAACAATTTAGTGTTGTTCTAATTGCTAAAGTATTTATAGATAGTCTTTAAATTACAAAAGCAAGTGAGAGTTTTGTTTAGATCTTGAAGAGATTAAATTACAATTACAAAACACATAATCTTCTAAAACATACTAGTGAATATCATGATGAGGTCAAATCTGATAGACCTCAAGATGATGGAATTCTCATTCATAGATCCACAAGGATATCTCATATATTTGATATGATGAGAAATATGAATTACAGGATCATGGTAAACCTGTTAATCATAATGATATATTACCTAATATTGAATTGTGGTAAAATTATTCATACTATGAATGTTAAGATGCTGTCCGAAAAGATAATCAACTTTGAAAACTTTGTTTATCTTAATAAAGATGAGTTTCTTCAAAAGAAGGAAAACCATAGTGGTTTAAATCTTTGTGTAGAAATCATATGGACAATATTGTACGTATGTTTAATGCATGACTTGTGAATAGATTATTAATCACACTTAAGCAATTAACTGTGATTGAATATTCTTTCCTAGACACATTAAATATATAATGATTATGATTGTCTTACTTATTTTCATTGATATGAAAAATGACAATGGAATATTAAAACTATTTCTTATGTGATTGCTTTTGCGAGGACGATAAGCAATCGAAAGAGTTTTATGAATTCACATAATTTTTGGAAATGTACAAACGGCAAGAATCCATGAATGGATATATGCATGCATCTAGGAGATGATTCTTATGTTTAACTATTAAATCCAAGTTTTGGTTTAAAATTAAAATAAGATAATTTCTAAGTGTTCCTGAAAGCTAGTGAGAGTATTATGTTTATTTTCTTTAAATCTTATATGTTGTGGATAGTAACCTTCCATCTATGCTAAATGTTAAGTTTTAGTTTGGAATGGAACTTCACTTGAAAGATTTAGAAAATAAGACATACAACCTTGAAGTATATGTTTATTACTACCTCCGTCCCAATTTAAGTGTCCACAATGGAATCTTTAGTTGTCTCAAATTAAGTGTCCATAGAATATTTTAACCAATGAGAAGAGACTTTAGTGGGTGAAAATGACATTTGATTGGTGTAGAATGTAGTTAGTGGAATTTTCTAAAACTTTGTGCATATGAATAGTGGACACTTAATATGGGACGGAGGGAGTATTAATAAACATGTGAGGTATTAAAAAAAATGAGTCTAATAGAACATGATATATCATTTGGAAAGTGGATATGTAGATCATGAATGAAATCTCTGTTTGACACAAGGATTTTTCATGTACATCATGTTGTTGTTGTATCATGCTTGAAGGCAAGATGATTTGACAACATTGATATCTAATGAAGTTATTAGATAACTAGTGTAATGAGAATATGTTTGAATTTAGAATTACATTCCTCATCCTGAAATTGCTCTCAAAATTCTATGGGTGAGCAATACAACAATTGTTGCGTAATTATCATAGCCAACAAACTTGAAAGTTTTTAAGGCATCAAACATTACACTATAGATATTGAAGTTTACGGAGATTATTTTAAAGGGCATATTGATGTTTGTATATAATGATGTTGGTTTAATTTAGATGACACTCAATACTAGTCATGGGAGGATTTCATCCTTGTTGATAGCCATGTGAACTAGTTGTGCTCAACTAAGAGCATAGTTGCATTATACAATAAAGAATTAGAATACTTTAAACTTTAAAATATTTGAAAGTTTGATTGTCATACATTGGTGGTTGAGGATGTCACACACTTTATGAAATATTATGTGGCGATATCAAGATATTTTGAATACACACATACAAGAACTTCACTAGTTGAATTATTGAAATAAGTATTCTCAGAATTCCAATAGATCAAAGTTAGTTGAAATTATGCCTTGTCAACAAGTATGATTGTCATTACTTGAGACATAATTCATTAACCAGTATTATCATGCATCGATCTATTTAGTATTTGGATAAGGGATCTTATGAACAAATATGATTTAAATTGAATAAAATATTGGTTATGTTTATTTTTTATTTTCTTAATATTATATCCTATATTTGCATGTTTAATCCGTGAATAACTTATGTTATTCTAAAAGTCCGTTGTCGATCAATGATGTGAGAATGCCATTGAATTAAGACAAATCGAGTTTTGGTAGAATATAATTTAAGTATATTGATGCGTGGGACATGCCAAATTACATGATATTCAATGAATTGAATATAGGATGATCCAACTTAACATGATTGTACTTTATGGATCTTTGTCATTAAGTAAATCATGTATATTTATCCTCAAACTTGAGATACCGGATAACTGTTAAGAATATAGTGCACTTGTGTGAAATAGTCTAACGCTATCCGTAAAAGGTGGTTATAAGGGCTATTTTCAGAAGTGTTACAAAGTTCATTAGTTTTGCTTTTAGTCAAGAGAATTTGCTCATTTGAATTTGTTTCAAAGCATAATACTGTTTTGGGCCCCTCGTAGGATTGGCAAGATGTTTGTAAGGCCTTACCCAAGATCTATCTGGAATACGTTCAGATGATTTGGTAATCTTGTTCAATCATATATAACGAGAAACAAAATATTAACTTGTGAAATGACTCGATCCATATTCACAGTTAATGAAGTATTAGAAGTAAAAAGATAAGTATAATGATGAACCATTAAAAATGGTTTTTCCAGGGAAACCACACTCGATTCAAATCTGGGGGCATTGGCGTGTTAGGCTAGACTAAACCAATGTCATTACTATATTAAGATATATCCAAGTGGGAGCTGAAATGTTATGTATATATTTTAATATGCGTATGACCGGATTCGAACTCGAGACTTCGGGATTACACACATTACGTATGAAAATCAATGTAAATAATAATTAATATATTAAATGTAATATTTAATTATTGATTACAAATAAATACTTAACGATAGTTAATATTTAACGAGTTTTGATTATCGGTCGTTAAATGTCAACGGGATATGAAGAAAAGTTAACAAGCCAAGAGAAGGTTTTAGGAACCCTCTTTTGGGCTTGTTTTTGGCCGAAACTATTGAATCCCACATCGGAAACCATAGTAATCTTGACATCTACCATAAGGCTATAAATACATCCCCATGTATTCATCCTTTGGTACACAAGATTTCAATAGAAGGCCAAACTTCTTCTTTCTTCCCTCTTGTTCTTAGGTCGACGAGTAAAACCCCATGTAAGGGATTTGTGAGTGACCTTGAGCATAACAAAGGTGTTTGGTTAATCTATTGTTATCAAGAACCTAGATTTCTCATTGATTCGCTACTAATACGTGTGTACAAGAACGAAGAGCAAACATGCTTTTGTTTGCATATCTTGGTGGGTCGACAAGGGTTTTGGTCGACATTCATAAACCCTAATTTATTAGGGTTTAGGGTTTAGGGTTTCTTGGTTCTTGATCTTAAGTTGGGGCTTTCATAAACCCTAATTGCATTGATTTGCAAAAGGTACGCATATACTTTTAATTCGGTTAATTAATGTACAAGTATTATTCCAATTACTTCCGCTGCATACTTTGATGATGTTTACATGTTTTCTATAATTGTTATGATTAGTAAAACCCAACATTATCATCATCATCACTAACAACAACAACATCGTCATCTTCAAGATTAACATGTATTTTTGGTGTCAAAACTTTTTCACACGCATTTGGACCGTAAATCCACATTTTAAAAGTGAATTCGTTAACAAATTAAAACACTAAAGTGTCCTAGTAACCTAAGTGAGCATCTTTGACAACCTTTTCCCAACCCTTAGCAAAGAAAACACTTTCACCAATTTTCTTAACCTTAACATTCCGAGAAAACCCTCCATTTGCTGACCTAATTCCTATGTCTGTAGGGATATTGTTCTCCATGTACCTCATGTCAAAATCATGTGGCAAGGCCTAAAAAACAAAAATGATTTCATTAATAAATTTTTTTTTGACAACATAAACACATTTACAAGTAAGATAAATATGTACCAAGTAATAAGGAGCATCATGGTCATGCAATATTTTCATGAATGAAGTAGTGTTGCTAAGACCCATTTGAAAAATATTTTTCTGATTTGTTTTGACTCAATGAGTGGATTTTGTGTAAAATTTGTAAAGGGTATTTCAAAAAGGAGGTGTTTCAGTCCTTAAAACATGATGAGAAGATCTAGCTTTAGCCATCTTATTTTTCTATATCCAAAGTTATGTAAAAATATAGTTACACAAGGTACAAGGGTATATCCTCATTGGTTTTGCTATTGTTGTTTAGGTCTAGATTAATAGATATTTGCAAAAAAAAAAAAAAAAAAAAAAAAAAAAATTATTAAGCTATACTTGAGTTATATAGAAATACTTCTCTAGAAGGTAAAGTAGTGAATGTGTTGATTAAAAGTCTAAGTCATTTGTGCTATAGTTTAAACATAATGTGCCAAATGAATAAGAACAAGACATCAAGTTTGTTACGATGGAAATATATCGATCTGCTAGTATTGGATCAATTGTCGGTGTTGCTTACTTCCTTGGCATATATTAATCATTTCATTAAATGTTATAGTAAGATGAATCCAATACTAGAAATGAGGATTGTGGGAATGGGAAGAGTTAAAAGTAAAGTGTTTGACTTTTGGTCGATAAATGCACAGTTTGAAAGGTTGAAAGTTAAAGCGTGTAACAGGAGTAGGAGTGTTATGTCGGAAGTGCGTAAGTAAGATGATTTATTATCTCCTTATTTAAATGGATTGATACGTCTCTTAATTTAAATTAAAAAATTATAAGTCACCGAAGCATAAGCTCATAGTTCATTTACATAAATTGGGACACTTCTTTATGTAAATAATCAATTTTGAATGAGTGGGCTTATGTGTTCTTGATGTGGCATGAGTAGTGTAAGGGAATAGAAAAATGTGACTTTTAAACTAGTTAGACGTCTTACAGAATAAGATAGGTGGAATAAGAATTAGATTACGAATTAAAGTTTGAGACGACATGTGAAACCTACATTTTAGGTGTTTTGAGTATAGGTAAAAGGATTAAGAATTTGAATTGATGTTATAGTATGTCGTGTGGCTTGGTGTAATATGAGTAACGATCGTGATAGATGCTAAGTTGTGTTAGCACCCTTATGTGTATCATGAAGGTATTAGCCGAGGTTTGATTTTGTCAAAGTATTGAATTTTCTCAAGTGATTTATAGTCCTTGACTAAAATTCTTAGAAAGAAATAGAGAAAATGAGGAGTTATAGTGAAAACGTTAAAAGAATGTTAGCCGGCTACAATAGAATATGACATGAATGACTTGATGATCCTAGTAAGAATCATTATGTGATAGAAATAAACAAGTAATAGAACAGATTAAGGGAATTGGTTGTGTTATTATAAAGCTATAGTTACAAAATCATACAGATTGTTACAACTAGTTGGGTAAATTGTGAAAGTATTAATATGGAATGAGGACTATAATGTGACCGAGTATGGACACAAGTACTGGATACGATATTTCAGGGACGAAATCTAAATAAGGGGGTAGACTTGTTACACCTCATGGTTTTAAGCGTTTATTTACTAAAGTGCCATTGAATATGTTTAACCACGACTTTTTGAGTCGGAAGACTCAATATAATTGGTTAGTCAACGAAAGTCAAGTTGTAGTCAAACTAATAGTTAAAGAACATGTAATGTGGTTATAAAAAAAATATGATATGTCACGAATAAGAAGGAATCAGACTTAAAGGACCAAAGGTGTCATTTGCCCAAAGTTGTAAATAGCTTCATAGAGAAGCAACTCTTATACATTTCCTAGGTTCTTCTAAAACGTTCTAGAGTTGACTTGTGTATGTGTGTGTGTGTGTGTGTGTATGTGTGTGTAAAGGTCGGTTTTAGAAGAGTAAAAGATAGGGAAAAACCTTAATGATCAAATGATGCATAGTTAAGTGTGTTACACAAGACTTTTGTCCTAACTATCACCTTTACGAGGTAAGTAATCCTTTTTTAGTTATAATTGATGATTTGAAGAGTTGGGGTTCATGAACCCTTATTTGAAAATTGGGTAAATGTTATTTTTAAGTTAATTAAGAGTTATATTAAATTACGAGATAAGTTATATTGGAATTTAGTTGATAATTTTATGGGTCTTTCATCATATGATCAATTTATGATTATATATTGATTAGAAGTATTAAAGGTGAGCTAATGGATGTATAAACCATTGTTATAGTAATTTAATTATGTTTTAAGTGTTTATGTTTGTGGTGATTTTGGCCTAAATTTCAAGTGAGGAAGATGATGATGTTGAGGAAGATGATGATGTTGTTGGTAACTTAGCTTTGGAGTTAAGGTAGGTAACTTGGTAAATATGTGATTAATATGGATGTTTCCATATTATGTAATTATGAATGAAAGTGTTAGAATTTGGTTATAGTTGTTTAGGAAGTGTGGCTTAATAGGAGACTTGGATGTTGAATGTTAGTCCTTGGTTATGGACTACAAAAGGTACGTGTTGATTGTTGTTATGTGATTAGTGATTGTTACAGTTATGTGGTTATAGTTCATGTTAGTTGTTATAGCATTAGTATGCAAGATTAAGTGGTTTAATGCTAGACTATTTGGAATTGTTCATGATGCATAATATGATAATTGATATATTAACCATGTCTTAACCTGGTTAATTACCAAGTGTTTTGCTTACCGTTATAGTTGCAATGTTTTTGTAGTTTTATCGTGAAGAAGGTTAAGCCTCGGTAAACGTATAAGATTGTGAAAGGATTGGAAGCGTTGGATATATGTAGGAGAAATTGGTAGATGTCGAGCTTAATCATGTTGAACCCCCGGCTCATATTAAATGTGTCAAGTGGATGTTTTAAATTGTCTAATCCAAGTCGTGTATATGTTTAAATAGATATGTAGTTGTCAAAGTTAAGTTTGTCAAGTTATTCGTTATAACTATGTGTTATAGTGTATGTAAACGGGTCAAAACAGTTGTGTTTGACATAACCATATATAGTCTCTATTCGCAGGTATCTTAGACCAAATATAGTTATGAAAATGATGTGTTATAGTGTTAATACGATTTCTGGAAATTATTGTGAAGTGTTGGGTTCGTAAAGTCGAGTTTTGGGCGAAAAAGGAATGTTCGGAAAAGTTATGTAGGTCGGGTTACACAATTCGGCGGCTGGTGGGGATCCAGCCGGCGGTTGATAGGTGACTGGTTGGATAGATGTACCACAACCGGCGGCTGGGGTACTCCAGACGGCGGTTGGTGTGGCATTTCAGATTTCATCGATCCTCGAAAAATCATAACTTTTAAACCGTAATTCTTTATGAATCATGCCAAGGACTAACATTCAACATAAGGTAATTGAGTCTAGTTTCATTTAAACATATTTACAAGGGTTGATTTGTTATATATTTTTATTTGTTTGTTAAAGAGTAACAGAAGGTCCGTTATAGTTGAGTCGTTTTCGCAAAAAGTTTAAAATTTTGGTCAAATCAGCAAAGGGGCTTTTCAGGCTGGGTATTTGTCGCTAATGGGTCTAGTAATGGCTACAGATAGGTATTTTGATTTCGGTCGGGTGACTGCATTTGGGTAGTTGATAGTGATTCGAGTGTAGGATGTAGTGGTGTTGGGTATGGACTAGGTGTAGGCTGATGGGCCGAACCAAATTGGGTCTGGCTAGGTGGGCTGGTAGGTGAAGTTGGTAGATCTAAAATTTGCATCGTGGGAGTTATAAGGAAGTTCGAGTGTGGTGGAAACAGGGTGGTATATTGGGCTATAGCAGGCTGGTCCACGATAGGAAGTGGACTCGTGTGTTGGCTAGTTTGTTGGGCGATATGAGGTATAAGATTGTTTAGACGAGTTGGCAGTGGTGGAGGTAGCAAACTTCATAGGATGGGGTTGATGTGAGAGTCATAGATCCATATCTAAAAACATCTTCGTCAAATTTGATATATAAGAATTGATTATTTTCTTTGTGTCAATGTTAACGCATCGATGACCACGGTGATTAGTCGAGTAACGGAGAAAAACGCATAGTGTGGAGCGTTGTACAAGTTTGTGGTCAACATGTATGTAGGGGTAGCAAAGGTATAACACCCCGCCTTATAGACCACAATATTGTTCGCTTCGCCCGCAGGCTCACGGCTTTGTTTTTGTGGCCTTATGTGAAGACTTCTCGGCATGTCAACCAAGCCAGTACTACTCTCATATGAGCACGCTTAACTGCCAGTTCCTAAGAACTCCACCCGTAGTAGGCCACAAAAAGCGTTGTGTCATTGTAAAACGAATGTTATCTTATAAGCCCAACATCTCTCCAGGCCACAGCCGATGTGGGATTTGCCTAGGTTGTTACAATCACCCCCCCCCTTATGGACTCATCGTCCTCGATGAGGTTTGCCCCACCATCCTGAATAGCTCAGGAGTGGCTCTCATACCACTTGTAACACCCCGCCTTATAGACCACAATATTGTCCGTTTCGCCCGCAGGCTCACGGCTTTGTTTTTGTGGCCTCACGTGAAGACTTTCCGGCAGGTCACCCAAGCCAGTACTACTCTCATATGAGCACGCTTAACTGCCAGTTCATAAGAACTCCACTCGCAGTAGACCACAATAAGGCGAATGTTATCTTATGAGCCCAGCATCTCTCTAGGCCACAGCCGATGTAGGATTTGCCTAGGGTGTTACAAAAGGCATCCAAAAACATGCAAGTTGTCATAAGTGGGTTTAGTGTTGTAAAGTTATGTAAATAGGATTTCATTTTGAATGCTTCTTGAAGGTAAAATATTTAAGAGATTAGCAACAATGTGTAGTGCTTCACCTAATAAACATGTGGCATATGAGCTTGAAAACTGAAGGCGCGAACAAGGTTATTTATAGTTCGTAGCAAGCGTTCAAATTTTCCATTTTGTTGAGATTTCTTAGGATACGATAATCGAAACTAAATTCCATTTTTTGAAACAAAGTGTGAAAGCGGGTGTTGCCAAATTCACACTCGTGGTCACATTGCAAGACCTTAATTACGACTTTAAACTGGTTATTTACAAAGGCATGAAATTGAATAAACTTATCATACAAGTCAGATTTATTATGTACTGATAAACCCAAAGAAAATGCGAATGATTATTTAAAAAACAGCATTTTATTCCAGTGTAATGGGTGAAGTCTACACATCCGAGCGTACAATATCAAAAATAGACTTAACACATGACTGAGAACTATAAAAGGAAGCCTAATCTGTTTGCCAAGTTGGCACCTATGACACAAAGTGGACTACTTTGTTTGATTGCAAGAAATGAAATTTCTAGACTCTAAGTGATGTAGCACTTGTTAACTAGGATTCCCCCGAGACGTTTGTGCCACTTAGTGGGACTGAAAGAAAGTAAGGCAGCATCCATGGATGGTAGGGGCAGATGAAGAACTGGGTAGAGGTCATCGCTGCTATTAGAGTGGAGACGGAGCTTTCGAGGCTTGTAATTGTTCATAGAAAACTCAAATTCGTCAAATTCAGCAAAAACCTTATTATCTCTAGTAAATTTACGTACAAAACTCAGGTTTTTAGTAATATTTAGGGTGACAAGGATGTTTTGAATGTGTAACGGTTTGTGAGGGGTAGGTAAAAAAATATGTCGCACACAAATAACATGTATAGATTGGCCATTGCGACCATATACCGATATTGTGGTCATTAAAACGGAAGAGGGTGAGGAGTGATTAAAAGAGGATGGTGTGTTATTAGTCATATCACTCTTCTCAGGAAAGACCATAGACTTCACGAAATTAAAAGTGGCAAGTATTTCCCTGTGACATATGATTTGGCCTATCTAGGGAAACCGAGCACGGAGTCCTCTACTAGCATATGTAACGAGACTTGAATAACTTACCATGGAACCAAGTTTAGACAAACGATTGGCTTTGCTCTTGATTGCTTGAAAGTAGTTGGTAATTGAAAGGTTGCCAATGTTCATGTTACAAATCTCAATATCAAGTTGAATTATGTGAGCATCCTTATTATCATGGAAGATGTCTTGTAAACGTTTTCAAACTCTATGTGCGGATATAGATACTATCAACAATAACCATATCAACAAGCTTGGGGAGTTGAGATGGTGTTGCACATCATATGTTTTACAAAAATGTTTAAACAAGACGTTGCATGAGTTGTAGTTAGGTTTTCAAGATCAAGAGGGGTAGGGATGCAAGCTTTTAAACTAGCAATTGAATAGGTTTTATCGATAGGTTGCTTAGGCGGATTAGTAGCATCACCCGTCATGTTGCTATGACTTGAGTGAATCGGCAGCAAGAAAAAACCAAAAAAAAAAAAAAAATGCAAAAAAGACGACTAGTGCAAACCTAATTTAGGGGCAGCAATGCATGCATCGAATATTAAGCATGTAGGGAAAAGTTATTATGTGGCAGTGTGTATGCATGCAAGGAAGAAACGTACAAAAAATGTTCGGCAATTTAGGGTTAATATTAGGTGTAGTGTGTTTGGTGGTGGGTGTTTAATGCTCTGATTGCCATATTAGATAATGTAAAGTGGTTAGGTTTGTTATTAATGTGTCGTATATATAGATTACATAGTAATATGATAAGGCGAAAGTTCGAGAAAGTCATACTGCCTGCTTGGATTTAACTGGACGACTCGAATAAGTAACTACTAACTAGCCGTTCTAACATATAAATGAATAAACAAATAAAAAGATAACATATTTGACTAATCTTAAACCAATAAGACTTAGGGGGTGTTTCTTTTTCTCTTAGCTAAGGAAATGGGTCTACATAAGTATTTAATAATGTTTTTTTTATGTGAAGCCTGCATTTTTCCATTAATGCCTCTATATCACCAAGGCATATAAATGTGCTCTCTCCTCATTAAGAGACTCATATAGAACATGAGACCCACATGACCTTAGCTAAAGAAAAAAAGAAACACCCTCTTACTAAGCCTTAATACATTAAGGCTAATAGAGTTTTGTCTAAAATATAATCTTGAAGAAAGATGGAAACGTACGAGGAGCCATTTCTAATTATTTTTAAACTTTAGTAAATTAGTTTGATATAAAGGAACTGTTTTATGACCATGTAAGACTATCTTTATCAACAACCCATCACAACCCAATCTCTTAATAAAATATTATTTTCTCTTTTTCTCTACCTACACAACCAATCTATATTTTTCAACCATTTATCAACAACCCAACCAAAAATATTAAAAAAAAAAAAAAAAAAAAAAAAAAGGAAAACAAACAAAAACTAGCCAATGAAACAATGTTTTGTCGATTGTGGGTCGGGATCCGGATTGCAAGTGACTAAGATTAAGCAAGATTGTATACAAAAATTAAAAAGTAATATTTTTGTATGTATTTTGAGTAGGTTGGGTTGTCAACCTTGCCAATAAACATAGTCTAACTTGAGCAAAAGGAGACGCCTAGCTCTTACTTAAAGCAATGAGTGAAGTTAAAGATACCTAAATTTGCTTGATAGAAATATTTGTACATACATGAATAGACAAGGCATATGTCTATAGAATTATTGGTTTGATATCTATAATTTAATATCTTAAATTTGCTCTATAGAAAATAGTTACAAAAGTAAAATTATAAGATTTCAGTTCTCTAAAATATATTTCTAATGTGTTTAATAAATTAAAATTTCAACACTTGTTAACAAGGTAGTAGTATATTTGTCATAACTAGCCTTCTTAATTGAAAATATAATGAAAAATGTTAAAAAAGGACATATATAAGAAAATATATTTTTTTAGTTACAATGTTTTTCTTACATATAAATCTCAATCAAGTCTTGATGATCTGGACACAAAATAAATGGATTCAAGAATCAAGATCCCTCTCGGTTATGTAGTACTTATGTTTTTGTATGTGTCTACAATGAGTTTTCTTTTGTATGCATGTCCACCAGTGGTCCCCTTGTGACCTTTTGGCTATGTAGCTTGTTTTGTTCAGATGTGATTATGAAGGTTTTTCCTGTTAAAGGAAAATGGTTTCTTACCCCTACTTCATATCAACTTCAATAAAATTAAAGATATATAATTCATTACTCCGTAGAATATTTAAAGCCACACATAGATTAACTGAAATAATTAACAAACTAACAATTGCTACATATCATGCATATAAATTACTAAACACACTAATGTTAAAGCAGTTGATTAAATTTACATATAACAAGTTCGGATATCTCATTAGGTGGTTGTTCACGCCTCACTTATCATTGCTTACGTTGTCTTCCACGTCCTCGCTTCACCACCTCCACAAACTCATCTTCACTTTCCACGTCCACACGACCACCATGCTGACGTGTTTGCAGTCCTTGATCAGTCCTCTTAACAGCCTCGGTAGCCGGCTTTTTCTTGGTGACTTTGGCTAGACATAGTTTACTTTCAGTTGTGATGAACTTGAATACACATTCATCGCCTTCAGTTAACTTATTGCATCTTTTGAACTTACGCCATCCTGGCGACAAAATGTACCTTTCTGTCCAATATGATTTATCTAGCGAACACCCATTTCCCATTCTTTTCCATCTTGATTCTTCAGGATTATTGTTCCTTCATGGTCTATTCCAGGCAAGCCCACAAACTTTTGGGAAGCCGCTAGTAATACCAAAACACACATATGTTAGATTAGCTCAAATGGGTGTTAATTACCATTGTTAATGAGAATTTTGCTATAATTATGATTAACCACAACATACTGTTTTTAGTAAGAATGGAGTTTCTTTCTAATAACATTTCTCATATTTAGGATCAAAATAGCAAATTAGTGTTTGCCCATCATTGTCAAAAGCTATAAAATGTAAATAAACACAAATTATTTTTGACAAGTTACCTTTATTTTCTATTTTACCATGTTTTATAAGCGTTTGTTATTCCAAATTGTTTATTTAAGTACACTTGAGTAAAATAAACCTTGCCTTAAGATGAATTATATATATGTTATATACATTGATACTTTATATTTATCATAAATTAACCTTACCAAAACATCGTGTGTCTTAGTCTTAGGGATAATCACCACAAAGTAAAGGTCATGATCGACATCAGGACCATCATTACAATCACCATCTTCATCTTCGACTTCATCTTCAAATTTAACCATTTGGTTTCTTGGGGGTAAAACCTTTTCACACTCATTTGCAGTATATATCGTCACTTTGAAGGCGGAATCATTAATGAGCCAAAAAACAAGCATATCACCAAACTGCAAATCAGCATCTTTAACAAGATTTAACCATCCATCAGTAAAAGAATATCTTTCACCAACTTTTTCAATCTTCAATCGCCATATAAACCCTCCTTTTGCAGATCGGATGATTGGGTCTTTAGTCATTTGGTTCCTCAAGTATCTCTTGTAAAAGTCATGCGGTAGCGGCTGCCAAAAAAGAATCATGTCATGGATATATTCACATAAACAACTAACTGCAAAGACATTAAGTACGTACCAAGTAAGGACGAGTTTTGTCTACGATAATCTTGAAGAAAGATGGATACGTACGCGGAGCCATTTTTAATGATTCTTAAACTTTAGTAAAGTGTGTGATATGAAGAAACTGTTTTATGGAGATATAATATGAGCAAAGGGAGATATACCCTAGCTCTTACTTATAACACGTGAGTGAAGTTACAGATACGTAAATTTGCTTGATGGAAACATACATGAATAAATAAGGTACATGTCTATAGAATTATTGGTTTAACATCTACTATAATGTCTTAAATTTGCTCTATAAAAAATAGTTACCAAAGTAATATTAAAGTTTCAGTGTTCTGATGAATTAAAAATCATACTAGACTATATTTATCACAACTAGCTAACCTTCTTAATTGATATTTGTCCTGTTTATTATTGAAAGTGTTTTAATGAGCTCCATTTATCATCATTTTTACATTATGCTCAAGGTAACATTTAACTCATTTACCTGAAAACGGATGGGTTTACCTAGTTTAATTCTATGTGGCGGTGGAATCGACTCCCGTGGATCAGACGACTAAATGGTCGAAAATCATGGTTAAAAAAAAATAATAAAAAATAAATAAATAAAAACATTTATATATAACTTAAGGGACGTGCAACAAGCTCCCCATTTAATATTCTCGGCTTACAGGCTCAGCATTAAATATTGTAGGCTTGAAATGGCTCGCGTCAATAAAGAAAGGGTAAAAAAATAAAATTTCAAAATACACCCTGAACTTTTCACTATTAACAACTTTTTTATACAGCAAACTTTATTTATCAATTATCTAACAGATATATTTTTATTTTTTGAATAAAAAAAATACTGGCAAAAAGGTCTTTCGACAACGAACAAAACAAGCCCAATATTCATATGCTTTTGATATATACACATACGATTTTATAAAAATTGTTGAAGTTTGATATATATAATTTTTAAATAAAAAAAAATTTCAAAATAAACCTTTAACCTATTGACTACTTTTAAAACTATTCTAAAAGTTTTTTAAAACTACAAAGGCCAAATACGTACAACTTTTTAGAAAAGTTTATATATTATTTTTTTTATATATAACAAAGTTTATTTATTTAATATCTGACAAATATCTGGCTATTTTTTTCAGAAAAAATATACGGCCAGAAAGGCCTCTGCATTACAAACAAAACGAGTCCAATATTGATATACTTTTGACAAACGTACAATTTTATAAAACATGTTAAAGTTTAGCATATATTCTTTTTAGAAAAAATTGTTACAGCTTATCATTTCAAAAGACTTGATAAAAAAGATGGCAATCAACAACAAGAAACTAGCAGCTCCTGAAACATCTAAAGAAAATGACAAACACCTCGCCGCAAGACGGCGGGTTCCTCTCTCTCGTTGAACTCATTTGACATTACATTTTAAGTTTACGAACCTATAAACTATATGCGGATTCTTCAAAGAAATATTCGCATTCAAAGTTTTTATATCTTAAAAAAGTAAACCAGCTAAGATGATGGTGACAAATTAGATATATGGTAAATTGTCTCTAAAAGGTGAAGAATATTGAGATCACTTTGGTCTTATGCATTCTAGAGATAGCAGCCGGACCTCTCTCAAGGACTCGTTGATCAGTCAATTTTAGCATTTACAATGAGGGATGGTACCAAATTGAAAGCTTTTTACGCCAATTGAGCGATTCGAACCCAGGTCTATTGATACAAGGTTGAAAGCTCTTACCATTTGACTAAAGGCCCGTTGGTAGATATATGGTAAATTTGTAGTAAAGTTTAAATAAAGTTACGTTTATGAAAAATAAAAGAAGTAATTAATTATTTATATTTACCGTAACATTCATTAATTACATTATTGTGAGTTCTATTTAATTGATATTAATAATGGCCTTTCCATTTTTATTTAAAGATCCTTTTGACACAAAAAATAGTTAGCCACATTTTTAACAATGTCATTAAGACATTTCACATATGGGCTACTAGAATCCGAGGTAATGTAAATGTTAAGCCCCAATTTTCTTTGAAGAGTTTAACTATATGGCGTTAAATACTTCGTCTATCTAAGAGAAAATTACAGGAATAGTTACTTCATTATTTTTTCATTTCTTAAGAAATCAAAATGGATAGAGTAAATCGCAAAAAATATTCTTATGGTTTGGTCAAATTGCATGTTAGTTCTCATTTTTCCAAAAGTGCAGTGAACGTTCCTGTATAAAACTTTTGGTTGCATATTTGACTCTATTGAAGTGACTAAATTACCATATGATTTTTTTAATTTCCACTTAAATTTTTGATTTTTTAAACGGAAAATCGAGAACATCAAAGAATAATCTTGAAAGTTTCATCACACCTAAAACAACAATACCATCACGAAATAAGTGAAGTTTTTAAAGAATGAAAATAAGAAATTAAAGAACACCATTTACAAATCAAATTCACTAAAACGAGTCATTAACGAAACCACAAATATGAAAAATACAATTAATCCAAACGTGAATTCTTGAACACCATCAACAATACCAACACTACTTTCAAGAACAAAAACATTAACCCTATATCACCACTTCTGAAATTCTAACTCTTGTTGTGACTTTCTATATGTACAACATATCACACACACAGATGATTTGGGTTCAGGTTCTTGATTTTAGATCTAGATATGGTTCGATTTCCTGGTAGGCAAAAGTTCTTTATAGATCCAAAAAATGCCATAGATCCCACCATTCAATCACATCCCTCCATTTATCTCATCTCATCCGTCCATTTTCTTTCTTTATTTATCTTATACAAGGGTATTTTAGACAATTTACCGTCACCCCAAAACCTCTCAATCATGTTCTTTCTTTCTCATTTGATACTCACCCTTCACCCTCAAAACCTCTTAAAACCGTTACCATCAATCACTCACCATTAAACACGATCAATCATCATCAATTGGAATCATCATCACCATTAAACATCATCAATCACAATTAAACACCATCAATCTCTCAATACCGTCACTCACCGTCGCTGCAGCAGTGAACCGTCACCATCAATCTTATCAGAATCATCTATGGTGGAGATGGGGTTGAAGAAGGTGGTGTTGGGGGTTGAAGATGGTGGTGATGGTGTGGGTGTGAAAGGTGGTATTGCTTGTGTGATTCTGGTATTGTGGATCTAAAAATCGTGATGTGGATCTGAAAATCGTGTTGTAGATCTGAAAATCGTGATGAAGATGTTGATGATTTAGATGCACACCATGTGTTTGATGAAATGTGTATGTGAAGAATCATATATGATTCTGAAATGCGTCTGTTTCTGTAATAAAGAAGAAAAGAATCACATATGATTGCAGTAGAATATTTTAGTTTTTCTATATTATCTGTTAAAAGTTAAGGAAGAGGAATCAAAAGCATTAGCTGAACAACAGAAGAAGGAACACGAGGCTGCTAAGAGACAAGCTGAATACGTAAAAGAATGTGTTAAAAGAGAGGCTGTTGTAAGATTAGACGCAGAAGAAAGAGCATTACAAAAATTATAGTAGAATCATATATGATTCTAGTAGACCTCTTTGATGATGATTTTGTGAAGCTGTGGTTTAATTTATTTTCTCTAAACAAGTTGGTCCTTTAGCACCATCGTTGTTATATGTTGTCTTAAAGAGGGATCTTTATTTTTTTTTATCAATTATTATATGTGATTGTGTTAAAAGAAATTGCTAAGAACTTTTTTTCTAGTGGACATTGCATTCATTAACCAATGTTTCTTATCTTGGAGATAAGGTTGCAATTATATATGTAAAAAGTTATTCTTTATAGGCTCTATGTATCTACGTTGCTTTGAAAATAATAATGATGCAGAAGCAGCATAGTCAAAGGCGAGGAACTAGTTGGTCATGCTCTTATCTCTTCTACGTTTTGTACATTTTTATGAACAGTTGAACAACAATTATAGTAAAATCATATATGACTCTTGTAGAATCATATATGATTCTTTCCAGTAAAATTATATATGATTCTACTACAATCATATATGATTCCACTAGAATCATATGGGACAAAAAAAGAATGAAGATGTTAAAACATTCAGCAAAATGACATATAAAAATACGTTCACTACTACGAACATCAGTAATTACCAAAAGACTACCATCAATATCTAAAACTCAATAATATGAAAAAATTTACATAAATCATCACTCGTACATAACACCTAATCAAAAAATTTACATAAATCATCACTTGTACATAACACCTAATCATCTTCCCCTTGAATTTCTTTAACATCTTCTTACATTAATTACTTTCAGAATATTCCCCATTTTTTCTCTGAATAATCTTAGGCTTTTCTTCAACTTTTTTAAGCAATACCTATAGTTAGCTAAAATACAAACCTTTAATTAGTAACAACGATGATCGTAGTAGAATCATATATGATTCTTTTTTTCTTTATTATAGAAACAGATAAAACAGAAACAACTAAAATATTATACTAGAATCATTTATGATTCTACCATAATCATATGTGATTCTTTTATTATTTGTTACAGAAACAAACGCATTTCACAATCATATATGATTCTACAAGAATCACATATGATTCTACAAGAATCACATATGATTCTACTACAATCCTTTATGATTCTACTAGAAACATATATGATTCTTTTCTTTTTTATTATAGAAATAGAAAAAACATAAAAACTAAAATATTCTACTACAATCATATATGATTCTACTACAATCATATATGACTCTTTTCTTTTTTATTACATAAATAGATCGATATAACAGAAAAACTAAAATATGTGATTTTGCTTCACATGTGATTCTTTAGAATCACATATGATTCTTCAGAATCATATATGATTATTCAGAATCATATATGATTCTTCACAGACGCATTTCATCAAACACATGGTGCGCATCTAAATCATCAACATCTTCATCATGATTTTCAGATCCACAACACGATTTTTAGATCCAAAACACGATTTTATGATATAGTTGACGGTTTATGATGAATGATTTCAAACATATCTTGTGATGATGTTGTTGGATAGGTGATGGTGGTGGATTGGTGATGGTGGTAAAACGGTGATGGTGGTGGATCGGTGATGGTGGTGGAATGATGATGGTGGTGGATTGGTCATGGTGGATTTGAGTTAATAGTTGATGGTGTGTATGTGTGTGTTTTTGCTATAACAATTTTGGGCAATAATGCATTGGCTTTTTTTAGTTGACCTTTTTGCCCTTCTAATTAGATTAGATGGTTTAATCTCAGCCTTTGGATCTGATTAGATTGGATGGTTGGGATGCAATGATTGGTTCTATGGTTAATGAGAGATCTATAGAGATCTCAACTCTTTGGTGGTATTTGATTGAGGGAAATATAATGATGATATGGTTACTTGGTTATTGATATTTTACTTATGTGAAAATTAAAATTGAAAGAAGATAGAGGGTGATTTAGTCATGTCAATTCGGTTAAAGACCGAATATGTAGCTCAATGTTTCCTACAAAGACCTTCGTTTAACATGCAATTTTGCCAAACCACATGGAAGATTTTTGCAATTTACATTCACAGTACGGTGTGAAGCTTTTTGGGTGGTTAGCGGTGAGCAATGAGCATAGTGAATTTTAGTGGTCGTTTGACAAAAAAGCGGTGAACTTTGCTAATTTTTAAGAAAACTAATTTTTGAATGCTTTTTTAAAAAGCAGTGAGCGGTAAGCTGTGGCTACTACTCACAACTTATAGCTACTGCTTACGGCTGACAATTTACTGCTCACCGCTACTGCTCAAATCTACTTTTAACAAACACACCCTAATAGTTACGTATTATTTCAAAAAATATCGCATCGGCTACTCGCTCTATGACACCTATACATTTGGTTTTGAGTTAACTATCATGTTTTAACGTAAAAAAATATATATATTTTCCTACGAACAACGATACAAGTTAATGATCTTATAATTTTTTATCAACTGTAATCGAGAAGGGTCCTTGTTCAAGTTATCTGAGAAAATTGAGCTTATTTAGCTATGATCTATTATGAAAGTTGAGCTTATTTAGCTATAATTTATGCATCCTATCGGTTGTGCCAATGCATTTTTAGATTTATTCGGAAGATAATTGATGCCAATCGAATTTCGACAGTGGATACTAAGACTATTTGGATCAAATGTGTACCTATTAAGGTGAACGTCCTTGCCTGGAAAATAAAGATTGAAGCTCTTCCGACAAAGTTTAATATTTCTAGTAGAGGTATTGATATTGACTCTATCCTATGTCCTATATGTGAGTGTGGGGTTGAGTCTGTGAGACATGTGTTCTTTAGTTGTAGTTTGGTTAGACAAATATAGTGCGCAAAATTTGCTCCAGGTGGGATGTTATGTACATTGATGTTAACTCATATGTTGAGTGGGTTAACTGGATGAATTCGTTGCGTCTCAATTCTAAAACAAAGTTGATGATCGAAGGTGTGTTTTATGTTGTTTGGTGGCATGTTTGGACGTTTCGCAACAAGCTTCTCTTTGAGGATAAAATCCATCGAATGCGATTATCTTTGACGACGTTGTTTCTAGATCTTATTATTGGTGTAAGTTTAAATGTAAAGCCTCGTTCAGTTGGGACGATTGGCTTAAAAGTCCTAATATGATTTCTTTGTAATTCTAGCTTCTTGCTAGTTTTCGTTTGTCTAATAAAAAATCGTTGTTCCAAAAAAAAATATATATCTCCAATTAAAACTCAACCTTCAATTCAAGTCTTAGTGTTTAAGATTCAAACAATATACCTCACAAGTTATCAATTTAAAAAAAATTAGAATATGTTTTCCTTTTTGTTTACTCATACTTCGTACCCAAAAATACACATTCTTCTTCTAAAAAAAATACAAAATTATAACACAGGCCCATTGTTAGAATATTTGCATGTAATAGTTAGGATATAAGTTTTGAGGGCTAGTTGTAGTTTAACTCAAACTTAAAAAAGTTAGTCATACATTAGGAAATTTCTTGACCTCTTCAATTGTAAATTTCTTATTTATCAAAGATTAGGTTTCTCCCCCTCATTCTCAAAATATAGAGATGGTGGTGGTGGGCATTTAATAAACGTCTTAGTGCAAAATATCTCGGCTGTGTGTTGGTACCACTTGTCAATAAGGGATCATAACCTTTTATCGAATTTTTGTTGGGGTTATTCTTGATTTGATGGTTCCGCTCTATAACTGGTTTGTTAGATTTCTTTCATCACCCATTACTATAAAACTTTATAAACGAAAACAATTCATTACCGTTCCTCGGTATAGTGAAGTCTGGACTATGTTCTCTCAACTCATAAAATTCAAGCAATCAAATAAAATTCAAGCAAGCAATCAAATAAAACTTGAGTTAATTTAGAACATACAGACTAGATTCAAACATTGCATGCATACATAACTAAAACATTCTTTTACATATAATTAACAAACATATATAACCTAATACAAAGTTATAACCATTCATTATATGCAATGGCTATCTTGCATAGACATAATCACGTAATTAAACAAGCCTAAAATTCACACACCAAGAAAAAGACTTTACCACTCAGGTTGGTTATTAAACAAACTTAAGCATCTGCTTAGGTTGCTATCAAACATGGTTGCTTGTGTGGCCTTCCACGCGTGGTCTCTTCACTAGCTAGATAGGCACTACCGGCCTGCTGACGTGGTGGCCGGATGTCCCCTCTTTCTCTTCATACCCTTCATTGTCAGAGTCTTGCTTTGTGACTTTGGCTAAGCACAACTTCTTTTCACTTCTGATGTATTTGAATACACATTTGTCTCCTTCGGAGAGCTTATTATGTTGCCGAAACTTACACCACCCAGTTGACAAATAGTAGTGTTCGGTCCAAAAGGACGTATCCAACCGAATGCCCATTCGCCACTCTTTCCCGGAAAGATTCTTCATCATGATGGTACCTTCACGATCAATTCCGGGCAACCCCACAAAGTTTTCGGGCAGCCGCTAATATCAATCAACATACAAATTTGTTAAACTACTTTACTAATGTTATCATAATGTTTAACCACTGGTTCGTCTCAAGTGTATAGTATCTACTTTACTAATGTTAAATTACTAATATTAAGGTATTTATGTAACCAAAATCTAATTAATACTTTCTAGCCAATTATTCAACCCTAGTGTTTCCTTCTCCAAACTGTTCATTTAACTAACCTTGGGTGAAACAAAATCCTGTTTACATATTCAACATAAATTGCTTATTTCAAACTATAAAATAACTAAATTTTATCATGTACCGTTTATAAATATGATAGATTAAGATGAACTATGTTATTTATCATAAATCTTACCAAGACTGATTTCTGCGATTTAGAGATAATCGACACAAAAAAGGGATCATTGCCATCATGTTCATCGCTTTTATGTTCAACATGGTTTCTTGATGTTAAAAACTTTTCACACCCATTTGGAGTATAAATCTTCATTTTGAAGGTTGATTCATTAACAAGCTCAAAGATTAGAAAATCCGCAAGACCCAATTGAGCATCTTTAGCAACCTTGCTCCATCCATTTGCGAAACAATAACTTTCGTCGATTTTCTTAATCTTTACTTTCCACACATACCCTCCATTTGCCGATCGAATTTTTGGGTCTTTCGGGATATTGTTCTTCAAGTACATAGTGACAAAAGCAGACGGTAATGGCTGCGAAAACAAACCATTTCATGAATGACTATAAAAACAAAAACGAAAGACAGTTAGAAACACATTAAGTGTGTGTAAAGACGATGAGAAGTACCAAGTGAGGACTAGCTGGATCAAGCAAGATTTTGAAACATGAAGGAGCCATATTGCAACTTACAGTGATCGAGATGTAAACTAAGTGTGTTGATGATTAAAAATATTTAGTGAATGCAAAATTAAATGAACATCCTTATACCCCTATAATGTGAATGTGAGTTTTCATTTAACAAATGCATTATTAGCATGCATACGCAAAAACAAAAGTTGGTCCCCACATGTAAAGCTAAAATAGAAGTAGACACTAATTAAAGTGTTGATAGAAATAAGGTTTCCTTCCAAATCCATGAAAGAATTTCTTTGTAATCGATATATGTAGCACATGAAAAACACTTCCATTATTGTAGGTATTATTTCATTTAATTTCACATTACCATTTCAATTCGTCATAATTATGTTGATGAATGGTGTAGATTAGCACATATATATACCTCAGAAATTTACAATTATATTATAGATTTCTTTCCATGTTGTAAACCTCAAGTTTCTCTACACTAGCTTCAAAACATATTCCTATGACTTCAATACAAATTCCTATGACATCAAAACATATTTTGTCTTCTTATTCCTATGGCCTTTTGGTCACAAAAGTACTAAACAAATATATGTTTGTGGGCTTACTGTCTTCTTAATTTTGGGGTCGGGTATTACAGTTTCATATCATCATATGGTGTAAGTTGGTATCAACTCTAAGCTAGCTCAGTGCAACCAGATAGAATATATGTTCTTGAAAAACATAGGATGTTGTGATGTTTTTTTGACCCTTAATGAAACATGTATTTGAGAAACATGTTTTAGTTAGGATGGTTTGACTATACATCTATACGGAAAGTGTCAAATGGGCTTGAGATATCGATTCAGTTGGGTCTACTTCGAGCCCATGCCTATATATACAAGGTATTCTCAACCCTAGCTAAGGTTGTAAGATAACAATGGCGTGCATGAATATAATCCCACAGGATATCATCATCGACATTCTATACCGTCTTCCACCCAAATCTGTAGGTCGGTTCCGGTGCGTTTCAAAGGAATGGCTATCTTTACTATCTGAACCCCGATTCATCCAAACTCATCAAAAAACGCTTAACAAAAATCACATCCTCTTCGGGTCTCATGAATTTGGTTCATATTGGCCATTCTCACCCAAGCTTCGCTTAGGATTATTTGATCTAGACATTTACCATGGTTCTGTCAATGGGCTTGTTTTAGGTTCTAATTATAAAAGATTGCATGAAGTTTATACTCTTACGGTTTTAAACCCAACTACTAAAGACTATGTGGAATTGCCATTCCATAAACAAGGTAAATTTTATGATAGGCTGGGATTTGGTTATGATTCCGTGATTGATGATTACAAGGTTGTTAGTATCTCTTGTACTGACAATGTGAAGGTGTATAGCCTTAGAACAAATACTTGGAAGCAGGTGACTGATTTACCTAATTATAATCTGTATGATAATAGGTTGTCAGGTGTTTTTGTTAATGGGTTTCTGCATTGGATTGTTAGCAGGATTTTAAACTGGTTATTGTAGCTTTTAGTTTAGCGGATGATAAATTTAGTGAACTACCGTCACCTAATTTCCATAATTTAAAGATCTCGATACCAGGCTTGTTGCACTTGGTGAAAAGCTTGCTATGTTCCATAGAGAGGAAGGTCATATTTGGCTGATGAATGACTATGGGTACAGAAATCTTGGACAAAGATTGTAGTCCATGCGTTTAAAAATCCCAATGAGTAGAACCAATGTTTTTATGACAAAGGAAAGTTGTGTTTTCACCGCGGTCTATTGTGGATATATGATGTTGAAGAACAAACTTTCTGTAAAAGTGTTGATATTTCTTATAGAGTTTCTTATAGGCAAATCAAGGACATGTATGTTTTATGTGCTTATGCGGAAAGCCTCGTCTCACCAAAATTCACCAGATCCAAATAGAAATCACAAATTCAATGGAAGGTAAATGTGTAGATGTAAGGTTCAAGAATGTTTATTATACTCTAAGTTTGCATCAAAATAAATTGTTCATGGTGAATTAATCTTGAAGTCATTGTTAATTTGTTTCCTTGTATTGCTCCAATTATAATACCCTTTGAATTATTGGATTATTGTTAGGTGTATTAGTTTTCCTTTTGTTTTTATTAAATATGGATGCTTTAGGATGTTATATATGCTGTACTTGATCCTTGATCTCATCATGTACACTGTTTAGACTTGTTTCCTAATTTTCCAAATCAAGCTCTAATGGAAGTTATTCAAGTTAACTTGTTTTTTATGGCTTTATATACTAGCTAGCGTTTGGCTTCCGCATATGCACTTTCAAACTTTACAATTTCGGGTATTCAGCAGCAGCAAGACTTATTGAAGTGTTGGAGATGATTGTTATAAACGGGTGTAGGGTGAATTGATTTGTTTTGTTGCACGCTTATTTTATCTAGAAATTTATATATTTTTATCATGCCTCGCAGAGCCCATAATTTCCATAGCTCCTAATGTTTGCTATCTTTCAAAAACAATTCAAAAACTTATCCCAGACATAATCTTTGATTACCAACAAACGAGTACCATGTTAGTAACAATAGAAGCTTTGCTTATTATTATGTTTTGTAGATAATCATCTATTTTAAATACAGTAAGTAAGATTCAGCTATACTTAGGGACGAACTGATTCTTTAATCAACTTATTAGTTTGTGAAACTCAATAAATATGTAGTCTTAGGCTTACACTGGCATTTTCAAATCAATAAACTCAGGTTTGTATTGTTTTGGTTCATGCTCTAGTATGGGACTGAATGTAGGTGCTGTTTGAGATCATTTTATATATTGGTTTTGCCATGATTACGTCCAGTTTAGGCCTGGCAGAAAAGAAGGATCTCAAATGTCAAAGATTTACTTACATTTTCTTAATCGTCATATTTTTCATGTAGAAACTTCTCAAACGTATTGACAAGTGTTGCTATTTTCTTAAAATTAAGTTAACCTGTGACATACATAGAGATTGGGTGTGGAGACGAGTTGTAAACACGATTTGACACTTTTCTGCAGAATAGCAAGTTCAAAAGCTTCCAATAAGCGAAATAGACAAATAATGATTTTGATGAATTTGAGGTACATAGGTTGTGTGTATCATCGTCAAGAATTAATGAAAAATAAAATCCTGAAATGTGTGTGTCTTGATTCATCAAGGTTTGAAATAGTTAGATTATGTACACGCAATAATCTCTTGGGGCTATATGACATACGCTGAGTCATATAATGGATATAATACAATACCAGCAATGTTGATTGCAGACACAATATAGACAAATGAAGTGCACACATGCATATAATTGCCAAGATTTTCAAAACCAAGATCTTCCACATCTTCACAACTTGATCAACATAATAAATCGGTTTAAATGTTAGGCTTATCCACCGTAGGAGCACCACCTCATAAATGACCACTAATATACCAGTTTATCCAGCAATTTTATTGAATTAGTTAGATGTACTCTACAAAAATAAATTGAACTAATAGTGTTTCTGGGTAGGCTAACCTGTTTCAACCCACGCTAAAAATTACCCATCTTAACTACGCATTTAGCCACTTCTATGATTCTAACTACTCATTATATTGAGGGTTGCCCTTTGATGCATATAAGTAATTTCCATACAAAATAAAATAAAAATATAATTGACTAAAACTTTATTGACATGTAAGTGGAGCAAACTTGCAATTAGTCACCCATCATATCAATCTTGACTACTTTATGCAACAAGTCTACCATGTCAGCAAAAAAAAGAATCAGTAGGCACAAAAACACTAAGCATTATTCCAAATCAATTTCCATCTGTGTGTATGAATTTATCATCTCAACCTCCCACCTGAGACACCATTCTGGGCACTTTTCAAACTGAGCACTAAGTTGTTCATTAACCCAAACAGCTAAAGAAACTGTGTGGTCACGAATTGAAGAATTTGCAGGCGGGCATTTTAGCATATTAATCAAGCTTTGACTATACTGTAGAAGGCTGACAGATGGCAAGACGGAACCATTTTCACGATGATACTTAATAACCTTGCAAACATGCTCACACAAGTTACCCTTTTTTCCCCATTCGCAACTACAAATTGCATACTCAGAACCCGGGTTCCATATTTCATGATACAATCCCGATCTACCCAGTCAACAACTTTGACCCATTCACCTTCTGTGATAACATCCGTGTTTGGGATTGTTCTTGACTTACGCCACGTGTTAAAATCAGTTGCCCATTCCTCTTTCCAGTAAGGTGAGAAGTCATCTTTGTACTCGTACTCGTCAAGCCAAAAGTAGGATTCTATTTTAGTACTAAGTTTATTCACTAACCAATCAGCGCGTTTGCAGATGTCGGAACCAGTCTCATTGTTTAAGAACCTGATTTTTAACTGGTGGTGATAAAATTCAAGAGCTGTAGAACTCTCAAGGCTAGCAATTGGCATCGTTTTCAATGCAGTGATCCAAGAACCTGAAGAAAAGCAGCAATTAGAATTAATACAAGAAAGGTCAAATCAGAGTTTTTAGGATAGAAATATTATTGTAGAGGGGTTTGTATGTTGCAAAATTCCCAATAGGACACAACCATTTTATGCAAATAGGATTAACCGGTACTAACCTAGTCTCCAATACCAAATTGCTTTGAAGTAATCCATGAAATCTTTACATTCTACAAAATCTTCCATTAACCTATCAAACGATTCAACAGTTCCACGCCCTTTGGAGATATCTTTGAATATTTGACCAAGCGCTTTTGATAAGGTTGCTCGTGTTCGCATATCCGAACATCTTTTCATTAAGTTTTATGCCAAGCATGACGAACCCGCCAAAAGCAAACCAATACGTAATAATCGAAATACTTCCTCATAACACAACACACCAATGCAATCAATATAAATGTTCATAGCGAAAAATTATCTAAATGATTATTTGGTGTGGGGCCCTATTACAATCTATACCTATTTTAATGTATATATCTATAAACGAACCTATCATTCACGAAGTTTTGAAAGGTACATACTATTATGCAAAACGTTCCAAAAAGCGAATGTCTTGCAAAAAAAAAAACCGAAAATTTGTTAAGTGCCTATAAATAACCAAGAAATTTGGCATTCTTCTTTAGAATTTGCGAATAAAGAACTTTTGAAAAGATATCATTGAGTGATTTATGAACCATATGTGTTTCATAAAATCTATTATCACGTGCTATAGAGTCATTTCCAGATATATTGTAACACCCGACATTTTATAAGTTTTAGAAATAAACTTTTATATTAATATTAGAAATTATAGGGGACCAAATGATAGTATTTTATGAAGAAAATGACTTAGAATGCATAATGGTTAGTAAAAAGGACTTTCGGTGCAAAACACTTAACAACAGGGACTAACCTTGCCAAACTTCAAAACTTACAAGATAAGCAGGAGTATCTTTCCTTAAGATGAAGAAAACTCAGAGATTTCAAAATATAAACACATATGTACATGTGTATGTTGAACGTGGCATGCTAGGATAAAAAGGATGGAAAATTTTTATTAGTTCTTTTATTAAGCTAAGATTAATATAAGGGTTTCAAGTATCATTTTGCAAGAGTGTTCATAATCAAGGAAAGGTGTTAAAAAGATAATCTCCATCAAGGTAAGTAGCTAAACACAAATTATGATTTCATGATTTATGATATAAATTGAAGGTTTTAATTGTTTATTGCTTATTTAGAGGTTATGTCTTATTTAGAGGTTATGTAAACCCTAGTTTTAATTTATGATGAATCATGATGAAATTGAAGTTATAAGTGTTATTGTTATGATATAAATATGTTAGGATCATGTACTTAAATTATAGTTAATGATATAGAAAGATTCATGATGTTAGTTGTTGATGGTGATGAAGTATGTAAATTATAGGGTGTTTGGAACAAGCTTATTAAGTGATTAAATTAGCAAGAGAGCTTAAGGGCCTGATGAAAAATGATCTTAATATGTCAAATAAGCTGTAAAATAAGTTTGGTGTATAATAGAATAGCTTATCATGAGTTTTGGGTCGAATTGGTAATATTTAAATTTGGGACAGCAATGTTTTTCAGAAAATGCGCAGACTTGAAAGGGCTGCTGAGAACAAACCGTTCGTCGGATTAAGATGAAATCTAAACGAAAGTTGTAGCTCTCGGAGTGTACTTTAATTGTTATTCTTTGAGTTTTGGCTCAATTGGAAGTTAAATTGCCCTAAAGTTCGAAATACAGCAGCAACCTGTAAAATTCTGCACAAAATATATTTTTAGAAAAGTGTGTTAATGATGAAATAACACCTTAGGTGATCATGTTTAAGTTGTATAGACTCAATACATGTTAGATAAATGTGTTAGCATGTCCTAATAGCGTTAGAATGGTTATCTTGTGAGTAGGTGCTCGTGGGAAGCTTACGGAACGCTAATTAAGACCTAGAGGTGAGTAACGGTGCATTAGCTTCATGTTAATAGATTAAACATGATGTTAGAACTTGTGCAAGGTTTTGGAGATAGCCGAAACAAATCATGAATAATATGCTCACAAGAAGCATTATTGACAAGTTTAGCGTGCCTAAGAAATGCGATATAGAACTCCCATAGTAGCATCCTAAGTGGATGACACGTGCTTTTATAGTAGCATCCTATGTGGATGACCAAGCATCCTATGTGGATGAACCGTGCTTGAAAAGCACTTACGTCCCTAAGTGGACGACCCATATCGTAAAAGCACGTATAAATAGAAGCCGTCGGAAGAGTACTCGTTGGCTGGGAAGTTCTCACTCATAGTAGGACGATTAAGCATCGTCTAGTTAGAATGCACGTGCTTAGATATCATGTTATCAATAAGAAAATTTAGAATCAAGCTTATGATTATGTCATGTACAAGTAGAAATACGACTATAAGTCGTGCCATTCAACCATGTTATAGATTATTATGTTTATGTTAGAAATTGCAAGTATCATTTCATATTTATTCCGTTTACTCACTAAGTCACAAGGACTTACCGCTTTCACTCATGTTTCATGTAGGTAATTGAAGATAGGCGATGGGGCTTGTAGATATCGAGTAGGATTGCATTTTGGGAGATTAACGCTACGCTCGGGTATAGGTTACGAGCGGCTCATTCTAGCACTTTGATTCTACTTGTAATGCCCCATGTGTCTTTTAAGGTCTAATATTAGTGTTAAAGTAGTTTATAATCGATTTACAAGTTGTTTTAGTAGTCTCTGAACAAGTCATGTGATATGTGTCGTGTAAAGGGGGCGTTTGGCATAAAGTCATTCTAGCCTAAAATGACCCATTTTGGTTATGTACGGTCTTAACGAATAGTAAATGTTATGTACAGTTTCTATGAAGTAAATATATGTCTAGTTTGGGTTATTTCGGTTTATGAGTTACGTCAAGTTAGTTTCTTCAAAAAAAAAAAAAAAAAAAAACTAGAGTCGGGCGTTAAAGTTGGTATCGGGCGTTGGTTTGAGGATTTAAGTATCCGCCGTTAGTAGGAGGTACTTAGACTTAAACCATAGCTCAGATTAACCATAGAACATGTAGACCTGATTATATGCTATATAGAATTGATTAGAACTATCTTTATGTATGATTAGTAACCATGTTGATGCCATGATTAGTTAAACTTAGCATGTATAGAATTGCCATGTCCGAAGAGAACGCGTGTGTAGGAGTATAATGATAGATACGTCATTTTAGTTATGACTCGAGATGAAATATGGTTGCAATAATGACATGTTTATATGACGCAAGTATTATGACGCCTGGCCAACGTGATAATAGTTACGTCATATAACTTGAATTTATTGAGATCATAGGACGTCTCGGGAAATTTCTAGAATGGGAATAGGCAGACAGGTAGAGCACCGACTTATATAATGCCATGTGTAAGTATTAGCATTTGAATAGATAGCATGTGATTATAGAAGTATGATTAGAGGTTATAGATAGAAATAGTTAAACTTATATGTCATAGTGTTTAATTTCGGTTGAGTAGAAATGACAAGTATTCAAGATAATCCGAAATGAACACGAGAAGCGCCACCCTTGAATGTAGAAGCCGGTGGATCTAGTGCGAAAAGAAAATACTCCGAAAGGAACAAGTCGTGATGCGATCAAAGCAATATTAAAGGGTTGGTATCGGGTGAAGTCACTCGGGCACTAGATACAAGAATGCCGTCAATCGCTCAAAAGATTTTCGAAGTTGTAAGTCGGGACTCGGTGGTAGGAAAATTCGCACCATAGTGATTGGGACAAGAAATAATGTTGAGAAAAATAAGGACTTAGAGAATCAGTTCAAGTATAAGGATTTCGCAGTGAGTAACCCTCCTGAGTTCCATGGGCAGCAAGATCCGATAATCAGTTACAGGTGGCTTTTAGACATGGAAGCGGCATTTAGCATTACTGGGTGTCGTCCAGAATATCAAGTTAAGTATGCTTCTCATCTTCTTCGATACAGGGCCAAGGATTGGTGGGATCTGAATAAAGGTGCTAGTAGTTTAGAGATGATGAATAGCATGGGGTGGAATGAATTTAAAGATATGTTTCTTAAGTACTTTTCTCCGAGGTCGCAAAGAAGATTAGGCGTGAGTTTCGGCTATGCATCAAACCACCGAGTCAGTAAGTGAGTTTACGGGTAAGTTTGTTGATCGGGCACGATTTAATCCTGATTATGCGGGTAATGAGAAACTGATGATGGACCACTACACGGCACTATTAAGGAAAGATATTCGAGAGTTTGTTTCTATGAGGAGTTATCAGAAGTTTCAGGAGTTGACTAATGCTGCATTAGATAGGGAGCAAGAAACCTTGAAAGATGTGCCCAGTTTATCAAGGAAAAGAAGTGATCAAGAAGACTTCCCTGCAAAAAGAACAAGAACTGAAAGTTCAAATAGACCAAGATCAGAAAGAGATAGTGATCAGAAATATGACTATCCGGTTTGCAGAATTTGTAAGAAGAGGCATCTTGGAGAATGTCGGGCAGGCAGGAATGAGTGTTTTCGTTGTGGTCAGGTTGGTCATTTTAGTAGAGATTGTGGGAAACCGACGAGGGTTTGTGAGATATGCCGCGGAACTGGTCATGATAGTAGAGATTGCCCGAGAGCGAAACCCGCGATACAACCCGATAGACAGATCAAGAATGCAGAAAGAAGAGGGTTTAGTGATGCAAGAGCCAAGGGTCGAGCGTACATGATGCCAGCAGATGAAGTCAAGAATGAAACCGGTGAAGGATCAGGTACTTTAAGAATGTGTTTATAGGTATGCTAGATAAGATTTAGAATTATTAGAAAAAGAACTAGCACTAGTGTTAGAATAAGCGCAGTGGGGGAGACTTATTTGATAGGCAGAAATTAAGTAGAATAACTTCACAAGGATGTTCGTGAGGACACGAACAATTCCAGTAAGGGAGAGTTGTAACACCCGACATTTTATAAGTTTTAGAAATAAACTTTTATATTAATATTAGAAATTATAGGGGACCAAATGATAGTATTTTATGAAGAAAAGGACTTAGAATGCATAATGGTTAGTAAAAAGGACTTTCGGTGCAAAACACTTAACAACAGGGACTAACCTTGCCAAACTTCAAAACTTACAAGATAAGCAGGAGTATCTTTCCTTAAGATGAAGAAAACTCAGAGATTTCAAAATATAAACACATATGTACATGTGTATGTTGAACGTGGCATGCTAGGATAAAAATGATGGAAAATTTTTATTAGTTCTTTTATTAAGCTAAGATTAATATAAGGGTTTCAAGTATCATTTTGCAAGAGTGTTCATAATCAAGGAAAGGTGTTAAAAAGATAATCTCCATCAAGGTAAGTAGCTAAACACAAATTATGATTTCATGATTTATGATATAAATTGAAGGTTTTAATTGTTTATTGCTTATTTAGAGGTTATGTCTTATTTAGAGGTTATGTAAACCCTAGTTTTAATTTATGATGAATCATGATGAAATTGAAGTTATAAGTTTTATTGTTATGATATAAATATGTTAGGAATCATGTACTTAAATTATGGTTAATGATATAGAAAGATTCATGATGTTAGTTGTTGATGGTGATGAAGTATGTAAATTATAGGGTGTTTGGAACAAGCTTATTAAGTGATTAAATTAGCAAGAGAGCTTAAGGCCTGATGAAAATGATCTTAATATGTCAAATAAGCTGTAAAATAAGTTTGGTGTATAATAGAATAGCTTATCATGAGTTTCGGTCGAATTGGTAATATTTAAATTTGGGACAGCAATGTTTTCAGAAAATGCGCAGACTTGAAAGGGCTGCTGAGAACAAACCGTTCGTCGGATTAAGATGAAATCTAAACGAAAGTTGTAGCTCTCGGAGTGTACTTTAATTGTTATTCTTTGAGTTTTGGCTCAATTGGAAGTTAAATTGCCCTAAAGTTCGAAATACAGCAGCAACCTGTAAAATTCTGCACAAAATATATTTTTAGAAAAGTGTGTTAATGATGAAATAACACCTTAGGTGATCATGTTTAAGTTGTATAGACTCAATACATGTTAGATAAATGTGTTAGCATGTCCTAATAGCGTTAGAATGGTTATCTTGTGAGTAGGTGCTCGTGGGAAGCTTACGGAACGCTAATTAAGACCTAGAGGTGAGTAACGGTGCATTAGCTTCATGTTAATAGATTAAACATGATGTTAGAACTTGTGCAAGGTTTTGGAGATAGCCGAAACAAATCATGAATAATATGCTCACAAGAAGCATTATTGACAAGTTTAGCGTGCCTAAGAAATGCACGATATAGAACTCCGTAGTAGCATCCTAAGTGGATGACACGTACTTTTATAGTAGCATCCTATGTGGATGACCAAGCATCCTATGTGGATGAACCGTGCTTGAAAGCACTTCGTCTAAGTGGACGACCCATATCGAAAAGCGTATAAATAGAAGCCGTCGAGAAGAGTACTGGTTGGCTAGGGAAGTTCTCACTCATAGTAGGACGATTAAGCATCGTCTAGGCAGAATGCGCACTTAGATATCATGTTATCAATAAGAAAATTTAGAATCAAGCTTATGATTATGTCATGTACAAGTAGAAATACGACTATAAGTCGTGCCATTCAACCATGTTATAGATTATTATGTTTATGTTAGAAATTGCAAGTATCATTTCATATTTATTCCGTTTACTCACTAAGTCACAAGGACTTACCGTTTTGACTCATGTTTCATGTAGGTAATTGAAGATAGGCGATGGGGCTTGTAGATATCGAGTAGGATTGCATTTTGGGAGATTAACGCTACGCTCGGGTATAGGTTACTGAATGCTCATTCTAGCACTTTGATTCTAACTTGTAACGCCCGACTCAAGGTTTTTTTTTTTTTTTTGAAAGAAACTAACTTGACGTAACTCATAAACCGAAATAACCCAAACTAGATATATATTTACTTCATAGAAACCGTACATAACATTTACTATTCGATAAGACCATTACATAACCAAAATGGGTCATTTTAGGCTAGAATGGCTTTATGCCAAACGCCCCTTTACGACACATATCACATGACTTGTTCAGAGACTACTAAAACAACTTGTAACTGATTATAAACTACTTTAACACTAATATTAGACCTTGAAAGACACATGGGGCATTACAAGTAGAATCAAAGTGCTAGAATGAGCCGTAACCTATACCCGAGCGTAGCAGTTAATCTCCCAAAATGCAATCCTACTCGATATCTACAAGCCCCATCGCCTATCTTCAATTACCTACATGAAACATGAGTGAAACGGTAAGTCCTTGTGACTTGGTGAGTAAACGGAATAAATATGAAATGATACTTGCAATTTCTAACATAAACATAATAATCTATAACATGGTTAAATGGCACGACTTATAGTCGATTTCTACTTGTACATGACATAATCATAAGCTTGATTCTAAATTTTCTTGTTGATAACATGATATCTAAGTACGTGCATTCGACTAGACGATGCTTAATCGTCCTACTATGAGTGAGAACTTCCTAGCCAACGAGTACTCTTCCCGACGGCTTCTATTTATCGTGCTTTTTCGATATGGGTCGTCCACTTAGGACGTAAGTGCTTTTCAAGCACGGTTCATCCACATAGGATGCTTGGTCATCCACTTAGGATGCTACTATAAAAGCACGTGTCATCCACTTAGGATGCTACTACGGAGTTCTATATCGTGCATTTCTTAGGCACGCTAAACTTGTCAATAATGCTTCTTGTGAGCATATTATTCATGATTTGTTTCGCTATCTCCAAAACCTTGCACAAGTTCTAACATCATGTTTAATCTATTAACATGAAGCTAATGCACCGTTACTCACCTCTAGGTCTTAATTAGCGTTCCGTAAGCTTCCCACGAGCACCTACTCACAAGATAACCATTCTAACGCTATTAGGACATGATAACACATTTATCTAACATGTATTGAGTCTATACAACTTAAACATGATCACTTAAGGTGTTATTTCATCATTAACACGCTTTTCTAAAAATATATTTTGTGCAGAAAGTTACAGGTTGCTGCTGTATTTCGAACTTTAGGCCAATTTAACTTCCAATTGAGCCAAAACTCAAAGAATAACAATTAAAGTACACTCCGAGAGCTACAACTTTCGTTTAGATTTCATCTTAATCCGACGAACGGTTTGTTCTCAGCAGCCCTTTCAAGTCTGTGCATTTTCGAAAACATTGCTGTCCCAAATTTAAATATTACCAATTCGACCCAAAACTCATGATAAGCTATTCTATTATACACCAAACTTATTTTACAGCTTATTTGACATATTAAGATCATTTTCATCAGGCCCTTAAGCTCTCTTGCTAATTTAATCACTTAATAAGCTTGTTCCAAACACCCTATAATTTACATACTTCATCACCATCAACAACTAACATCATGAATCTTTCTATATCATTAACCATAATTTAAGTACATGATTCTAACATATTTATATCATAACAATAACACTTATAACTTCAATTTCATCATGATTCATCATAAATTAAAACTAGGGTTTCATCACCTCTAAATAAGCAATAAACAATTAAAACCCGCAATTTATATCATAAATCATGAAATCATAACTTGTGTTTAACTACTTACCTTTGATGAAGAATCACTTCAAATACTTAGGAGGCTTCTAAGATTACACCAAATTACCAAGGACACAAACCCTTAATCTTGAAGAAATCCTTGTGTAATTTCTTGATAAAATGAAAGAAGTACTAGTTTCCTCCTGCTTGTTTCTATGATGCCACGTCCCGAGATGTATGCATATCGTGTTTTATTTTGTAATCTCGAGTTTTCTTCATCTTAAAGGAAGATACTCCTGCTTATCTTGTAAGTTTTGAAGTTTGGCAAGGTTAGTCCCTATTGTTAAGTGTTTTGCACCGATAGTCCTTTTACTAACCATTATGCATTCTAAGTCCTTTTCTTCATAAAATACTATCATTTGGTCCCCTATAATTTCTAATATTAATATAAAAGTTTATTTCTAAAACTTATAAAATGTCGGGTGTTACAACCCTCCCTCATCGAATTGTTCGTGTCCTCACGAACATCCTTGTGAAGTTATTCTACTTAATTTCTGCCTATCAAATAAGTCTCCCCCACTGCGCTTATTCTAACACTAGTGCTAGTTCTATTTCTAATAATTCTAAATCTTATCTAACATAACTATAAACATATTCTTAAAGTACCTGAACCTTCACCGGTTTCATTCTTGACTTCATCTATCGGCATCATGTACGCTCGACCCTTGGCTCTTGCATCACATGACCCTCTTCTTTCTGCATTTTGATCTGTCTATCGGGTTGTATCGCGGGTCTCGCTCTCGGGCAATCTCTACTATCATGACCAGTTCCACGGCATATTTCACAAACCCTCGTCGGTTTCCCACAATCTCTACTAAAATGACCAACCTGACCACACCGAAAACACTCATTCCTTCCTGCCCGACATTCCCCAAGATGCCTCTTCTTACAAATTCTACAAACCGGATAGTCATATTTCTGATCACTATCTCTTTCTGATCTTGGTCTATTTGAACTTTCAGTTCTTGTTCTTTTTGCAGGGAAGTCTTCCTGATCATTTCTTTTCCTTGATAAACTGGGCGCATCTTTCAAGGTTTCTTGCTCCCTATCTAATGCAGCATTAGTCAACTCCTGAAACTTCTGATAACTCCTCATAGAAACAAACTCTCGAATATCTTTCCTTAATAGTGCCGTGTAGTGGTCCATCATCAGTTTCTCATTACCCGCATAATCAGGATTAAACCGTGCCCGATCAACAAACTTACCCGTAAACTCACTTACAGACTCAAGAGTTTGATGCATAGCGAAACTCCGCCTAATCTTCTTTACTACCTACGGAGAAAAGTACTTAAGAAACATATCTTTAAATTCATTCCACCCCATGCTATTCATTGTCTCTAAACTACTAGCACCTTTATTCGATCCCACCAATCCTTGGCCCCATATCGAAGAAGATGAAGCATACTTAACTTGATATTCGGAGGACACCCAAGAATGCTAAATGCCGCTTCCATGTCTAAAAGCCACCAGAATCGATTATCGGATCTTCGCCATGGAACTCCGGAGGGTTACTCATCAAATCCTTATACTTGAACCGATTCTCTAAGTCCTTATTTTCTCAACATTATTTCTTGTCCCAATCACTATGGGCGTGAATTTTCCAACCACCGAGTCCCCGACTTACCGTAAATCTTTTGAGCGATTGACGGCATTCAGTATCTAGTGCCCGAGTGACTTCACCCGATACCAACCCTTTAATATTGCTTTGACTGCATCACTGACTTGTTCCCTTTCTGGAGTATTTTCTCTTTCTGCACTAGATCCACCAGTTTCTACATTCAAGGGTCGGCGCTTCTCTGTGTTCATTTCTGGATTATCTTGAATACTTGTCATTTCTACTCAACTGAAATTAAACACTATGACATATAAGTTTAACTATTTCTATCTATAACCTCTAATCATACTTCTATAATCACATGCTATCTATTCAAATGCTAATACTTACACATGGCATTATATAAGTCGGTGCTCTACTTGTCTGCCTATTACCATTCTAGAAATTTCCCGAGACGTCCTATGATCTCAATAAATTCAAGTTATATGACGTAACTATTATCACGTTGGCCAGGCGTCATAATACTTGCGTCATATAAACATGTCATTATTGCAACCATATTTCATCTCGAGTCATAACTAAAATGACGTATCTATCGTTATACTCCTACACACGTTCTACTGGACATGGCAATTCCATACATGCTAAGTTTAACTAATCATGCATAAACATAGATCTAATCAATTCTATATAGCATATAATCAGGTCTACATGTTCTATGGTTAATACCGAGCTATGGTTTAAGTCTAAGTACCCTCCTACTAACGGCGGATACTTAAATCCCTCAAACCAACGCCCGATACCAACTTGTAACGCCCGACTCAAGGTTTTTTTTTTTTGAAAGAAACTAACTGCGTAACTCATGGCCGAAATAACCCAAACTAGATATATATTTACTTCATAGAAACGTACATAACATTTACTATTCGATAAGACCGTACATAACAAAATGGGTCATTTTAGGCTAGAATGGCTTTATGCAAACGCGCCTTACACGACACATATCACATGACTTGTTCGTAGACTACTAAAACAACATGGCGATTATAAACTACTTTAACACTAATATTAGACCTGAAAGACACATGGGGCATTACAAGTAGAATCAAAGTGCTAGAATGAGCTTTCGTAACCTATACCCGGCGTGGCGGTTAATCTCCCAAATGCAATCCTACTCGATATCTACAAGCCCCATCGCCTATCTTCAATTACCTACATGAAACATGAGTGAAAGCGGTAAGTCCCGTGACTTAGTGAGTAAACGAATAAATATGAAATGATACTTGCAATTTCTAACATAAACATAATAATCTATAACATGGTTAAATGGCACGACTTATAGTCGTATTTCTACTTGTACATGACATAATCATAAGCTTGATTCTAAATTTTCTTGTTGATAACATGATATCTAATGCGTGCATTCGACTGAGCGATGCTTAATCGTCCTACTATGAGTGAGAACTTCCTAGCCAGCAGTACTCTTCGGCGGCTTCTATTTATCGTGCTTTTCGATATGGGTCGTCCACTTAGGGCGTAAGTGCTTTTCAAGCATGGTTCATCCACATAGGATGCTTGGTCATCCACTTAGGATGCTACTATAAAAGCACGTGTCATCCACTTAGGATGCTACTATGGGAGTTCTATATCGTGCATTTCTTAGGCACGCTAAACTTGTCAATAATGCTTCTTGTGAGCATATTATTCATGATTTGTTTCGCTATCTCCAAAACCTTGCACAAGTTCTAACATCATGTTTAATCTATTAACATGAAGCTAATGCACCGTTACTCACCTCTAGGTCTTAATTAGCGCCCGTAAGCTTCCCACGAGCACCTACTCAAAGATAACCATTCTAACGCTATTAGGACATGCTAACACATTTATCTAACATGTATTGAGTCTATACAACTTAAACATGATCACTTAGGTGTTATTTCATCATTAACACGCTTTTCTAAAATATATTTTGTGCAGAAAGTTACAGGTTGCTGTATTTCGAACTTTAGGCCAATTTAACTTCCAATTGAGCCAAAACTCAAAGAATAACAATTAAAGTACACTCGAGAGCTACAACTTTCGTTTAGATTTCATCTTAATCCGACGAACGGTTTGTTCTCAGCAGCCCTTTCAAGTCTGCGCATTTTCGAAAAACATTGCTGTCCCAAATTTAAATATTACCAATTCGACCCAAAACTCATGATAAGCTATTCTATTATACACCAAACTTATTTTACAGCTTATTTGACATATTAAGATCATTTTTCATGAGGCCCTTAAGCTCTCTTGCTAATTTAATCACTTAATAAGCTTGTTCCAAACACCTATAATTTACATACTTCATCACCATCAACAACTAACATCATGAATCTTTCTATATCATTAACCATAATTTAAGTACATGATTCCTAACATATTTATATCATAACAATAACACTTATAACTTCAATTTCATCATGATTCATCATAAATTAAACTAGGGTTTCATCACCTCTAAATAAGCAATAAACAATTAAAACCTTCAATTTATATCATAAATCATGAAATCATAACTTGTGTTTAACTACTTGCCTTTGATGAAGAATCACTTCAAATACTTAGGAGGCTTCTAAGATTACACCAAATTACCAAGGACACAAACCCTTAATCTTGAAGAAATCCTTGTGTAATTTCTTGATAAAATGAAAGAAGTACTAGTTTCCTCTGTTTGTTTCTATGATGCCACGTCCGAGAGATGTATGCATATCGTGTTTTATTTTGAAATCTCGAGTTTTTCTTCATCTTAAAGGAAGATACTCCCGCTTATCTTGTAAGTTTGAAGTTTGGCAAGGTTAGTCCCTATTGTTAAGTGTTTTGCACGATAGTCCTTTTACTAACCATTATGCATTCTAAGTCCTTTTCTTCATAAAATACTATCATTTGGTCCCCTATAATTTCTAATATTAATATAAAAGTTTATTTCTAAAACTTATAAAATGTCGGGTGTTACAACTTAGTTGTTGATGGTGATGAAGTATGTAAATTATAGGGTGTTTGGAACAAGCTTATTAAGTGATTAAATTAGCAAGAGAGCTTAAGGGCCTGATGAAAAATGATCTTAATATGTCAAATAAGCTGTAAAATAAGTTTGGTGTATAATAGAATAGCTTATCATGAGTTTTGGGTCGAATTGGTAATATTTAAATTTGGGACAGCAATGTTTTTCGAAAATGCAGACTTGAAAGGGCTGCTGAGAACAAACCGTTCGTCGGATTAAGATGAAATCTAAACGAAAGTTGTAGCTCTCGGAGTGTACTTTAATTGTTATTCTTTGAGTTTTGGCTCAATTGGAAGTTAAATTGCCCTAAAGTTCGAAATACAGCAGCAACCTGTAAAATTCTGCACAAAATATATTTTTAGAAAGTGTGTTAATGATGAAATAACACCTTAGGTGATCATGTTTAAGTTGTATAGACTCAATACATGTTAGATAAATGTGTTAGCATGTCCTAATAGCGTTAGAATGGTTATCTTGTGAGTAGGTGCTCGTGGGAAGCTTACGAACGCTAATTAAGACCTAGAGGTGAGTAACGGTGCATTAGCTTCATGTTAATAGATTAAACATGATGTTAGAACTTGTGCAAGGTTTTGGAGATAGCGAAACAAATCATGAATAATATGCTCACAAGAAGCATTATTGACAAGTTTAGCGTGCCTAAGAAATGCACGATATAGAACTCCATAGTAGCATCCTAAGTGGATGACACGTGCTTTTATAGTAGCATCCTATGTGGATGACCAATCATCCTATGTGGATGAACCGTGCTTGAAAAGCACTTACGTCCTAAGTGGACGACCCATATCGAGAAAAACACGATAAATAGAAGCCGTCGGAAGAGTACTCGTTGGCTAGGAAGTTCTCACTCATAGTAGGACGATTAAGCATCGTCTAGACAGAATGCACGTGCTTAGATATCATGTTATCAATAAGAAAATTTAGAATCAAGCTTATGATTATGTCATGTACAAGTAGAAATACGACTATAAGTCGTGCCATTCAACCATGTTATAGATTATTATGTTTATGTTAGAAATTGCAAGTATCATTTCATATTTATTCCGTTTACTCACTAAGTCACAAGGACTTACCGTTTTCAGCTCATGTTTCATGTAGGTAATTGAAGATAGGCGATGGGGCTTGTAGATATCGAGTAGGATTGCATTTTGGGAGATTAACGGCTACGCTCGGGTATAGGTTACGAGCGGCTCATTCTAGCACTTTGATTCTACTTGTAATGCCCCATGTGTCTTTTAAGGTCTAATATTAGTGTTAAAGTAGTTTATAATCAGTTACAAGTTGTTTTAGTAGTCTACGAACAAGTCATGTGATATGTGTCGTGTAAAGGGGGCGTTTGGCATAAAGCCATTCTAGCCTAAAATGACCCATTTTGGTTATGTACGGTCTTAACGAATAGTAAATGTTATGTCAGTTTCTATGAAGTAAATATATGTCTAGTTTGGGTTATTTCGGTTTATGAGTTACGTCAAGTTAGTTTCTTTAAAAAAAAAAAAAAAAAAAAAAAAAAACTAGAGTCGGGCGTTACATATATAAGATTAGATTGTATAATTAGTAATGGGCCCCACACCAAAGTGTCATTTAGGTGATTTTCCCATGTCCAAAACCATCACAATAAACAAGAACTAAAACCGTGAGAAAACACGATAGTCAAGATGTCGGTTAAAGATCATCGACTATAAAGCGGCAAGTTTCCATGTTGGATCTTTAATACAAACTTTATTAAAAGAGCCCTCATCCATCTATGTGTATCCCGCTTGGAAAAACTTGGTGATATTATCCATGCAACAGTATAGCTTTGTTGTCGTAATTAAAAACAACAAGACTTTGGATTGGGTACTGCATAAATAAAGTTTGTAATGGGACTAGTAAAACTACGCATATAGTTTGTAAAGGAAATTCATCTAAACATTTCAACGAGACATGGTCATAAAAATATGGACCAAAAACATGGAATTGAGGATATTTTTGAGTATAACTCATTCATTGATTCGGTGTTTTATAAACCCATATGTGTTATGGCAACAATAAATTTAAGTGTCAAACATACCTTTAGTTTATTGGTGCCAAATCTTGAATCTAAAGCAATAAGTCGCCCATTGCCAAATTTAATCATTTTTAGAATCGCCATTCCGTTTGAATACCCAACAAAAGCGGACCCGTGATCGAGAAAACTCTTCATGAAAAACACAAGCTTCTTATTCCTCTCAACCCACAAACCAAGGTGACATCATCATCGTCATCAAGTTGATAATTTGGCCACCTTGTATTATTCATCCTTTCTAGTGTCCTCACTTGTCTTTTAGTTATACAATGATCTATATTAGATGGACCACCTTGTGTCGACATATTCATTATGTCTTTGCATAATGGTTTCAATGAAATCCCAACAAGTAATAACGATATGACCCGTTGGCGAAATTCCTCAAATATATGGTGCATACATAGCACGTGTTCCAAAGAATGTTCATCTTGTAGGCCATGACACATTAACCCTTTTGTATCCACATGTTCATAATTGTTGTATATTATAAGTGCCGCGGATGGTTTGGCTTGTAATTGTTTGACTATAAAGTGGCGGTGCACCCTCTTTTTGTGCCGGACGAGCAATGATTTTTGTGCTCGGACGACCAAAGATTTTTCTTTTTCTCGCTAGGTCTAACAAAGCCACCTTCTCTATAGTCATCTGGACCATACGAACACCAAAACCTATAAAATGATAATTGTGAAGATCATGAAGTTTGACTTTATAAGTCAAAGTATTTTACTCTGTAAAATGTACGAATGTTAAGTCAGAAGATAAGAAACTTATAGAATATATTTAAGAGTAGCATCAATTTTTTAGCCTTTTCGCGCGGGTTAGTCTTACTAGCTTCTTTATGAAAGCTCGTGGAGCAATCTTTCTGTTAGATTCACCACGAATAAAGTCGTCAACCCTAGGATATGGGATGAAAGCAAGCCTCTCCAAATTGTCACGATGACCTCTTATTCTAGACCACTCAAGATCACATCTTGCAAATTCCATGGTTGGAGGGTTTTGAGCAGGAGGACGAGATCTCATCCCATCTCGTCATCTACGTTACGTCATCAACAAAAACAAATATTATTTCTCGTCCCTTAACATTTTAATTGTTTCTTCATGAAAACCTTAATTTGCACAAATATATGACTTTGATACTTCAAATTGAGAAAAAAAAATATTCAAATAATCTAAAGCAAAATGAAAGAAAGCGATAAAAGAGTTAAAAATACTAGTAATAATAATAGAACGATCGATGGTGGGTGGTTATACCTCGAAGCAAAATGGGTGAGTGTGTGCGAACAAGAGAGACAAAAATTTAGGTAGGTTTCGAGTTTACAAAGCCCCAATTCCTTTGTCCGGGTTGTATAGATGGGTCAAACCCCATAATTGTCCCATTTAATTTTAAGTAAATACTAAATACCCATAAATCCTTTTTCGAGCAACAAGGTTTATCCCGAACCCATGTGTGGCGCGCATATCTATGGTACCAAAATGCCTATTAATAAAGCGGAAAGTGACTTGAGAAATCCTCGCTTTATTATATGCGGTCGTTCCAAGAAAATTATCCTTTTCGATTATATTCGCTGGTATATCTGTTTCGTGTTAAATTGCAATGAAAGTCGCTAATGTATTGACTTCGAGAAAGCGGATGCTAGTTCCTTTTCCGAGGTCGTAAGGCGGGATGCTTTGTTGAGCACCGCAAAAAAAAAAAAAAAAAAAAGTTATGACGAATAATTAGATAAATGTGAAAGTAAATTGTTTCTTTGTAGCATATATAAAAGAAGAGCAAATGCAAGAGGCATTGTTAAACGTCATTTTGTTAGGCTAGTCCGGTCGTGACACAGGACGACACAATCATCTGCGCGCCACGTCGCCTTTCTCTTTCCGGTGACCGACACGACCGGATGCCCCAGTCAACGACCCAGTTTTTTTTTTTTTTTTTTTTTTTTAACATTAAATTTAAATTTCATTCAAATTAAAAAACATTATATTACGAAATTAAAAAAAAAACATTACACTACGAAGTTGGTATTTATAGAGTGGTAAATTTGGTTTTAAAAAAGTTTTTTTTTTTGTTTAAATGACCAAACGGTCAAGTTTTTAAAAACAATGAAAGAGTGAAATAAATGTGGTTGAAAAGTGAGAGTTGGAAGCATTTAACATCAAGTGAAAATTCACTCGATATTGCAAATATCCCTATGCCAACCGATGTGGCAACCGAGCTTCGCAGTCGACTAAACCGATCTTAACATCGGTTGAGGTATAAAATTTTGGCCCAACCGATCTAAACCTATTGATTGCGCCCGACCTTATGGGCAAGTGGCAAGAAGTCTAGCATGTGTCATTTTTATATGTGGGGTTCATAAGTGGATGGCTTTTAAAATTTTATATACTTTAATATATGAAAATATTATTTGTAAAAGCTTTTGCATGGGAAATATAAGCTAACTGGTTGGTAAGTTACTCTGTGGGGTTTGGTTTAGTTATTAGGGTTATGGTTTGTGTATATAAATAGAGAGGCTAGGGTTTAGACATTGTATTCTCTTGCGCCTCTTGCTAAACACCCACCACTATTCTCTAAACTTGTTTGCTTTTGATCGTCCTCATCTCAAAGTCATGGCGAATACCCTAATTTGAATGAGCTAAAATACCAATTTGGTTACGATGAGCTCTGAAGTGCTTTAAGTTTTTTTTCACGCAATGGATGGTGAAGAAGAAGGCTTTATTGAAGCTTGGAGAGGAGTGTAACGATCTTTGTAGGAAGATTGAGAAGGAAGAGGAATATGTCCATGAGTGGAATCCTTTGGCCCGTTTCATGATTTGTATCGAGATCATTGACTACATCAATGAGACTCTTGTGAGGGGCGTGATAGGTGGCGAATCGGTGAATGTGCTTGGCGAGGCGAGGGAGGCATGGAGGAGAAACAAAGGCACATCAACATTATGGATTTCAATGATTAGATCCGCTTAGGGTTTCAAATGTTTTGTGGTCGATCACGGATGGTCATGGTGTTCTAGTTATGTGTATTAGGTGTCATTAGGAATAATGTGCATGTCTATGAAGTACGTACTCTTAATCGTTGGTTGTAGGACGTCGTTTTCACTCGTTTGTATCCTGTTTATATGCATGTTGTAAGTGTCGTGTATTATGTTAATATAAGTTATGGGTTTTAAGTATTAGTAAATGTTTCTTGTGCTATTTCTTTGGTTGGTATGTGATGTTTGTGCCTCGCTATTTTCGACACGATTAATCGCACGCATTCATGACTGTTCTGATTATTTTGTTCGTATCACGAGTTGCGTGTTTTGATCGATCGTTGGCACTTTGATCGTTGTCGTGAGGTTGTTTGTTTATTACGGTTGTCACCAAAACATTCTTGTTAGACCCGAATCTTTTGTATTGTTGTTCATTAAAATCGGTTTAAAGTATTTGAGAGGATTGGTATACACATCATTCGGCATTTGCAAATGTGAAAGCATGTGAACACAGTGTTGTTTCATCCACATACGTAATTGATAACGCTCAGAATGAGTATGTTTTTAGTAGCGTTATTGTTGGTTTTGTGTATGATAATTGGCTATATTTACTCATAACTGTTGCAAAAGTGCAAAAGATGCGTATTTGTATGTGAATGTAGCTAGGTATTGCAAAAGGTGAAGAAATGAAGATTTCATGCACATTTGGATAATTACTGGGAAGGAAGTCAAGTAAGGAAGCTCTTGGACTCAATGATTAGGAAGCGCAATGATTTCTAAGTATCTACAACAAGTAAAGATCAAGTTTCGTCTTGGAAATCAAAGAATGAAAACAAAGAAAAGGTACGAATCAAGAAAAGTCAACAAAAGTCAAGATTGGGAGTACGAGGCGCCCAACCGTTCGGTCGAGCCCCATGACCGATCCGTTGGGCCATTGGTCATCACACAACCGGTCCGGTTGGCAACCCTGAGTTACACCAATTGTCATTTAATGTTGCCTTAACTCCCCATAATCATTGAGTCCAGATCATTTCTTGTTATTAACTTGTATGGGACGTTTTGAGCCAGTAAGTTAAGGTTCTGTAGTTATAAAATGAACATAGACTTAGTAGTTTAGGTGTGACACAACCCAAAGTGTAATAGTTTACACCAAAGATATTACCAACAATTATTATTCATCCCAAAAGTCTTATTCTGGCTGTAAAACATCCGAGGAGGTTGGAGGCAATTCTCATCCATTGCTTGATCATTAGGAGTTATGCGGTTAGGCTAGACGATTGAGGCTTGTGGTTGCTATATTTCACGATTTCTAATTCTTGTAATCCAAAAGCTTAGGTATTCTATGGAACTTATGATGAATTTCTATTCTCTTGAATTATTTGAATTACCTTGTTACTACTTGTGTTTCGTTATGATTGTCATGGAGTAATTCTTGAATATACTTGTGTGTAAGGATGTAGGAAATCATACTAGTGTTCTTATATGTGATGCATGTATATGATCTTGTTTAAATGAGTTTGTTGGAAAACTACTAGTCTTGTTTGATTTGTCGATAAAACATGTTTTAAGAAAAAGGACCGAAAGGATTTCTTTTGTGTTTTATTCCAAAAAGTTAAGTGACAAACTAGTGTGGGGATATGGTGATTGACAACCACCATATTTACTTATTAAAACAAGACTAGAAACATTTTCATCACGAAAGGTCAAAAGATTCGTAGGAACGAGTTTAATAAGAACATTTTACAAACAAATGAATTTTCTAAAGGATAATCATTAGGATAAGGACCGAAAGGATTACCTACATGTTATTGTTCTTAAAATGTTTTTACAAAACATAAACCATGGGTTGGAAATCATTTGCTTATGATTTGTGCATCACATCAAGAGTTTACACCAAGCCTTCATGAACATTATCTATGATTGCCTATAGACTATACACAAGTATATATATTTACGTATATTGATTTTCACTAAACCATAATTTTGAGAGAGCCTTGACAAGCTTTCTTGTTACCAATCTTTTAAAACAAAGTCAAACGCAAATCTCTTGGGACGATCTCGACTTACCCACCTTTGCTATCGCGAACCAGTATACTTGCTCGTATGTGTTTATAGTAATTGCCGGATAATTCGTGTTTATAAATTTTTAAAACTTACACACGACGAAGCATATCAAGTTTTTTTTGGCGCCGCTGCCGGGGATTTGAGTGTTTTGATTTTGTTTTGTTTCTGTAAAATTGGTAAATGTAGAACTTGGTTTCAAATTGATAAGTAAAAGAAGTAAAAAAATGGTTTAGGGCCAACCGATCCGGTTCTTGTGACAACCGAACCGGTTCAGTGGCCTCGATAAAATTTTAATTTTGATTTTTTAGTTTTAGTTTTTAGTTTTAGTTTATTTCTTGTTTTGTGTTTTAGTTTATAGTTTAATTCTTGTCATTTCGATTTTTATAGATTGTTTATTCTTGTTTTAGTAATTTTTAGTTTTTGGTTATTAGTAATTTTAGTTTTATTTAACTTTTAATTAATATTGTCTTTATTAGAGAAATTAATTGAGTTAATTTTCGTTTATGTGTTTAGTTGGTTTTAATGATTAGTTAAGATTATTTAGTTAATGTAGTTTTTGGTTAAGTAGCATTAAAATATTTTTAATTAATAAGAATAATGAGTAGATACATTTATTTAGAGTTTAACCATATTAATTGTCTTTAGTTAATTTTAATTAATAAGTTTATTTAATTTCGGTTTAAATAAATAAATAAATAAATAAATAATTGAAAACCATTCCAACTGTTCGGTTGCAACCCTAACCGGAGCGGTTGGGGTATTTTTGTGTGAAGTTTACCACCAACCGATCCGGTTGGAGCTCTCGATAAAAATTTTCTAGCTTTTCTTTGAGTTTTAGCTTGTGTTTTTAGTCTTAATAAGTGTCTTTACTTGTTTAGAATATGTTACGTAGTTTTTTTTTTTTTTTACTAACTCTAATGCTAATGATTTGGATGTTTGTTTTTGGTTTTGTTTTGTTTTGTTAGATAGTTATTATGGATAGTTTAAGCGGAATTTTTGTTTTGTTAGATAGTTATTATTATCGAAACACAAACACACACAATCACAAGCACGCACAAACACAAAATCGAAATGAAGAACACATAATGGTTCGTTGTCCTAGATGTCAAGCTCCTCGATTGTCCGCACTTCATGGACTCCTACTAATCCAGGAAGGAGGTTCTACTGTTGTTCAAGAGGTTGTGGGTTTATAGATTGGTTTGACCCAGAAATGTGTCCAAGAGCCGTGCAAATTATACCCGGATTATTGAGATCTATGAACGATCTTCATGCAACAGTTGATGATCAAGCAAAACAAGCTAGAAGATTGAAGTTTGTTTTAGGTGTTAGTTGGTTATTTTTTGTGGTTTATTTCATGAAAAGAATTTGAAATGGTTAGGTTTAGGTTCCATACATCTGTGGTATGGTATTTGCAAAATGGAATGGTTATGTTTAGTTAATGGTATGGTTATGTTGTGTTGTAATGAAATGATAATCTTTTAAGCATTGTTTCAACTGTGGTTGTAATGGTAATGGTTATGTCAAGTTGGTGAATGGTAATGTTAATGGTATTTGTTATGTTTTGCTTTGCTTTTGTACAAATGGTTATGTTGAATGGTATGGTTATGTCAAGTTGATGATAAATGGTGTTAAAAGCTCATTACCAAATACCATCGCCATTGTCATAAAAGTTCATAAAAGCTCATTACCAAATACCATCTACCATTGTCATAAAAGGTCATAAAGCTCATCACACAAAAGCGAAAAACATACACAAGGATAAATGAACCATTGGTACAATCTACCAAGTGTAATTAAAACCATACACAAAAGACTTAAAAGTTTGGTCAAAATGCATCTATTAAGTGCGTAATTCATAGTTGTTCAAAAGGCATACACAACAAGACCATCGGTTTCGAAGAAGACACAAGATAGTAACCAAAATGCACAAGATAGTTTGATGACAAGCTGTCTTTGGATATCACGGCTTGATGACAAACTTACACAAGCATGATTCTACATCCAGGAATCTAGAAACCACATCCAGGAATCTTTTGTTTCAGCTTCCACCACACCTTAAGCCATTGGATATGTTCCATTGTTACAATAAACACCAACTGCTGTTAAGATTTGACCTGGCCAAGGTCCAGACATAAAACATCCATCCGGACCCAAAACTCTCTATTTCTGCCTTAAACCCTTTCTTCAAAGCTCCTAGGCAAACATATATCCTCTTGAATTGTCTATACTTATTCTTTAGATCATTGGTTTTTCAAATTCTAGCTTATGATTTGTTATCAGGTTAGTTTTTGAGTTCTAAAATATAATACTTTAACAAAGGCATCGATGCCCATAATCACCTTCCACCTTACCCTTGCTAACTGTTTTGCCCTATAAGTTTTCATTTTGGAAAACCCCATCTCATATTTTTTGAGTTGGTCTCTAAGTGCGGATGTGGGATGTCGGGGTTAGGAATTATTGTATTTTCTACATCTTTTGATAAGAAGGTGGTTGTGCACTTTTCACCGACCTAGAATGAAGACAAGTATGGGTTTCATTTAAGGTCTTGACACTCCATGTCTCTTCTTGTGTTCCTTGGACACAAGTAAAGTCCATGGACAATTTTGTTGATCCTAGACTATTGGCCCATCAACAGCCCACTTGCATTTGAGACCTCATTTGGTATTCGGTGTCTTTAAAAGCGGTGTTTGACCTCTACATATAGCTCGACCCTATTGTTGTCATTTTGGGTAACATACAACTGTCTTCTTTGCTCTAATCGCTAATTTAGAAACCATTTCTAACAGTCCATTTGTCACCAAATTTTACGCCAACATAGAAACCTTCCTTTGTTGTTTTTTTGCTAACTTTCTTAGTGCTCTGCTTCTACCAACTTCTAAATCACCCTCACAATCGATGCACTATCAAAGTCATCAATGTCTAAATCTTCTTCTTCTAAATCTGCTTCTCCTTCACACTCAACATTGCTATCAAATTTCTTCTTAAAAGCCTTCATATCAACCTCAACATCCTCAAACATGTTGTCCTTGTCAACCAAAACCTCATCATCATCTCCTTTATTTAACCCACTTGACTTACCCCCTTCATTATACACAATGTTAGGATAAAAGGGATCAAAGTCCTCCATATCTAAGTCAGTTGGCAAAGTCCTAGGCTCAGCTTCTCCTATAAGTAACCCACTTGATAGTCCCACTTCAGTATTAGCATGTTCTTTCTCAGTCACAACACAATCATCAACATTGTCATGGTCAAAGGGATCACCCCCAGGCCATTCCTCAAAAGTTAACACTTTTTCGCAAGTGGTTTCTTAGTCGGTTCTTAACAAACTTCTTCTTAGGTTTTTATAGTTTTTTCATAGGTTTTTCTTAGAAGGCAAGGGGTTTGACATAGGTTCGCTACTTCCACCTCAAACATATTAGTCTTACTTTGAGGTTGTGACATGGGAGCATCTAAAATGACACCCAAAATTAGTGAACACCTCAATCACTTTCAATGAACCAATATGCTTAACCATCTCTATAACATCACTATCTCATTACTAGGGTTTAAGTCCTTCATCTAAACTAGTGTTAGGAATTCTAAAATGATAAAGATAACTTCATTTTATAACCTACCAAGCCTAGCATGTCACTAAGTTCATGGAAAGACCATTCATCAAAGATCAACCCAACCAAACCAAATTAACCTTACCATTCATGTAGCGTCTTCCGAACCCATTGTAAAAACCCGCCATGGTTTAACTTCAAAGTGAAAATAGTTGGGTTTTTATCTGTTAAAATGAACAAAGACATAAAAGTAAATTATTACATTGCATTCATACAATCAATCAATTATCCAACAGCATCAAATATAATAACCATAAAATATGATAACCATAGGCAATTGCTAAATTAATACATACCATATTCTTTAGCAGGATCAAAAGATGTTCCTGGTGCTCGCAACGAGCATTTGTTGGAATCGCCCATCATAGAAATTTTTGCGTGTGTTGAAATTAGAGGGGTTATGGTTCTTTAGCAGGATTAAGTGTGTGTGATGATCAGAGGTGATCAAAATTGTAGGTGAGAATGGGTTAGTGTGGTGATTAAAGGCTGGGATATCAAAAGTTAGTAAAACTGACCCTATAGTTAGGAAATAAGCGCATTGGACGTCCTTTTTAACCCGGGTCAAGATTTGTACTAGATCCGTAATATTTGTAAACCATGTGGACGAAACCGCTAAAAAACCACAGAGACAAGATCCGTAACTTTTAACAAACCACAAGGACGATTTATGTAATTAACTCATAATAATAATAATAATAGAACCGATCGATGGTTCACAAAGCCCAATTCCTTATCACAGGTCAAAGCCCACTCAAATGTCCCATTTAATATACCTATTTCCTCATGAGACGTGTCTTGCTTACTACGCTCACCCGAGAAGCATCGTCTTTGTCCAAAATGGGAGAACCAACACAACCGAGTCTTGAAGTCGTGTTTGCGCATGTCGATGGGGTATATTTATGTTTAAGTAAGGTATATTTGGGTCTTTGAAGTTTGTTGTCTTATTACACTAAGTTGTGATGATGTTGATAGTAGAGAGGAAAGTGAGTTGTCACATGAGGCGTGAGTGGTAAATCACGGTCTTTGAGGCGTCCTTATTACACTTTCTTATAGCTCAAATCTGAGCACGCGTTAGAATCATAGTGGGACAAAAGATGCGCTAAAATATCGGGGTTGAGGAGGCGTTTTAACTCTAAGTTGCCTAGCTTCCAAGTCTCCTACTATTCCTATTATGGTTGACTTTTGTTGACCAGGTCATTTGGGTTGTGACGGGTTAACTGTTGGGTCGATGGTGATTAACCCAATATTCTCCCCCTTAATCACAATCGACTTGTTTTAGATCTTTGGCTCCAATTAGTTATCTCATGGTGAGGAATCTGATCTTCGGTAATGCCTTTGTCAGTATGTCAGCCTTGTGAAATTCTCCACTTATGAATTCGACTTGTAGGTCTTCTCTTTCGACGCATTCTCTTATAAAGTGGTATTTTATATCAATGTGCTTACTTCTTCCGTGGAATACCGGATTCTTCATTAGTTCAATGGCGGACTTGTTATCTACCAAGATTGTAACTTTTCTTCTTCCGTGTGTGTAAGCTTGCTAAGCGATCTCTTTAACCATAATGCTTGTGTTCTTCGCAATGAATTCGGACTCACATGATGATAAAGCTACCGTGGCTTGCTTTTGTGTACTCCGGTGATTGGTGATTCACCGTAGTAGAAGATAATTCCAGAGTGCCTTTGCCTTCTTGAGTGTTAACTCCGTAGCTAGTCACTATAACCTGTATCTGTTTTCTTCCATTGTACTTGTAGGTGATTCCATAGTCTTTTGTTCCTTTAACATAGCGTAGTACTTGCCTTATAGCTTTCATGTGTTGTTCCTTGGTTTTGCATAAACGACTAAGTAATCCAACGGAGTAACTTAAGTCGGGTCTTGTATGTAACAAGTATCGTAAGCATCCAATCAAGCTTCTATATTCGCTTTAGTTGACCGTAGTTTCTTGATGTTCTTTGTTAGTATTGTTCACGGATCCATAGGTATTAAAGTTTCGTTCGATCTAGCATTCCAACTTCTTTTAGGATCTTGCTTGCGTGGCGGATTGCTTTATTGATATGTCACATCCGGTTGTGTGACTTCAATTCCTAAGTAGTAGGATAGTAATCCTAGGTCACTCATCTCAATTTCTCTTCCATTTGAGCTTTGAACTTGTCTATTTCTTTCTTTGGTGTGCCGTGATGATTAAATCATCCACATAGACTCCTACTAGAAGTATTGAGTCTTTTGACTTCTTTGTGTGAGCGACTTGTTCTAAAGCGCACTTCTTGAAATCTAAGGACTTCAAGGTATTATCTAACTTTATGTTCCATGCACGTGGTGCTTGTCTTAATCCGTATAGAGCTTTTATCAATCATAGACTTTTCCATTTTCTCTTATAAAACCTTCGGGTTGTGTAACATACACTACTTCTTTTAAGTCTCCATGCGAAATGCGATTTGGCGTCTAGGTAATGTACTTCCCATTTGTTATTAGCGCCTATGGCTAATAGTAATCGATCTGTTTCCATTCTTGCTATAGGTGCAAAGACTTCTTCAAAGTCTATGCCATGCTCTTGTATGTAGCCTTTGCTACTAGTCTTGCTTTATGCTTGACTATATTTTCATTAGCATCTTTTTGGTCTTGAATACCCACTTTAATCCAATGGCTTTATGTCCTTTTGGTAGAGTGGTTAGTTCCATGTATTGTTTCTATTGATGGAATCTAATTCGACCTTCATTGCTTCGATCCATTTTTGATCGTTCGATGCTTCTTTGTAATTCTTGGGTTCATCTTCAGCTAGTAATAAATGCTCGGGTAAAACTTCCTCGGTGTTTTCATATAAATCATTCAACGTTCTAAAACCTTGTAGTGGTGTATGATCAAAGTTTGGATGTAAGTTCCGGGTTGTAATTGAGTTACTTTGATTGGTTGAATGTCTTGAGGTAGTTGGTGTAATTTGAGTATTTATTCGTGATGAAATTGTAGATGGTGTGCGAAGTGTTTGTGATTGTGAGGGTGAGTCAGTTGTTGATGTTTCATATTCATGATCATCATTTGCAGGGATATCATTGTCTTCTTCATCTGGTTGGTTTTCGTTTTCCTGATGTTCGTTTGTGGCTTCAAGGTTTTCGACTTTGAAATCAAACCATTCGGGTTCATCATTGGTGTGTTCATCTAGGTAATCCTTCGGTCCATGCTTCATCCTCCTTAAACTTCACATCTCTACTAACACATATTCTTTGTGTTGTTGGATCAAACAATCTATAAGCTTTTGATCCTTGTTCGCTTCCTAAGTATACCAATTTGTTACTTCTATCATCTAACTTTGTCAAATGTTGTGATGGTACCTTTGCATATGCTATGCGCCAAAACTCTTAAAGTTTCTAAGTTTGGCTTTTTCTTCTTAATTGCTTCATATGGAGTGATGTCTTCTAAGGCTCTTGTAGGAACTCTGTTTAGAATGTATATAACGTGTCTAACAGCTTCAGCCCAAAAATTTTGTGGCATGTTAGTTGCTTTCATCATGCATCTCGTAGTAGACATGATTGTCCTATTTCTTCGTTCAACAACTCCATTTTGTTGTGGTGAGTAAGGTGCGGTTAGTTGTCGTGTTATGCCGTTTTCTTTGCAGTATTGAGTGAATTCGTTAGATGTGAATTCTCTCCACGATCGATTCTAAACATTTTCGTGTTATCCTTAGCTCATTCTCTATTGTTTCTTTGTATTCCTTGAAAGTACCGGAAAGCTTGATCTTTCGTACTTAGGAAATCGCCCACATATATCTTGAGTAGTCATCTACTAACAAGAATATATATTTCTTTCGAGATGGTGTTGGTGGTGTTATTGGTCCACATAAATCTCGTAAACTAAATCTAATGGTGATGTTGATCTAGTTTTGCTTTCTTGGGAAATGGTGCTATCTTGTGTTTACCAACTAAACAAACATCACAAATTTGTGTTGTATGTTTAATGGCGGTATTCCATGAACTAACTCTCTTTGAGTCATAGATTTTAATGATTCAAAGTTGAGGTGTCCTAATCTTGCGTGCCATAACCAAGTGTTGTCACTTAAGTTTGCTAATAAGCAAACAGGTGTGCCTATCTTTAGACTTGCTTTGTATAGACGGTTTCTTTGTCTTGTGACTTTCAAGAAGATTTTGTTGTCCATGTCATAAAGTCGTAGTTCATCGTCGCCCATTACAACTTTACAACCTATTTCGGTAAATTGTCCAAGGCTCAATAAATTGTTTTTCAAGCTAGGAATGTAATAGACTTGAGATATGATTCTTTGTTTCTCGTCTTCACATTCTAAAAGGATTGAACCTTTTCCTTTAATCTCTACATGAGATCCATCTCCGAATCTTACTTTTCCACTAACGTTCTCATCTACTTCTTTAAAGTGTTCTCTTATCCCAGTCATATGGTTACTAGCTCCGTTGTCTAAGTACCATTGACTATCGAAACTTGTCTCTTTATATCCTACATCTTCTTCGTGTAGCGAGACCTTTTGATCTTCTAGCTTTGTTACATGTGGGTCTTCTAATATTGCCATTAATAAGGTAGGTTCTAAGTCCTCCTCGACAAGATTAGATTGCATACTAGTGTTTGGTTTTGAATAACACTTAGATGCATAATGACCAGTCTTATTGCACTTGTAAGATTTAACTTTGTTAAAATCAATATTCTGTTTGTTGAAGTGATTGTGAGTGTTTTCTCCATCCTTCTTCTCGTGGTTATTTTTATCGTGATTTCTCCATCATTTATATTTTCCACGTCCACGTCCTCTGAAATTTTTTCTTCTATTGTCATGTCGTGTGAACATCAGTTTGTCTTGACTGTCCACTTGTTTTCCTTTCTTGAACTTAATCCTCTCTTCGTAGGTCTTAAGTCTTCCTATTGCCTCTTCTAATGTCATTTCACTTAGATCGAATATTGTTCTATAGATGCGACTATTTGCGGATACCTTTCGGTACAACATTTAGTAATTTCCGTACTAAGGTTTCATCTTCTATTGTGTGTCCTAGATTAGCGGCTTTGTTTACGAGTGTAGTGAGTTTTGTGTTGAAGGTGTCGATTGTTTCATCTTCCTTCATGTATAACATCTCAAATTCGGATTTGAGCGTTTGTATTCTTGCTTGTTTAACTCTGTCTTCGCCAACGTGTCTAGTTTTCAAAGCATTCCAAATGTCTTTTGCGGTTTTGTGCTTTGTTATTTGAAGTAATTATTCTTCGGGCAAGGCTTGATAAAGGAAAGCAATAGCGGTTTTATCCTTTTTCTTATTGGGTTGAGTCGTTTGATCGGCTCAATTGTTTCCCATAAACCATTCGCCGAGAATGATTTGCATTCGAATTGCCCATAATGAGTAATTCACGGGCTTTAGGATTGGGCATTGAAATTGGGGTGTACTATTCGAAATGTTAGTACTAGGTTCCTTTTTACCACTGTCGTTCGTCATATCTTAAAATGATAATGACAATAAATCTCCAATAAAGAATTTTAACACAAAGTGTGTTTATTTATAAAATTCTTATTTCTTAAAATGAGCTCTTAATGTTTTATCTTCCTCAAATGGGTGTAAAACTTTTCTAGGTATAGTTTTAACAATTTTTAAACTATCCTTGAGATTACTAAATTTAAAATGAATAACCTAAGGTTAATTACTCATTTCAAATTATTCCTAGTCGAGATTCTAAGCGATGTAAAACTAGGTTAGATATACTAAAAAATATTGATAAGACTTTAATAATTTTTAAAATAACTTATCAAACTAAAAACTATATATATCAAATATTTAAAGTAAAATAAAAGTGGTTTTGAAATCTTTTGGAACTGGAGGTTGATGGTTTAACCCGATGCCTCGATAAATAAAAATCCTTTGGTGGCCCTTTGACCGTACAGCGTCCTTATTAACCCTTTTTATCTCCGTTCGTTTTTTTGAGATAAAACCACGTATTTATTTTCTTTCTTTACGAGACAAGATTTCAGTCTCACTCTCTCTCTTCAGAAGATAACGTATGATCTTCTTCCTTCTCCAATAAAACGACGGTTGATTCTGCCTCTTTTGATGGCTGTTTTTATGACCGTCCCTTCTACTTTCTCCGGTATGGTGTTCTTTATGAGCACTACTATCCCTCCAATTTGAAACCTAGGGTTTCGGCTTATTTTGGGGGTTTTTCTGATCCGTGAGTATTTTACGATTAGAGTTTGCTAATGAATCAATTGGGGTTTTCAATTGATCCTTCTGGGCTTGATTCCGTTTAAGAACGGTGTTTCGTTCTAATTCGAATCTTTACTTTGTGCCTAATTGATGGCGCTCGTATTAGTTTTATTTTGAATCAAATGTTTAAACGATTGAGTTCGTTTTCGATCCTGTTTTGGATTGGGTATCTGGCCGGTTTCGGAAAATTTTTGCAATTTGTTTTGTTGCGGGTTGTGAGTAATCACAAAGTGATTATACCTATTGCGACAAGCGTTTGAGACACAAAAATGACGTCTGGATTTTGTGTTCTTAAGGATTTGCAAAGAAATTTTTATTCAAAAACGGTCTTGTCTTGTTTTTTTTTTTTTTGATTCGGAACTTTTACGAGTCAAGGTAAATGATGATTGTTGGTTGATAGACCAAACCGCTCGATACCAATTGTTGGCCTTTATAACGGGATCTATGGTCTAAAATCGGTTATGCAAGTAAAATATGTGCAAGGATTAATAAACAGTAAATATGTTCTTGTATTAATCAAATATGTCATCATGTTTTTACAAACAAATGTATCTAGTATTTATAATGTAATGAAAGGGTACATAGAACCATTGTGTCGGTTCTTTGATATGGAGCGATTATTGATAAGCGCTATGTAACCGTTATAATCGCTTGCTTGACTTTTCTTATGGTTGACTTTTGTTGACCGGGTCATTTAGGTTGTGACGGATTAGCTGTTGGGTCGATGGTGATTAGCCCAATAGGATTGCGTACAAGAGAACATATTTACCGAGCTTGTATCTCATAATTATAAGCTTTGAATTGCATCTCATATAGTCCCACGATAAACTTATGAAAATTCATTCGTTAGGACAATAATTAAACTTAACAACCTCCATGTATAGTTCCAACACTGGGACGTACGTCTTCCGTCCCCAAGGCTTGCATTAACGGAGGGTGCAATATCCAAAACTATGTCCTCCTGCTCCATATTATCTTCACTAGCTTAGAGACCCGTTGACACCGGGTTATTTTTTAAAGAAATAGATAAATGAGATGATAATAAAAGTAATAACGTAAATTTGTTAAATTTAAAATATGTGTGAGTCACAATCGATTTACAACCATCGCGTTGCCAATCTAAAATAGATTGACTCAAACATAAAATGATGTGTGATTTTAATGATCAATTGAGTTGCTAACAAACCTTGTAACATTAAAAATAATGAACCATAGTATAATATAACGTGATTACACCAATGATACATACATGATACAACATGAACCTTGTTCAAAGACCTTCAAGTACTTCTTTATACACGACATTTGTTGTGGTTTTGGAGAGATTACCATCCTGATCACAAACGACAACCTTCAAACCCCGCTTGCTTTTTACTCTTGATACGGCAACGTACAGTTGTGCATGTGTGAACACAGGACGGGGCAAGTACAAACCAACTTTAGAAAGCGATTGCCCTTGGCTTTTGTTGATTGTCATGGCAAAAGATACTGATATCGGATATTGTTTCCTGACAAAAGGTCAGAAATCATGGTTAAGAAAAAATCCTAAGAGAATGCTTGTTTGACTTCTAAGGTCAAACATAATACTATGTAATTAATATTCATATGTTGTCAATTATAAAGATTTATATTCTTACCGGTATAGATACCAACAAAAACATTGGGCACACTTATTAACTAATTCAAACGCCATAATCTTTCCTTTTCTAAAGGAGCTTTTTACAACTATTCATATATTTACCACTTTACTTGTTAAACACCAATCTTTATAAAAAATAAAATAAAAATGAGATATATATTGAGAACCCAACCCGTATTTGAGATGGTGCAGGGATGGTATACTTAAAAATGAGAGACCATCCTAAATCCAATATTAAGCGAACAGGTTAACATGGCTATGGAATTCTACTAAGTGACTGATTTCAAACACCGAAATACACTAAGTTAATAAAGTGTTTGACGTACCAAAAATACTTACACCGTAATTTTGGAGAAAATCCATCAATTATGATAATCAATTGATTCTAAAAGGACAACTTTGCTACAGCCCAAATGAACCGTACTAAGCACTAACATGTTTATGTTTGAACCGTATTTTACATGTTCCCAACCCGTCCAACCCAAATATCCTGCGACCTGTTACTGTAATCTGAAAGTATATCTCATCATTAGATAACTAAGAATATGCAAATTGAGAAACTTATACCCATAATATTTAGTCGTCCTTTTTTCCTTGATAGGCTGGACCTTTTGTATTCAGTCGATCTCGAGTGAGGAACCTGTGAATAATAAGACAGAAGACTAACTTATCAATTAGATTATTGTGTACGAATCGTCAACAACGATAACATGACATCAAGGTACGATAACTAATCCAAACCAAGACCGAGGATATAATGAATATCAAAACCAAGACCTGTTACTGCAATTATATAAAGTTTTTACACTACAAACCAAAAGCTTTTTTCTCTAGTCTATCTATAACCTTCATGGCAAATAGCAATACCTCCCCATTTTATTGATTCCAGCAGAAAGGCTTCCATGGCACGTTCCTTACATAAGGTTTCAGCCCCTTCAAGAGCAAGAGAAACTGATTTTAACGGTATTTTAGCCGCAGAATTGATCTCTACTTTAAATGTCTTCTCTTGAAAAGACAGTCTTGACCTTATAGCATGTTCACTGGGAATCCCATCTCGAGCAGGCCTGCTACTGCAAGAAGAGTAACTATAAGTTTTTTCAGAATTTTTCTACCCAAACTTTGTTTTCAAGCGTTCTATTAATTTCAGAAGTGATCAATATGACATTTAAATGAACCACGTGCTCAATTTTAGAGATTATAAAAGAATGATTAAAAGTTCAATACCATACATTGTACTGGTAGAATATCTCTTCCAGATTCTTAATAGAAACTTTGAAGTGATTAGCAAATTTTCCCTTGGCAGCATATTCTCGAGTATTACAGTATGAATGATGGGAGATGTTGAAGTATAACATTCTTTACAATAGTTATTGCCATTTCACGACCACGTCCCGGCAGTTCCAAGTACACTACTGTCTTCATCATCTGCCTTTCCTGTTTAATCAAAGTACAAAAGTGGCTAAGCTTCAGAAATGATTTGATATACTAAATAAACTTGCAAATGACATTAGTATAAGAAAATTCATATTCAGCAAACACTACTTAAATTATGGTCTTGCGTTTAGACGTAGCACTATAATTCAATTATATTCAGCTTGAGAAAGGCTAAGGCCATTAGTCGTTGACACCTTTACATCATACGTGGTATTTGATTACTAACCCAAAAAATTATTCAAAACCAGTATCCTTAAACCATTTAGGCACCCTGATCAGTAAGATAGATGTAGACATATCAATGGTTTGGGCAGGTTTTAAATCAGTTAAAAAATTGGAACATGTATACCACAAGTCAAAACCGTTCAAATGGGTTATCTGAACATTTACAAAACCTGTATGGAATTAAGCACATGACTGATAACATCCTAACATACTCACACGCAAAAAAAAAAATGAACGATGAGTGGTTTGTTCTAATTATGATAACAGGATGTTAGCTTTAGTCAATGTTTAAACAAAGTTTGAAACAAAGTGCCTTCGGTTTCGCTTCATTCTAAGTAGTTAGATACTTTTTTTGGTTGCTAACCATGGTAAATATTCTTGAGAAACTACTTTTTTGGTTGCTAACCATGGTAAATATTCTTGATCGTTAATCTAATATCCTTTGTCATGCTTTTTACAACTGTCTTGTAATTCCTCCACTCACACCATTGTCGCAACGATTTTGTAAAGCACGTTATGTTCACCATAGTTATTGTATTCTAAAAATTATAATTACTTTGGATCAAATGAGATGTAAAAAGTATTTCTAATTGACTTTGACCATCCAACACAACTTTATTAATCTAATGCTATTTTTAATTCACCCGATAGAGTCTTGGATCAACCCGGTCATAGATAAATGGGTTGAAATGACACCTCTAACTATATATCGTCTACGGAAGAACTTCTAAGTAAACTCTAACCATGAAACACTTAAGGTCTGTTTATACACATCAGTTATCCCACCCATTTTGAAATCAACCTATAGACTAACCCTAATAAAACCACAGTGGCTAAAAGAACAATATCAACTTTAAACTTAGGACTATTAGCTTTTCATCAAGTAGTGCCATAAACTCACATAACTAATAGTTCCTTATAAACTAAAGTTTCTAAAACATACAAAAGATATGATCTTACATGTTCTTGAAGTAGGCTGATAATTAGAATGCCTCATTTTGAATGTCATTTTTATAGGTCTTCTCGTGGGTGATTTTTCCCACTCGGATTAGGGTCTGATTTTTGCCACTCGCATAACAGTACCTGTAAAACTTCAAGTAAACATTATATTCAGTCTCATTATTGATTGCTTGAAGCACTAATTTAGGTAAATCATGTCCATGGATAATGGTCATTAGAAGATCAAATCTTAACAACCAGAAAATAGATAATCAGAATATACTTGACCAAAGAAATGTCACACGGTTAAAATTGTATCACTTCACAACTAAACATAGTGAAAGGCTCTTAATTAGTTATTGTCCATGTATGCCTGGGGTTGACCAGTTTTGATACCATATACAACCACTATATTAAGAAAGACGTCAGCAAACATGGCATAAAGGTACAAAAACAAAAGGTAAACAGAGACATGTACAGATGTATACTTGACCAATAAACTTGACCCGTTCATTTTTCCACCTCTAGCACAGTCTATTGTTGTAAATGTAAGAAGCTTTTAGGTAAGAATAATGATAATATAGGTTAAAACAGTGAATCCAAGAATAGCCAAGTTGAATACGGACCTATAGGCACCGTTTGCAATTGGTCTTGACTTTGTTCGTTCCACTTGTGTCACAGCAGTCGAACACCATTTAGTATGCAATGCCAAAAGACATACACCAGTATAACTTTATATGCCTAAAACCGAAAGCATAAATTGTATTTTATCTTATAAGAAAGCATTGGTATCATAGAAATAGCAGCACATATCTGCCAAGTGACATAAATGACCTTAATCCTACTCGACGTGAAAACATATATTCTGATTCCTGATAGACGAAGCGATATATACTTGAATTTCATAATCAGCATACCCAAATCAATACCATCAACTTGTGGTAATAGTTATATTGCGTAAAACAATATATTTCAAGATTCTCTAAAGCAGCGAATTAAGTGTTCTTTTATTAAAAGTGACACAATAAGAGTCTAACAAAAAAAAGGGGAAAGCTAAGTTTAGTACTTCAATAGAAGCGTTAAATTTACGTATTAATCAAAGCTGATCTCATCTTCATATTCTAAATAGATACTCCCTTCGTCTCAAAGTGATAAGTGGTACTTATCCTTGGGACAGGAGGAGTAATCTCATAGGAATGTATGATCATAATACCTTGCAACTCCGCCAATATATCGGCACACAAGGTAGCAGGTATGACCGACTTGCTTATGGATGGGTCGACTAAGGTTACATTGATATAGCAACCAATGTCTTAAAATATAAATCATCATTGAACACTTGGATCCAGACCACTAAATCTATGATCAAATCCTATTATTCGGCATGCCCCAAAAAATGAGAACATGCCAGAAATAACGATGATAGGAGAGATCAACTAACATTGTAAGTTACTATCTCGACAACTTCAGCATTTGCAAGCACATGCAAAGGAGGAACAATATTTCCATTAACCTGAAGATAAAAGATCACATCATTAGAGTTCAACTCCTTTAGAAAAAAAATACATATCTAACATAAAACTATAAAAAGACTCGCCTTTGCAGACCACAATTATTTCGAACATCGATTGGAAATCATATAAGCATAGTCAATGACCGTTGCACCCTTGGACAAATTTTTATCCGTAACATGTACATAATAATAAACTTAATTTTTCCCAAAAAAATAATAAACTTAATGGACACAAACACGGTCTCAAACTTATCATCTTTTACATAAAATAAGGTCTTAAAATGAGCACGCATATTCATATAAGATGCTTAAACATTATAGATGTTTACCTCTTTGGATCAAATTAAACATCACTTTTAATTTAGTTTGTACATCACCACAACTCACAATTACACAAACAAAAGCACCACTTATAACCAACTTGAAACACAAATGCTTGAAACAAAAGTGAATAAATACAAACACAGTAATACAACGAATGAATCATCATATATAACATCATCTCTTGGTTATAAGGAATCATCATTGTGCTTCGTTTTGCCCTACAAATGACAATTACACAAAACAATTTATCAAACAGTTGGTGTGCATAAAAACACACATAGAACATAAACTACAAATAATCTTTTCATCAATCCATATCATCTACTAACAGATTAAATTGAAGAATGAAAAAGATAAAACTTGTCAAACTGGTTAATCTTGCCCAATAAAATTCTACCTACAAAAATAGATTATAACATAATAAATAGAAATATATCAAGATGAATTCTCCCAAAAAAATTTAGGGTTCTGATCAAACTTGCCAATTTTATGATGACAACATGAAAATCAATGGCGGCCATGTAATGAGATCACTGCATATTCGAAACAAAATAATTGTAATTTGCAACTAATAATTCGAAACCCTAAATTTATAATTAAATCGGTACTTACCAATTTTTCCATTTTGACAGCATATAAATGATGAACTCAGTGATGTAACCATAAAGTTTTCTTCATTGTCGTTGAATCGGAATGGCATAGAAGATTATGGAAAGGGTTAATGCTAATGGTTGAAATAGGTGAACCGAAACTGCAAATTCAAAACTGAATAAGGGAGCGTGTAGAGGAAGATAGGTATACCGTGTTTTGATATATGGATTGGTTTGAATGGATTGTAATTGTAAATGACTAATTAGGAGTTTCTATATCTTCATTTTTAAAAACGTCATGCATAAAAGTATTGTACATAGAAGCTAAATAAGGAAGTGCATTAAACCAATTTTTAATGCTGGTAGCTTAGTAGGCTTGTACAAAAGCTTATTTTATTATACATAATAGATTAATTGACAAATGGTAGCTTGTACAATGTACTAATGGGCTTGACGTATTATTGGGTTCACTTAGCCCATGCATTCTATGATTATAGGTATAACATTAACAACTATATATACATATTATAAGGTATTCGATCTCCTCCCTAAAAGTATTGTATAACAGTATAATGGCGTCCATCCCACAGGATATCATCACCACCCACATTCTATACCGTCTTCCAGCCAAATCCGCAGGTCGGTTCCGGTGCGTTTCAAAGGAATGGCTATCTGTGCTTTCAGAACCCCGATTCATCCAAACTCATAAAAAAACGCTTAACAAATTAAATCACATCATCTTCGGGTCTCATGAATTTTGTTCATATTGGTCATTCCCACCCAAGCCTCGCTTAGGATTATTTGATCTAGACATTTTCCATGGCTCTGTCAATGGGCTTGTTTTAGGTTCTAACTATAATAAATTGCATGAAGTTTATACTCTTACAGTTTTAAACCCAACTAGAAAAGACTATGTGGAGTTGCCATTCCATAAACGAGTTAACGTTTTTGGTATGCTAGGATTTGGCTATGATTCCTTGACAGATGATTACAAGGTTGTTAATATCACTTGTACTGATGAGCATGATAGGAGTAGTGTGCATGTATATAGCCTTAGAACAAATACTTGGAAGCAGGTGACTGATTTACCTTACAATCAGTATGATAATAGGTTGTCAGGTGTTTTGTTAATGGGTTTCTTCATTGGATTGTTAGCAGGTATCTTAAACCGGTTATTGTTGCTTTTAGTTTAGCGGATGAGAAATTTAGTGAACTGCCGTCACCCAATTTGCATGATGAAATAGATCACGATACCAGGCTTGTTGCACTTGGTGAAAAGCTTGCCATGTTCCATAGAAAGAAAGGTCATATTTGGTTGATGAATGAGTATGGGTTACAGAAATCTTGGACAAAGATTGTGGTAAATGGGTTTAATGAAGATCCAGTGGGTAGAACCAATGTTTTTTATGACAACGGGAAAGTTGTGTTTTTAACTAGCGGTCTATTGTGGATATATGATATTGAAGAACAAACTTTCTGTAAAAGTGTTGATATTTCTTATAGAGTTTCTTATAGGCAAATCAAGGACATGTATGTTGTAGGCGCTTATGCGGAAAGCCTCGTCTCACCAAAATTCAGCAGATCAAAATAGAAATCGTCAAATTCAATGGAAGATAAATGTGTAGATGTAAGGTTCAAGAATGTTTATTATACTCTAAGTTTGCATCAAATAAATTGTTCATGGTGAATTTGTCTTAAGTTCATTATTAATTTTTTCCTTGTATCGCTCTAATTATAAAACCCTTTGAATTATTGGATTTGTTAAGTGTATTAGTCTTCCTTTTGTTTTATTAAATATGGATGCGGATGTTATATATGTTGTACTTGATCCTTGATCTCATCATGTACACTTAGACTTGTTTCCTAATTTTGTTTCCAAATCATGCTCGAAATGGAAGTTATTTGATTTAACGTGCTGTTTTATGGCTTTATATTATCTAGGGTTCAGCTTCTGCTTATGCACTTTCAAACTTTGCAATTTCTGGTATTCAGCAGCAACAAGACTTGTTGAACTGATTGGAGATGATTGTTATAAACGGATGTAGGGTAGATTGATTTGTTTGGTTACACGTTTATTTTATCTTGAAATTGATATATTTTTATCGTGCCTGGCAGAGCCCATAACTTCCATAGCTCCTAATGTTTGCTACTTTCAAACACAATTCAAAAACTTATCCCAGGCATAATCTTTGATAACCAACAAGCGAGTACCATGTTAGTAACAATAGAAGCTTTTGAGAGCTTAAATATTATGTTTTGTTAGATAATCATCTATTTTAATTAAATAAGATTCAGCAATACTTAGGGCCGAACTGATTCTTTAATCAACTTATTAGTTTGTGAAACTCAATAAATATGTAGTCTTAGGCTTACACTACTAGTACATGACGGGCCTTTAGTGACAGACATTTCTTTCAATTTTTTCATACTCCTCACTCCCACCTTAAACTTCTTTGTTACTTATGCATAAGGGGTTCTGGAATCTCTGTGTTCAATTGATATACTTTGAGTTCATACTCGTGCTTATGTGCAGTACAGGATTGTCGTTCCAGGCACTTATAAATCATTCATATTTCTAGTTTGACTTTTTGAAGTCAGACCAATTTTGTACCTCATAATACGGAGGTTTCGGTAATACAGCTGTTACTTGGGCCAGTGGGTAATTTTTCAGGAGATCAGATGTTATCGATATCGAATATGTTGTTTTTGGTGCATATGCACCAAAGAAATACTCTGAAACCTTGGGAGTCATATAGGTCCTGGTACATTTACACCAAAGTTATATTCTGGAACCCTTTTCAAAACATTTGCTCATTTATTTCTTTCAAAATTCTGGAATCTGGATATTTGACACTCAAGATGATATTTTCGTACCATAGTCTCATGTGCAAGCCATGTGTGTAATTTTGATTTCGTCGACGATTACGTCTTTCCTTGGGGACTTCAAATCTAAACAGAGTCCATTTCTATAGCGCCACATTACCCGGTTGGATGTTTCAATGTTGTCATAAACTTAAGCCATGTTTTGATGTTGTTATTCAAACAATAGCGGTCTGATTAGCTAGTACTACCTTAAAATCATGACTGAAAGAATTTGAATGTATCAACTGATCAGATGTCATAATTTTACCGCATCAAGAAATAATTGAGCTGTCTGATTGGCTAGTACAATCTTTTCATGTTTATTAAGGTTGAAACAATTTATGTATTGTACCATGGTTGTAACGGTTGTCATTTTAGGCTGTTTTTTAAGTGTGTTTTTTGTCATTTGGTTCATGTATCTTTTATCTTGTTACAAATACTTCAATATAAATTTACTGTTGCAAAAAAGCAACAGAAAGGTAAAAAAATCTTAACTAGAGTAAGTGATTAAAAGGTTTAACCCATCCACTACAATAACTTACAATCGAGACCTTTTACAGCATCAATCGTAAAGTTCAAAACCAAACACAAGACGAGCATTTCAAACATCTTAATGAGTGATAACATATCTTGATTAAATGTTAAACTGGTCCACTATAAGAATGGATTTAACTGTTACCAGAAGCTGTGATCATAGTTTCACTTGACTCGTCAAGATCCTCGTAGTGGCGTTTGGGCACAGACTCTGCTAGCTATATCTGCAATACCTGCACTCTTGCTGCTAGCACTTCATCTGCAATACCTATAAAATAAGCAACACAATAATAGCATAACAACATCAAGATATATACAAAGCTCAGCGCCATTGCTGAGATTTCAGAGGCCATGCGCGAAAACTTATGTTGTAACTGAATGTGATGGTCAAAGATCTCATATCAACTATTGAAAAAAAAAGTTGTATTTTAACAATATAGCTTCAATTTTGACAAATATACAAAACATAGAATCATATATCATTAACATTTTTTTGTTGTCTGAAGTAAATTTTGAGGCACCGAATATACTAGGAGATTTATATTTTGAGGCCCTGTGCGATTACACGACTCGCACACCCTCATATACGACTTTGATATAGTTGTTCTTATATAGTTGATTAATAAAAAAACAATATATTTTTGTTCTGACATTAGTTTTGATTTCTTAAGCTTAACTTCAACTCGAAAGTTCATGTTAGGTCGAGCCAAATGATTATGGTTGATCCTCATCCATGCCTCATATCATCCATGCATCATACCAACCCCACAAGACATTCAAATACGTAGGTAAAATATAGTTTTAAATAACAATGACATTATTATCTTATTGTGCTATACTTTTGTTGCATATTTACTTGACATTTTCTTCAGATGTGTTAGACCTACATGTTGACGTTTTCATGACCACAGTTCGAATAGATTAACGCTAATATTGCACTTTACCAAATTATCAAACATTCCTAACATCTAGACGAGTTATTAAAATCTTTGACTATGCTTAAGTAGTAAAACTGGATTTAATTGTATACCAGAAGCTGTGACCATAGTTTCACTTGATTCGCCTATTTCCTCTGGGTGGCGCTTTAGCACAGATGTTCCTTGCACGCCATCTACAATACCAATGAAGTAACCAAAAAATAGTACCATAAGAAGCCGAATGACTGATTTGAGCTCAGTTACATGTTTTAACCAGACCAACTTTATGAAGCAAAAGAATAATTATGAAGCAGCCTCCAATCACAATATAATAAAAGGGTTTGAATGCTTACCAGAAGCAGCCACAACAGCTACACTTGAGTCGCATTGATACTCACGGTAGCGCTTGATCACACATGCCGTGAACACTTCATCTGGTAAACCTATTTAATAACCAAAACAATATAATACCGTCATGAGCCAAATGTAATTTCAGGTTATTTACGATTCGAGCAGTGAAGTTATGTCTATTATTATCAGACCACTTTATGAAAATAAAACTAAAAAAAATTACAAAAAATCAGAAGCAGTGAAGTTGTGTTAAGAGAATCAGCACTCACGGGTCGCAGGGTTTACAACCTTAAACAGCTTCTCACGTGGGTCTGCATTGGCAAGCTCCATATACACACGGGCATCATCTTTGGGATCTAATCAACCATGCATAAAACAAGTTAGATTTTTCAGTTACCACAAGTTGTTCAAATAAATTAATTGTTAAAAAGTTTTAATTTGTTAGTTACCACAAGCTGCTTCTGATGTATCTCTTACAGTTCCCGGAAGGTAGAACGTTTCTATGGAACGTAAAGCTAATCGAGCCATTTTCAATTCGGCCAACTCCAATTCGTTCAGCTCCATCTGCACAAGTTTACTTTTATAATTAAATTCAAATCTCGGCCTTTTTGACTTTGGGCAGCGAGCACGCCGGGTACGACCAGGATACCGCCATATTGCTATTTTTCGTCTAACCATCTCATTTTTTTCCATCTTTTTCTTCTTCTTAGGTTAGGGCTACAATCGATTAAACATCCAATGGGTGGCTATGTCTTGTGACTATTTATATAGGGTTAATTTCATATATACCCGATATACCCTTTAAAAAGACGTATATATACCCAACTAAATATATATTGACATATTTATCCAATACTAGGCGAGTACCCGTGCCTAGCGGCAACGGCTTCTAGTGTCAGATAATTAATGATTTGTGATATTGTGGTGAGCGTTTTGTGTGGCGTTTAAAATAGAACTTGAACCGATGAAAATGCAATTGCAAACGGTTGTACTATACGATAACTAAAGTTTAGACAAAATTCTTAACATCTATCAAACAACATATAAAAACATTTAATGAAAATGAAAGTAAACATTACATGCTTATGAGATGAAAACTAACAACACATGTTACTTGTCGCGTAAAACTAACAAGGATGGGATTAATTATGCCATTGTTAAGAAGAACACAAGTACCAAAATTAGCATGAATGTGATTAGCAAAAAAAATGGCTAATTTTGGCTATTTTATAAAAGATTCGGGAACATTTAGCAATTTTTTTATTTTTTTCAAATTGGCGTATTTAGCCTATTGAAAAGTTAAATATGCATTAACAGGCACATATTTTCTTTTAATTGTAAAACATTATAATCGTTTTGAAGAAAACTTATATATATATATATATATATATATATATATATATATATATATATATATATAATATTTATATAGCGACAAAGCGTTTTGTGTTAAAAAAGTTTATGGGTTCTAAACGAAAAATAATAGAAGTTTGAAGATTTGGGGATTAATGTCACACCCCAAATTACCATTTCTGTGGAATAGAATTCACGGGGGTGGTTGTCATAGCATCACAATCAGAGTTATATCGAGCGACCTAAAGTGTCGTTTAGAAAATACATCGTTTGATTTAATAAAATAATCGAGTTTACAAAGTATAGGTCCCAAATGAAAATCAACTTGTGCGGAAATAAATTTGTTACAATTCCAACGATGTTTTAAAGTATATAAAACCCAAGTGAAACGCGTCGTCACCACGACTCTATGATAAGTCCACATGCATGCCATGAAGTGAATGCCTTAGATACCTGAGATAAAACATGCTAAAAGTGTCAACACAAAGGTTGAGTGAGTTCATAGAGTTTGTGATGAAATGTAAAGCCTTTCAAAATCGTTTATGCAGCAAAGGCATTGTGAATCACTCAGTTCCAAGTTCCGCCCATACAAAACTTGCAACCTGTGTGTTCACAACCCATTGCCAAAATGTGATATAGTTTATGTTCAATAGCATGATGTAAAATGAATTCACATAATAGTGCATGACTTTATGTATCCATAGTTACTTAATATAACACATAATTCGTACGGTTTCAAATTGTTCCATGACCATTAGTTCAGGATTGTACCAAGACCATTAGTTCAATGTTATACCAAGACCATTAGACCATGATTGTACCAAGTCCGTTAGTACATGACTATACCAAGTCCGTTAGTTCATGACTATACCAAGTCCGTTAGTTCAACATTATCCAAGTCCGTTAGATCGTGATCATACCAAGTCGATTAGCTCAATGATTCATGATATAGAAATTCTAAGTATGGCGATCATTGTTGCCGTATGACTAACATTCGGTTCGAGATAAACATATAGTTTGCAAATAATCATGTTTGCCATAAAAGTTGTTGAGCATGTATCTCCCAAAGAGTTTAATAAAAGTATTAAAACAATTGAAAATGGGGCTATGGAACTCACTTGGACAATGATGCGATGGCAAAGTGAGTACACGAAATGTAGCGTGAATCACTAAACTTGACCTATTATGAATGATATGATATATGATAAGTTACAATGTAATGTTATGCATACAATTCATACGATATCTATACCACTTGTGAATTTTTGAAAATAATACTTATCGTCGAAAATAATCGTATAACGTCTTGACCATTTTAAATTACTTTACATGTATTTATGTTGAAATGATATCCGGCGATAATCATTTAGTGATTTATTAAGATTATAACTTTTCGTCGTAAAATAATGTCGTTGAAATTTCCATGAAAGTGACTAAAAGCGGCCTCTAAAAGCTAGTCGTAAAATGGTGCACGTCGAGCGTTAGAAACAAACTCAACTGTTTTGGGAAGCTCATAACATAATCTCAAAGTTTTAGTGTTTAAGTTTCCTTCCTAGAGGTCTCTATCACAAAGAAAATATAAGTTAAGTATGGCACTTTAGTCAAAAGTATAGTTTAAGGATGATTTTCGGCAAAGTTTGAGTAAGCGTAATTAATTCATTACAACTCCGCTAATCAAGCGATTCGGACATTTTGCAAAATATACTTGGTGAACTTACTTTACTATTGCAAAACCTTAAACAAAGAGTGATACTAGTGTGTTAAAACATTGTCTTGAAAATTTTGTGATGATCCTCCTTGGTCTTTGGTTGGCGGTTTGAGAGAGAAGAAGAAGCAAAAAGAGTTTTGATCTTACTTGAGAAAAAATGAGGTGAAATGAGTTTAGATACTTAGTATAATAAAGTAAACTTGAAAGATATTTGCAAGACTTCATGACTCACCCTCCCTTGTCGACAAGGGAGGTGTTAGTCATAACAATTATTTTTTTAAATATGTTTAAGTGTAATGTTTAGTAAAGTTAATTGAAGTTAAATGAGAACTTGTAGACACATTTGAGTATATAGGGTAGCGTTAACTAAAATAAATTTTCACGGGTCAAGATAAAATATATTGAGGTCATAAAATTATAAAAATACATTTCTTGCAAAATTTGAGTGAAATAATAATTATCGTGTAATATTTAAGAAAACCGTAGTAATTATATAAATATAACAATTTATATACAAAATAAATTTAAAACACTGGGTAAACTCATAATATTATTTTATAACTTAATATGAGTATAAAAATATATCGGGATAATTTTGGAAGTATCGGATCAATTGTTCAAAATAATAATTTTGCGATAACGTTTATTTAATAAGAAAATAAACGTTTAATGGAAAATGCAAACCCATGCATAATATTGATATGAAATGATGTTATTGATGATATGTAGACTAAATCTAGTCTATATGAAATGTCCTCGATAAAATGTTCATGAATTCGCAGCTAAACCATTACGCGAATTTGATACTCGTAAACGTAATTTACGATAAATGATGAAATAGTGAAACTTTTAAAGTTTGTAAAATGACCTGAAATTACGAGTTGTCACATTCGCCCATCCAAAAAGGAATTCAGTCCCTGAATTCAGTTCGTGTTGGTCTGTCGAATTTGTGAGTTTGTGATGAATAACGAGGAAAGAAGACATGAAGAGGTGTCGTTACGGTTATTGATGATTAAGAGTGTATAAACATCATAGTAGGGAAAATAGTGGATGAATATCTCTGATGAGCATCACTTTGACTTTGAATATGTGAAAATTTTTCTTGCACTAATATTTATAAATAACTGCTCCCAACATAACATGATCCCTCCAGAATTAGACATAGTTAGCTAGGCTATGTATAATTAAGGAACGATAATGTGACGTTCGGTTTAATTGTTATAACTCTCAATGGTTACAAAGATTTAAACCGTGTCGTTAAAATGGCATTTAAAGTAGAAGGAAGTAAAATTCTCGTAAGTGATAACAAATCGGAAGGAAAAGAAAGTACGCTTAATGAGAATACTTTACAACGAGTGGTTTATCAAAAGTAGTACATCCTAAGTCATAAGATCCAAATACGATGGAAGACATAAACTTAGTACGACATAGTACATAAGGAAAAATAAAACTGTTAGTTTCGAACTTCTTGATCTTCGCGTTGTTGAAATCTGTTGAGCTTCTCCTCCTTCTAACATGTATGCATTCCCATGAGCTCCTTCAACTTGTTGACCTTCGTTTTGGGGACATTGGTTCCGATAGTGTCCTTGCTCCCGCATCCAAGCATGTGACTACGGCTTTACCTCTACAATCCACGGCTAGGTGTCCCAATTTTTGGCACTTGTGGCACTTGGCGAGCAAGGACCAGTGATGAAACTTACATCGATTACATAATGGGTGTGTTCCAGCATAACCTCTGCCTTCCATTGGTGCAGCAACATAAACCATTGCAGCTTCTTGCCCTCTATTCTGTTGTTGATGATGGTTAGTGTTACGGTTTTGGTTGTTGTTATTATGACCTCTTTGGTCATTTTCCCATTTTCTTTTATTGTTGTTGATTTGGTTATCGTTATTGTTGTTGTTGTTGTTGTTGTTGTTGTTGTTGTTGTTGTTTCGGTTATTGTTGTAGTTGGTGCGGTTGTTGGTATTGTTGTTACGGTTGATGTGGGTAATGTTTCCTCTCTTTACTACTTGTGCCATGAGTTTTTGGGATACTCGAGCAGAATCTTCAATTGTTTGCGGATCGAGGAAATCACATCACCTTGAATAATCTCGGGAAGTCCTCCAATGAAAGCCTCTAGTAGTTTCTCGTTGTCGAAACCATAGACGGACATAACACGCCAATTCTTGAAACCTTGAATATAAGTATCAATGTCATACCCAATAGTTACCAGTTCATAGAATTCGGTCTCTAACTTTTTCACTCCGATGCGGACAATACTTCGTTAACAAACCTTTGAATTACCCAAGTAAGCTTGAAAGCATTTTACATTCCCATTGGTGAGCATACGAATTCCACCAAGACATTGCCCCATCAAGTAGTGTACTGTAGCAAACTTAACCTTGCTATCCTCCGGCAATTACATAATGAAACATGGACTCCATTTCTCGAACCATCGAACCATGGCGTTGGCCCCTTCGGTGCCCTTGAACTTAGTGGGATCTCCACTTTTAAAATCCTTATACGAACAACTTCTAACCCGGACCCTCTGCAATACTGCGGCGAAGAAGAAGCCTAGCGGCTTGACTTCCTCGCAATTCTAGTAGCAAAGAATATTGCACTGGCGCGGCATTGCAAGCTGGCGGCTTGGCGTGGCTGCGACCTCGGTGGCGATGGCGAGTCTAGTCGCTTGACCGTGGTCGCAGCCTCGGCGACATTAGCAAGTCTAGTGGCCGGCGAGTATGACCTCAGCAGCGACTGCCATCTTGTTCTTCGGTCCTTAATGCATTGGCTATGCTATCGTTCACATACGCATAGCCGCTTGAGTCAATTCGGTGTGGCTTTCTTGGCGCCATAACTTCTTCAAAATAAAAGGAAATGTGAGATGTAACAAAGTCCTATGTTAAAAAAATAAGCGCTCTAAAGAGATGTGATATGGGATAATAAATTTGAGGTTATTTTCAAAATGATCGACGGGTTCCCAAAAGATGGATTATGAGATGTTGTAAGTGCTTCAAATGTATGATGGTTTAGTGACTTAATGTGTGAATAGCGTGTAACTCGACATGTTAGTGGTGAAACAAAGGAGTGAGAGTGACTTCGCCCTACTTAAAGGTTTATCTCGGCATTCGATGTTATCGGTAATGAATCAACTGATGTAAAAATTGAGATAGGGAATGACAAAGCATTCTCCACATTAGAGTATGAGGAATTGATAATGGGATGGGTAATTAAAGGCATCCATGTGACAATCGTTTTGAAATGAAAGTAAATAATTCGAAAATGTGCGTATAAACCGCATGTAAAGTGAACATGCACTTATGATGAAATGATGAGATGCTATGATGATGTAGTTATAGTCTAGGGTCAATGATGCAACCTAGTTCTCTATAATCTGAAGCTCGATGCCAATCTGTCACACCCCAAATTACATTTTTGCATGGAATGGAATTCACGAGGTTGTTGTCAAAGCATCACAATCAGTTATATCGAGCGACCTAAAGTGTCGTTTAGAAAATACATCGTTTGATTTAATAAAATAATCGAGTTTACAAAGTATAGGTCCCAAATGAAAATCAACTTGTGCGGAAATAAATTTGTTACAATTCAAACGATGTTTTAAAGTATATAAAACCCAAGTGAAACGCGTCGTCACTACGACTCTATGATAAGTCCACATCCATGCCATGAAGTGAATGCCTTAGATACCGAGATAAAACATGCTAAAAGTGTCAACACAAAGGTTGAGTGAGTTCATAGAGTTTGTGTTGAAATGTAAAGCCTTTCAAAATCGTTTATGCGGCAAAGGCATTGTGAATCCACTCGGTTCAAGTTCGCCCATACAAAACTTGCAACTTTGTGTGTTCACAACCCATTGCAAAAATGTGATATAGTTTATGTTCAATCGCATGATGTCATAGTGCATGACTTTATGTATCCATAGTTACTTAATATAACACATAATTAAATACGGTTTCAAATTGTTCCATGACCATTAGTTCGGGATTGTACCAAGACCATTAGTTCAATGTTATACCAAGACCATTAGACCATGATTGTACCAAGTCCGTTAGTACATGACTATACCAAGTCCGTTAGTTCATGACTATACCAAGTCCGTTAGTTCAACATTATCCAAGTCCGTTAGATCGTGATCATACCAAGTCGATTAGCTCAATGATTCATGATATAGAAATTCTAAGTATGGCGATCATCATACTTGATATGACTAACATTCGATTCAGATAAACATATAGTTTGCAAATAATCATGTTTGCCATAAAAGTTGTTGAGCATGTATCTCCCCCAAAGAGTTTAATAAAAGTATTAAAACAATTGAAAATGGGGCTATGGAACTCACTTGGACAATGATGCGATGGCAAAAGTGAGTACACCGAAATGTAGCGTGAATCACTAAACTTGACCTATTATGAATGATATGATATATGATAAGTTACAATGTAATGTTATGCATACAATTCATACGATATCTATACCACTTGTGAATTTTTGAAAATAATACTTATTGTCGAAAAATAATCGTATAATGTCTTGACCATTTTTAAATTACTTTACATGTATTTATGTTGAAATGATATCCGACGATAATCATTTAGTGATTTATTAAGAGATTATAACTTTTCGTCGTAAAATAATGTCGTTGAAATTTCCATGAAAGTGACTAAAACGGCCTCTAAAAGCTAGTCGTAAAATGGTGCACGTCGAGCGTTAGGAAACAAACTCAACTGTTTTTGGGAAGCTCATAACATAATCTCAAAGTTTTTAGTGTTTAAGTTTCCTTCCTAGAGGTCTCTATCACAAAGAAAAATATAAGTTAAGTATGGCACTTTAGTCCAAAGTATAGTTTAAGGATGATTTTCGGCAAAGTTTGAGTAAACGTAATTAATTCATTACAACTCCGCTAATCAAGCGATTCGGACATTTTGGAAAATATACTTGGTGAACTTACTTTTACTATTGCAAAACCTTAAACAAAGAGTGATACTAGTGTGTTAAAACCTTGTCTTGAAAATTTTTGTGATGATCCTCCTTGGTCTTTGGTTGGCCGGTTTTGAGAGAGAAGAGAAGAAGCAAAAAGAGTTTTGATCTTACTTGAGAAAAAATGAGGTGAAATGAGTTTAGATACTTAGTATAATAAAGTAAACTTGAAAGATATTTGCAAGACTTCATGACTCACCCTCCCTTGTCGACAAGGGAGGTGTTAGTCATAGCTTAATTTATTTTTTTTTTATTTTTTTTTTTTTAAATATGTTTAAATGTAATGTTTAGTTAAGTTAATTGAAGTTAAATGAGAACTTGTAGACACATTTGAGTATATAGGGTAGCGTTAACTAAAAATAAATTTTCACGGGTCAAGATAAAATATATTGAGGTCATAAAAATTATAAAAATACATTTCTTGCAAAATTTGAGTGAAATAATAATTATCGTGTAATATTTAAGAAAACCGTCGTAATTATATAAATATAACAATTTATATACAAAATAAATTTAAAACACTGGGTAAACTCATAATATTATTTTTATAACTTAATATGAGTATAAAAATATATCGGGATAATTTTTGGAAGTATCGGATCAATTGTTCAAAATAATAATTTACGCGATAACGTTTATTTAATAAGAAAAATAAACGTTTAATGGAAAATGCAAACCCATGCATAATATTGATATGAAATGATGTTATTGATGATATGTAGACTAAATCTAGTCTATATGAAATGTCCTCGATAAAATGTTCATGAATTCGCAGCTAAACCATTACGCGAATTTGATACTCGTAAACGTAATTTACGATAAATGATGAAATAGTGAAACTTTTAAAGTTTGTAAAATGACCTGAAATTATGAGTTGTCACAATTAAAAATAATGTTTTGAAACCGGTTCGACCGGTTGAACCGTTCCCGTCGAAAAAACGGGTCGATTAAACCGAGTCAACCCGATGGGTTGGGTCAAAGCAGGTCAAATTAAACAGGCCAACCACCGGTTTGAAGCGTCTCGGTCAATCCGGTTTCGATATGTATTAATAGTTTCAAATTTTCACTTTTTATTTTCGGTTTTCCTTTATAAATAGTATATAGGTACCCGTTGCGTTGTATGCGGGTACCTGTGACGATTAACGGATAAATAGATCTCGATGAGACTGATTCATCGGTTTGTATCGGTTTCAATGGGTCCTCTATAGTGTGATTCGGATGGTTGTTATTGGTTAGCGAACCGTGGCGACACCGATTTACGGTTGAACCGTTGGTCCGATCGATTTTCAAAACTATATGTACCATCAACTTGTTAGCTTGTATGAAGCTTTGTGTGTTTTATTAATTTGTATAATATGTATAATAACATGTACTTTTTATTTTAGGGTACATTAATTAGTGTGTTTAATTATTTTATATTTAGAATTATGTTGTAGCTTGTTTAAATAGTACATTGTGAAAATTTTATTGTACTTTTAGTAAAAAGTGTTTTAATTGGTTGTTTTTTATTTGGTAGATATGCTTTTAATTGGTTGTATAATGTGAATAAATTATTGTATTTTTAAGTAATAGGTGTTTTAATAAGATTATTAATTACACAACACATTTATCTCACCTTTGACTTTCAACTTTTCACTTTTCAAGTTTGACCGTTTTTCTATTATATGTAGTATAGATAAACACAAAATTTTCTATATTTAACCAAATTACTGATTTCTTTTAAATATAGTTATCATTTACAAATAAATACACCCCTCTTCAATATGGGAGAAAATAAATACTTATTTATTTGTCACTTTTTTTAACGACAATTGTGGCTACATGTCTCTTAGCCTAGAAGGCGTGGCGAGGCCATACAACCAGGTTGAGTTCATTTCGAAGGTAATGGCACCCTTCCTTTACGCAAGCGAGAGGAAACCCCTATCACCCTAGACAAGACTCGAACTTGAGACCTTGCTTGGGAGGTAAAACCTCCATACCGCTAGACCTTGAATTAGGCATGAGTCGTTATCACTTATCACAATTAAGATTATGGTTTATCATGATGGCTCATTTATCGGACTTTGAATGTCCATCAATAAATCTAATACATAGGTTTTCTAAATTTTACATGTTTTTTATGGTTATGTCTTACGATATTTGAAGGTTTTTGTTGCTTTCACTTATTCAATGAAAATTTGGTAAACCGTGTACGTCTTTCTTTGTTCAATTGTGTTATGTGACAATATGTCAACTAAGAGTGTAGCAAACTTTTCATAGAAAATGGGTACTTTGTGATACGCTTTGCATTTTTCGCAAACATTTTAGTCAATCCTATACATTTATATTCTATATCTTCTAAAGAATCCTCATTCTTTTGTAATTCCTCATGTTATTTTCATTTACATTGCCCAATTATTTTTCCATATCTTATTATTATATAATTATATTAACGAGAATACATTTTTTTCCTATGTTTTGGTTTGTAGAAATCCCGTTACGCAGGGATAGGACCCTGCGAACCACCTCCGGCGTGAGGTAAGTATGAGTTATGGTTATGTAAGTGTGTGTAAGTAAAGAGATGAGTCTTGAATGAACCTCCCATAATCCATTGCCCGTCCAACCTATTTATAGTGGAAGAAATAGGGTTAGGGGCACCTCTGCGTGAATGTCGGAGAACATGGGGCGCCCCATGTTTGTGGGTAACCGCTAGGGCTTAGTGACCCATGTTCTCAAACTTGGCGGGAAGCCGGAAAGAGAGGAGATCATGGGTTTGACCAAGTCGAGACCTAAATTGGGCCTTGAATAGAAGGGCTTGATACGTCTCGGAGGAGGTTCCTTCGAGCGCTCGGAGGGGCTCCGAACAATGACGGAGGCCTTGACATAGGGGCTCCGTCACAGGACGGAGGGGCTCCGACAAGGATGTAGGGGCTCCGTGCAGTGGACGGAGGCCTTGATGGAGGCTGGGCTCGAACCTCAGCGGAGGTTAGACACTATGAGTGCTTTGGGTGCGGGTCGAAGGCATAGGCTTCTTCCTTTAGGAGGGTACATCATACCCTCTATACAAATGGTAAGCTAAGTACCGAGTAGCAGTAATGCTCGTTAGCGAGCGGAGGTGCGTCATCAAGCCCCGGTCTAATGTTATGCATGCGAAGAGTGCATGGCTTTAGACTTATCATTGCTTTGTTAAAAAGACTTGGTAATAATTTCTACTACTTTTGTTTTTCAAATAAAATATAAAAGTAGCTATACTTGTTTCTAATAGTCCACATTTGACTCTACCTGGTGGATACCCTCATTAAGCCCCACGATAAGGTTTTATAATGTACTTTTTGAGGGTCTTTAAGCCCTTATTTGATCACTTTTGTATCCGTTATTACTTAATATCGTTCCTTTTCACTTTTAGGTCTCTTGAAGGCAAATTCTTTGGAATGGCACTTATTTGGACGAAAAGGCGATATCTGAAGAAAATGGCCAAAGTCAAGAATCGAGACACTCAAGTCTCTTGAAATACAAAGGGACGGCGTCATGTGTTAATTGCGACGCCGTCGAGCACTCTGTGACGGCTCGGTGAGCCAAATTTCTTATTTTCTAGTGACGGTGTCGCTTTAAAAGTAGGCCGTCGCAACTCGGACGGCCTAGATTTGATCCGCACGGCGCCGAGGCGAAGGGACGGCGTCACAAGCATAAGGTGACGTCGTCGCAAGACTAACGTGGCCAAGACGAAACCCTAATGACGGCGACCCGACGGCGTCACAAATCATAAGGTGACGCCGTCGCGATTGTAATCTTATATATAGAATCCGAATTTTTCAGTTTTAGTGTGTAGTCTTTTGGAGTAAAAACCTAAACCGAACCAAGGCTGTCTTGTACAGTATTTTAGGGTTCTAAACCCTATCTTACCACAAGATAAGTGTTTTACTTCATTAATTCAATTATGTCTTCAATTAATTGTGTGTATGCTTGCATGTTTACCATGTCCGGCTAAATTACTTGTGTGTTTGCTTAGATATATGAAACCTAATTGTTAATTATTGTTAGGTTGTATCTTATCTTAATTGTAATTAGCTTAGAGTGCGACTAGGCTATCGTTGTGTTTAATACTTGATAAATCTTTGATAGTTTATGAATGACTTGGTGGATTTCGTTTACTAAACCCAAAGATAACCTCCAAGTTAGTTTATGAATGACTTAGTGGATTTCGTTTACTACACTTAAAGGTGACTTCAAAGAGTTAGGGAATGCACACCTTACGACCTTAGAAAACACAACGTTAAGAATAAGAACGTGACAATTCAACCATCAATAGGAGATAACTAGGGAGTAGTAGCATCTAAGTAAACACATCTTTAAACCATCATACGAGCACACAATAATTAGACATAGACTATCCTCACCTTAGATTAGATAAGGAGACAAGTAGAGTAATCGGTAGAAATACCAACCCCAAATCCAAACCCGAGATTCGTACCTTTCTAATTCCTAAAAACATAAAAGATAAAAATAATCTTCCTCAACCCCAACCTTAGCGTAGTAACTTCTCACTAGCATTCCTATTCCCTAGAAAACGATATCAATTCATGTGGCTTACCCTAATACTACACTACAACGATTAGGTTCACTTGCCTAGGTGTTGAAAAACTTGCTCGACAAAAGGAAGTTCCTTTGACCCCGAACGACGCGTGTAGCGTTATCAAGTTTTTGGCGCCGCTGCTGGGGAATAGTTATTGTTTAGGCTTGATTTATATCTCATTTAGGTCTACGCACAAGATTCCTATCAAGTGAGATTTTTTCTTTTTATTAGCTTCCTTGTAGTCTATCCCCCTTCTTTGTGTTTGTGTTCGTAAAACCCTTTTCAATTGTCGCTATGGCAAGTGAAATTGCATTTGAATCATTAACAAATGAGGAACAATTGAATTTCGCAGATTGGGTTGGTTTTATTGTTCTAATGACTTTGTGAGTAAACTTAGAGATATCCAAAAGGAGACGGTGTAAGGTTGGATGGATTTGATATATTTTGTGTTTGTGTGGCTTCTATTCAACGATCGTTGTCGGGATCAACTCCTTTTAGTGAGACCATCCGGAGAATTTTCGAAAAGCCTCCTATGCATAAACCATCGGTGGTACAACTTGAGGAAATGGATAAAGCGCGTGAGGAATCCTTTAGGCCAATAGAACATAGTAGTCAAGTTTTTGAGAATGATTCTTATGAATCGGACCAAGAATTTGAAATGGCCAAAGAAGGATTTGAGATGCTTAGGAGTGTATTTGGGTTAGATCATACTAAAACACATGATGAACATTTAGGAGATCTAGAAATAATAGAGAATAAGATGGAAACTCCAAACCCACAATCCCTACCATCGCTTGAGGAACACACATCGCCTATAACTTACCCGAAAGAAGTAGAAGAGACTATAGGAACCTCGATTGATATAGAACCTTTGGACCAAACGCCACTAGAGAATGTAGGTTTAGATGCTTGTCGTCATGACCTCTCTCTTAGTCCTAGGGAAGTTCCTAATTTTGATGAACCGGAGCCTCAACCAAAAACCTTACCCAATTTTCCGTCTTTAGATGTGAATCTTGGAATTGAATTAGGCCCCAATCCACCCATCAAAATAGATAATCCGGGTAGTTGCTTGATAAAGGTGGTAGACTCTAGTCCATGTAGAGTGGAAGCTAATATAGGAGTAACTCATGACCTTACACACTTATATCACCCATTCATGGTTGATAACAAGAAACATTATGGGTATAAACCGGGTTTATTAGGTCAAGATGGATCCTTAACTAAGAATCTTTTGAAGTTGATAGAAGATGATCCATTTTTAGAAGAGAGACCCACTATACCAATAGACTTAGGTAAGGTTATAATGAATGGAGTACACTCCTTTGAGCATATAAATCACCCATCACCTCTCCTCACGTAGCAAATTTCCACCCTAAGGTGTGTATCGCTACTATCACCCGCACTTAAACCTAAGTGTAGGAAAACCTCCCTTTATCCGTTAAATAAGGGTAGAGTCGGGGCTCGTGACTCGAACAAAACAAGCGCTTCTTGGGAGGCAACCAATGCTTAATTGTTTGATTGTTAGTGTCATATATCTTTTATTGATTGCTTATTCTCATGTTTAAATTTGTAAAATGCTTTATTTTGTTTTTAACCTCGTCTTAATTGCATATAAAGGTATTTTACATAAAGGATAAGTGTAGGGAGGATTACACACGCTTTCAAAGAAACGTGAACATGAGAATAACAATTAATTAAAAGATATATATGTGTGTTTGTTCGAGTCAAATGCTTGTATCGAGTCATAATGGATGTTTTGCGAAATTTTCCATTCTAAAGATGTAAATTTTCCGAATTTTTTCAAGAAAATCGCAGACCGCTTTTTGTCGGGATAACTGACGGCGTCAGATCGCAACCGACGGCGTCGTGAAGGAGTAAAAACAATGATTACTTTTTTCTCGCTTTCTAAGCTACTTATAAAATTTTGGAATTTTCCAGGTCTTAATTTTCCAGAAATTCTGTAAACATCCATTCCACAAGCATTATATCCTAGTAGAGTCTTATATATATTATTACTGCCGATTTTACGCGAAGGTTTCGTTTGTTTTCTTCAAGTGTGCAGGTTTAATTTATTAAGAAGAAGATACATAAGATTGGAAGGAGCTTTTCACGCATATATTCTTCTTGAAAAGGATTTAACCACCATTTTACACTAATCCTACCGAGCTAATCAGGGGAGTATTAGTTTCTTTCGTTTTTAATTACCTTCCATTATCATAACTTTGATACTTTCGAGGAACATTGGGGATAATGTTCAGTTTAAGTGTAGGGAGGGAAAATAAAACGGGAACTTTGAAACTATGCTTATCCTTGACTATTAGCTTTGTCCAATTGTATTTGTGTAATAAACTATGAAAAAATGTCGGTTAGGGTAATTTTGGCACCAAATTTAAAATTTTTCATGACATATAGGAGTGGGCCATTAGTCTTAACAAAAGCGTCTCACGGATAGGAAGTTATATGACTAGCACAAAAACCCTTTACCACCTAAATTCCACCCAAAATGTGAGGATCGCCTTAGATTAGTAGGAATTAAAGCATTCATCTTTAATGCTTAGAGTGTGAACCGGTAGTATATTAGATTCTAGAACTTGGTTTGTGATGCATCCCGAGATCGCTAGTAAGACTACACTTGTGTAGTTAGGAATAACTAAATGATAAGAGGCATTAGGATAACCCTTGTTTGATACCATAATATAATTACTTCTTCCACATCGGTTGAGTAATTTCCCCACACCCTGCGTTGTACTCATCTTTAGTACACGATACCCCTAGTTAACCCCTCGAGCCTATCCTTTTCGCGGTTCTCGTGATGTTTCGATTTTCCGGAATATCAATGAAGAGCATTGTTTACACCCCACCCCAAATGTACACCCAAATCGCCTTAGCCTACCTTGTATGCACTCACTTTTAGTGCATTATTGTTATCACCCCAAACCCTTAGTTCAATTATCTAGTTGTTTGCATAAGTTGCTAAGTCGAGTCATATCCTTTGTACACAGTTTTGGGATGATTGGGACTCATGGAAAAGTTAAAGTTTATGAAATGACCGGAAGGGAACGTTAAATTCCCTTATTTGCGTAATAACGCACTCCCAAGTGTTTTGATCTTTTCAATTCGGGTCAAATTAGTGTTAGAGTAATAAAAACTCAAGTGTAGGGATGTGCCTATAAATCCCTATCATTTTGATGTTACCGTAGAGGATTGTAGAGTAAAAGTGTATGAAAAAAAAATAAAAAAAAAATAATAAATAAAAAAAAACGGGCTACCATCCTACATCTATCTTTAAATTTATGTTTGTTTGTTTCAGTTATCTAGAATTTAGAGTGTCGAGTCTTGGCTTAGCAACGCCATTCTTCGTATGCTTGTAACATAAAGATTTTTGACTTGCCACCACTAAATAGCCTATCCCACCAAACCCTTTGTTTCCCTACCGTAAGCCTAACATTACAACCCTTTTAAAGACCTCTTTGATAGTCTTTCCTAGGTGCTTACGCCAAAGCGATGGATGTTTGATCTATTCTCAAGCCTATGGTAATCTATGTACTAGGACCGGTTAATGAGTGTCTATCTTCCATTTCCAACTTGTTATATTTCATATACACCCGAGAGATGTGAGTATCCAAACACCCCATGTGAGGTGCTAGTATGTAATTTCCGTGCTTGTTATGACTTTTGCGGGGCTTATATGTGTTGTGGACTATTTTAAACCAATGCTTCATGACCCCTAACTTATAAATCAATTGGCTAAAAGCACATTTGCTTGGGGACAAGCAAATACCAAGTGTAGGGATATTTGATAAGGTTTTAAAATGTACCTTTTTGAGGGGTTGTTTAAGCCCTTATTTGATCACTTTTGTATCTGTTATTACTTAGTATCGTTCATTTTCACTTTTTAGGTCTCTTGAAGGCAAATTGCTGGAATGACACTTATTTGGTAACATACAACTGTCTTCTTTGCTCCACTGCTAATTTAGAAACCATTTCTAACACAGTCCATTTGTCACCAAATTTTCTGCCAACATAGAAACCTTCCTTTGACTGTTTTTTTGCTAACTTTCTTAGTGCTCTGTTTCTACCAGCTTCTAAATCACACTCACAATCTGATGCACTATCAAAGTCATCAATGTCTAAATCTTCTTCTTCTAAATCTGCTTCTCCTTCACACTCAACATTGCTATCAAATTTCTTCTTAAAAGCCTCCATATCAACCTCAACATCCTCAAACATGTTGTCCTTGTCAACCAAAACCTCATCATCATCTCCTTTATTTAACCCACTTGACTGACCCCCTTCATTATACACATTGTTAGGATAAAAGGGATCAAAGTCCTCCATATCTAAGTCAGTTGGCAAAGTCCTAGGCTCAGCTTCTCCTATAAGTAACCCACTTGATTGTCCCACTTCAGTATTAGCATGTTCTTTCTCAGTCACAACACAATCATCAACATTGTCATGGTCAAAGGGATCACCCCCAGGCCATTCCTCAAAAGTTAACACTTTTTGTGCAAGTGATTTCTTAGTCGGTTTCTTTAACAAACTTCTTCTTAGGTTTTTATAGTTTTTCATAGGTTTTTCTTAGAAGGCAGGGGTTTGACATAGGTTCTCGCTACTTCCACCTCAAACATATTAGTCTTACTTTGAGGTTGTGACATGGGAGCATCTAAAAATAACACCCAAAATTAGTGAACACCTCAATCACTTTCAATGAACCAATATGCTTAACCATCTCTATAACATCACTATCTCATTACTAAGGGTTTAAGTCCTTCATCTAAACTAGTGTTAGGAATTCTAAAATGATAAAAGATAACTTCATTTTTATAACCTACCAAGCCTAGCATGTCACTAAGTTCATGGATGGACCATTCATCAAGATCAACCCAACCAAACCAAATAATCTTACCATTCATGTAGTGTCTTCGGAACCCATTGTAAAAACCCGCCATGGTTTAACTTCAAAGTGAAAATAGTTGGGTTTTTTTATCCTGTTAAAATGAACAAAGATATAAAAGTAAATTATTACATTGCATTCATACAATCAATCAATTATCCAACAGGATCAAATATAATAACCATAAAATATGATAACCATAAAATATGATAACCATAGGCAATTGCTAAATTAATACATACCATATTCTTTAGCAGGATCAAAAGATGTTCCTGGTGCTCGCAACGAGCATTTGTTGGAATCGCCCATCATAGAAATTTTTGCGTGTGTTGAAATTAGAGGGCTTATGGTTCTTTAGCAGGATTAAGTGTGTGTGATGATCAAAGGTGATCAAAATTGTAGGTGAGAATGGGTTAGTGTGGTGATTAAAGGCTGGGATATCAAAAGTTAGTAAAGCCCGACCCTATAGTTAGGAAATAAGCGCATTGGACGTCCTTTTTACCCCGGATTTGTACTAGATCCGTAATATTTGTAAACCAGGGGACGAAACCCGCTAAAACCACCAGAGACAAGATCCGTAACTTTTAGCAAACCACAAGGACGATTTATGTAATTAACTCATAATAATAATAATAATAATAGAACTTATCCGATGGTTCACAAAGCCCAATTCCTTATCCAGGTCAAAGCCCACTCAATGTCCCATTTTAATATACCCATTTCCTCATGAGACGTGTCTTGCTTACTACGCTCACCGAGAAGCATGCGTCTTTGTCCAAAATGGGAGAACCAACACAACCGAGTCTTGAAGTCGTGTTTGCTTGGTCGATTAGGGTATATTTATGTTTAAGTAAGGTATATTTGGGTCTTTGAAGTTTGTTGTCTTATTACACTAAGTTGTGATGATGTTGATAGTAGAGAGGAAGTGAGTTGTCACATGAGGCGTGAGTGGTAAATGCGATCTTTGAGGCGTCCTTATTACACTTTCTTATAGATCAAATACAGAGCATGCGTTAGAATCATAGTGGGACAAAGATGCGCTAAAATATCGGGGTTGAGGAGACGTTTTAACTCTAAGTTGCCTAGCTTCCAAGTCTCCTACTATTCCTATTATTTTGTTGACCATGTCACATACATACATACATAATAATTTGCTCTAACAAGATGTAACTTTGGTTGTAGTAATTCTGCATTAACTACGTCATTTACCCAACGGATTGAGTACAAGAGAACATATTTACGAGCTTGTATCTCATAATTATAAGCTTTGAATTGCATCTCATATAGTCCCACGTATAAACTTATGAAAATTCATTCGTTAGACAATAATTAAACTTAACAACCTCCATGTATAGTTCCAACCTTTGGGACGTCGTCTTCCGTCCCCAAGGCTTGCATTAACGGAGGGTGCAATATCCAAAACTATGTCCTCCTGCTCCATATTATCTTCATTGCTTGCACTTGCCACATATTGAAATATTAATTGACAAATGGTAGCTTGTACAATGTACTAATGGGCTTGACGTATTATTGGGTTCACTTAGAGCCCATGCATTCTATGATTATAGGTATAACATTAACAACTATTACTATATATATTAAAATACATTTAAAACGACGTCGATTACCCTGTAAAACATTCAAAACGACGTCGATTAACCTGTATTCTATATTCCGTAGTGGTCTTGGGCCTTATTGTTTTTATGGGCTGTTTGTTAGCCCTTTTTGCTTGCACCTGAGCCATATTTTGGTCCTTCTTACACCAACTGCAACAGCAGATGATTATTCATAAACTTTCTCTAGAAGTTTGTGGTTTCCTCTCGGGTCGGTGACACACTTTTTTGGTCGGTTCCTGAGATCTCGCTCTTTCCCGTTTTGCATGCGTTTTGAGTTGGGTTTCTTGGTTTTGTTTGTCAGGTGGTGTTTGTTTATTCGGGTTGTATCTTAATTGTGAAGTTATAAAAGATTGGATTCAAACGCCCAATTTCAAGGGTTTTCTTATTCAAGGCGTGGCTACTATGTTTGTGGTAATTTGTTTTCCTGATTCTTTATATAGGCTTTAAATATTAATACCCGTTTTAGTAATTTTGCAAAAAGAAATTTCTGCTATAGCTTATACGACCAATAACTATTGTTTGTTATTATCGTTGTGCGGATTTGTATGAGTGATCTGAATTGTTTTACTGTAGATATATACTCGAAAAGGTAATGGTGATGAAGGTGAGGCTATCCGTATCTTGGCGTGGCGACCTATTATGGTCGCAGCCATGGCGGATGCGTCCTCTGTCGTCTACTGTGAGCCATGTGTATGTGCGAAGATCTATTTGAGACTAGGGAAAAGCTAATTTTGATTTGATATGTTTGTTACACCATTTTGCTTGCACCTGAGACATTTTTTGGTTCTTCTTATACCAAGTGCAACATCAGATGACTATTCATAAACTTTCTCTAGAAGTTTGTAGTTTCCTATCTGGTCGGTCACATACGGTTTAGGCCAGACTAAATGAGGTCGTATTGATATCACTACATACATTGATATCACTAGGCAACGATGAGTATAAGGGGTGGGAGGACCAAATGAGGTTGTTTCATCTTGCCGTGTAAACTTACTAAAGTTGCAGCGGCAGTAAACGTTATTTTTGTGCCTCATCTTTTTGTTCCACTTGATTATGAGAATGGTGATGGATCTGTGCGGGTTTTGATGAAGCGGTCACCATCTGCAGCTTGGCATGGCAAATCAATAGATTTGCAGCCGTTGCAGATGTTTATGATTGTTTTGATCCCTACCCCGTCTGAGCCTCCCAAACACTTTTTTTTGTGGATTTTGAAATCGCATAACATATTGATATAAAGACTAATGGGAGAGCGGTATCACAAACTATGATATTTTATTCCGTAGTGGTTTTGGGCCTTATTGTTTTTATGGGCTGTTTGTTAGCCTTTTTTGCTTGCACCTGAGCCATATTCTGGTCCTTCTTACACTATCAGCAACACCATATGATTATTCATAAACTTTGTCTAGAACTTTGTGGTTTCCTCTCGGGTCGGTCACACACGGTTTTGGCCAGACTAAATGAGGTCGCATTGATATCACCTCTCGGGTCGGTCACACACGGTTTTGGCCAGACTAAATGAGGTCGCATTGATATCACCGCGTACATTAATATCACTAGGCAATGATGAGTATAAGGGTTGGGAGGACTAAATGAGGTCGTTTGCATCTTGCCGTGCAAACTCACTAAAGTTGCAAAGACTAAACGCCCTCTTTGTGTCTCGATCTTTTGTTCCACTTGATTATGAGATTTGTGATGGATCCGGGCGGGTTTTAATGAAGCCGTCACCATCTGCGACTTGGCATGGCAAATCAATAGATTTGCGCCGAATTTCGCAGTATGTTTATGATTGTTTCGATCCCAACCCCGTCTGAGCCTCCCAAACACCTTTTTTTTTTTTTTTTTTTTTTTTTAAATCGCATAACATAATAAAAAAAGGGTGTAATCACATTCAAAAATTGCTAACAAACCAAGTAACAAGTTATATAGATGGGTTGGGTAACGGGTTAAAAGATGGGTTGAGTTCCGTGTTTGCTTTGTGGATTGGGCGTTTGAATTAAGTAAGTAGACAAGGCAACTGGAGATTCTTTGAGGTACGCAACTATGAACCAATATCTATACTATTCTGAGGTTTACTTTTTGTTTATCGTAGCACATATACTAATCGGTTAATTTTTTTTAAAACTGGCGATCATGGGATGTCGACTTATGTTTTGGAGACTCTGGAGAAGCTGGCGAAAGGGGATTACAAGAAGTGGATGGAGGAGGGGGTAAAACAAGTAATGAACAAAGTCTTCAAGCTTCAAAGTAAGCGGTAAAATGTATTGACTTTTATTTTGGTTGCAGCATAACAGGTCAAAGGCTACTAATTTGCTTATAAATAAACTAAGAAACCAACACCTGATTGCACCCTAAGCTAAAACAAATGAAGCTGGTACTATGAGGGTTCCAAGAAAACATTTTGCAACTATATTGAGCTGGCTAAAAGCTTAAAAAGAGCTTATGAAAAGGGGGTTGTGGGAACACTTGGGATGTCGTGATTTGACAGAAAAAGGGAACTAATGGCGAGACTGTAGGGCATATTTAGGCTATAAAATTCATCATTTACTGAAACCTCCCACGTAATGGTGTTACACTAGGTTTTGATATATTATTGGCATCTCAAAAATATTAATGGTAAAAGAAAGATTGTTTCCGAGTACCCGAAAGACCTTTTGAACTTGGTACAAAATAATCGTTAGATATTAGTTTCATTATGCGTGCAAGGTGATTCCCTTTATAATTGTGTGTTTACATACCCTTTTCCTATTTTTCAGGTTCCTACCTGTTCGTTGGCGAAGTTAAAAGAGAAGCTGAAATGAGGAAAAGGTTTGCAGCCTCTCTGCTATTAGCCTCAAAATGCTGCAAGAAAAAGACAAGCAGAAAAATGTCATCGGAATAACGGTATGTTTTTAACACGCACGCTAAGAGAATAAGTCATTAGGTGGGCTGATTTATTCAACAGCTGCATCACAAGCATTGGGTCTCTTACAGATTCTGTGGCTCATACTATCCATCTCAAGCATGCTCTAGCAACATCATGCAGCGAACTGCACCAAAAATAATTTAAAATTTAAATTTTCAAAAAAAAAAAAAAAAAATTAATTTTGGGCCCTTAAATTTTGTTTCAAATTTTTATTAAATTTTTTTTTTAAAGAAATTTAAACTTTTTTTTGGGTTTGAATAAAAATAAAAAAATTTTCCCCTTTTCCCCAAATTTTCTTTTTTTTCTATAACTTTAACTTTAAAATCAAAAGGGGAAAATTAAAAAAATTTTAAATTTTTGAAAAAATTTTTCTTTTTTAAAATTAAAACAAAAATTTAAAAACAAAAAAACCCCAAAATGGGATTAAAAAAAACGAACAAAAATAATTTTAAATTCTAAACCTTTGGAAAAAAAAATTTAGTTTTGAAACAAAAACCCAAAACCGCCCGGGTTTTACAAACCCGGATTTTTGGGAAAAAAAAAGGGAAAAAATTTTAACCTTTTGGTTTATAATCAAAATTGATTAAAACCCCAAAAAAAAAAAATTTTTTTTAAATTAAAAAAAAAAAATTTTTCAAAATTTCCCCCTTCTTGGGTTGGGAACCCAAAATTTTTTTTTCCCCAAAAATTTATTAATTTTTTTAAAAACAAAAACCCAAATTTCCGGGTTTTTAAACAAAATAATTTTTAAAAATTTTAAAATACCCCTTTTTAAAAAGGGGGTTGCTACTTTAAACCAAAATTTTCATCCCGGTATTTTAAAAAATAAACATTTTTTTTTTTAAACCCAAAAATAAAAGAAATTTTGGATCCATTTAATTAAATTTTATTTCTTTTTTTCCCCAAAAAAATTAAAGTATTCTAAAAATTTTTGGAAACATTTGCAAAACCAAACCCAAAAGGGAATTTGAAAAAAATTTTCAACCCAACAAAATAATATAATTTAAAAAATTTAAAAAAAACTTTAAAAACAAATTAAATTTTTAATAAATGCCCATAATCTTTAAAACCCAAAACTATTTACAAAACCCAAAAAAACCCTAGTAAAAATCCTTAAATAATTTTTGAATTTTTCTTTGTGGTTGTAACTGTTGTCATTTTAGGCTGTTTTTGAAGTGTGTTTTTGTCATTTGGTTCATGTATCTTTTATCTTGTTACAAATACTTAATATAAATTTACTGTTGCAAAAAGCAACAGAAAGGTAAAAAATCTTAACTAGAGTAAGTGATTAAAAGGTTTAACCCATCCACTACAATAACTTACAATCGAGACCTTTACAGCATCAATCGTAAAGTTCAAAACCAAACACAAGACGAACATTTCAAACATCTTAATGAGTGATAACATATCTTGATTAAATGTTAAACTGGTCCACTATAAGATTCAATTAACTGTTACCATAGGCTGCGATCATAGTTTCACTTGACTTGTCAAGATCCTCGTAGTGGCGTTTGGGCACAGATGTTGCTAGCTATATCTGTAATACCTGCACACTTGCTGCTAGCACTTCATCTGCAATACCTATTAAATAAGCAACACGATAATAGCATAACAACGTCAAGATATATACAAAGCTCAACGCTGTAGCTCAGATTTCAGAGGCCCTGTGCGAAAAATTATGTTGTAACTAAATATGATAGTCAAAGATCTCATATCAACTATTGAAAAGAAAACGTTGTATTTTAACAATATAGCTTCAATTTTGACAAATATACAAAACATAGAATCATATATCATTAACATTTTTTTTTTGTCTGAAGTAAATTTTGAGGCACCGAATATACTAGGAGATTTATATTTTGAGGCCCTGTGCGATTGCACGCCTCGCACACCCTCATAGACGACTCTGATATAGTTGCTCTTATATAGTTGATTAATAAAAAAACAATATATTTTTGTTCCGACATTATATTAGTCCTCTTAATAGTCTCGGCCCTTGAGTCCTCTTAATAGTCTCGGCAGCCTGCTTTTTCTTGGTGACTTTGGCTAGACATAGCTTATTCTCACTTGTGATGAACTTGAATACACATTCATCGCCTTCAGTTAACTTATGTTGGTTTGTGGAGTTATAAACACACGAACGATTAGAAGTGTGTGAGCCGATGGGGCACACACGATAAACATGAGAGTACGTGCTTAACGTATAAAAGACTTGAATATATATACCCGATATACATGCATGATTACCCGACATGTTATCGACCCATGGGCTTGTCCAATGTATGGAATGGGTCGGTTTGAATGTTATTTGGGCCTAGTTTGTCCAACAACTAATCGGATAAGAGATCGTGGGTTTGTAACTTGTAGACCAAGACAAGAATCCTAGTTTGATTAAGTCTTGTGTCCTATATATAAACAAATACACCACATCTTAATTCATGCGTATCATCTACAACTCATGGGCATGCATGTACGATATATTCCCACTTCAAGATATATTGATGTGCATAATATATTCTCATGCATGCACTAATCCCTAAACCAATTATCTTAATACCATGTACTACCTGATCGTTTTCTTTTACAAAAGAATGAGTAGGTTTTGTTTGGTTTTGATAAAACCTTTACTTGCATCGTTAATTTGATCCAAGTGTATTAGGTTTCGATATCTTGTTCCAGAGTTCCTAGTTGAATCGATTTGGAAGCAAGCTCGAGTTGGATTTGTGTTCGAATATCTTGGACAAAGAGGGAGGATATCGGACCTCATTGTCCGATATCGGTGTTTTGTTTGAAGTCGTTCTCGGGCAAAGAAGACAAGGTCTTGGGGTTTTCTTGTTCGAGTTTATTCAAGTAATATTCAAGGGTTGATAGTTTTACGCTCTCGACTAGCCTCTTATCGAACGTGCTCGCTTTACGTGTTGTGTGTGATACTCTTCGAGGTATCTATTTTAGATACTTAAGGTTTCGTATTGGTTTCTTGTTCCGTTAATAGAGATCAATTGCCAAGCAAGGTTAGGGTTTCTTTTATCTCTTTTAATTAATTAATATTGTATTAATTATTTGTTTATTAAATACGTGCTTAACATAATTGCATTAACTAGATCCTTATCCGCCAGCACTCGAGAGGTTAATGGTTAACCGCTTCTAAAATCCCAACAAAGTGGCATCACGAGTCAACTCGCTTTTGCGATTATGGGTTACACGTTTCGATATTAATAAACATGTTTTAAAAGGGTCGTGATGAAACCTAGTTTAGTTATTTTGTTTTATTTTAATTTTGACAACTACATGCAATACTTGTCAATTTTTAATAAATAATAACTAGTCACACGTAAATTAAAATTATATTGATAATTAGAATTAATTTGTTAATTAGAATTTAATTTACACGTGAATTATAATTACTTTGTTAATTAAAATTAAATTGTTAATTAAGAATTACATGTTAAATTAAAATTACTTGCTAATTAGAATTAAAAGTTAATTTGTATTTATTAATTGCTAATTAGAATTATTGTGATAATTAGAATTACATATTGATTAAATACATATATTGCGTAATTACTTGTTAATTGAGATTGCCATGCTTTTATGTGTTTTTCCGGCCACAAGACCCACTCAATTGCTTTTCTAAGTGATGTATGGGGCGATCTAGGTACTGCATCCTAGTGACGGTCTTATGGTTCTCCGTTTGGGGAAGACTCGCAAGAGGACTCGGAACAATATGTGGTTATTTATATTGATGTTTATGCTTGTATGTTTGTGATTCCTATATGTGCATTATTACTTGCTTTGACACCTAATTGTATGCAATATGGAAGAATACATATCGTAACCATAACATTAATATTGGTCTTTATTTACACGCCAAAATACCATGCTCATTGTGACCGCTATTTGTTTCGTGGAAAATTGTTTTGTAAAATAAAGTGACCTAATATATGAAACACGCTTTCAAGAATTTAAAACTAGACGCTATGGACACTTGGGATGTACGGCCCACCCACTAGAACAAACTAGAAAGGGGTTTAAAGAAGTGAGCACGCCTCACCGAAAGGATGTCTAAGGTTATGCTTCAGCTTACTCCGGTCCCTCCGCCTCCCGTATGCTCGATTGAGCTACCGTGAACCATGATGATCACTATGATGTCATTACCAAAAGTTTTAAAATTAGTGTTACAAAGTTGTTTTGCATGCTTCTTTGTACACGAATTTTACCACATTTATGTGTGCATACCTATTTGTTAATATTAAGTCTATGCCACCCAACTATGGACACGCACTTGATTGACTTCTCCGGTCGACCTAAGGGCCTTTCCAACCCATGGTAATTATTTCTCACCGTCGACCTCGGTTATTTTTACACGCTCATACTTGGTCGACTTATATCGAGTTAACTCGGTCGACCTCGGACCCGAGGCATAAGATGAGAACTAAACATGCTTTTGACATTATTACTTGATACTAATGCCTTAAACAGCCTCATAAATCTAAGAGTTGCATTTTGCAATTAACGCCGCCGCTACCTCTTGTCTTATTTTTTACACACCGGTCGACCTATGGTAATTAAGTGGGGTTGCAAGATGGATCTTAGTCTTAATTAGTAATTAATTGGGTAGTTAATTCTTTTAAGAATGTAATTATCGAAAATACTAGATTTGAACTTTTATGTTCGATTAATTGTGTTATTGCAACATAATTGTAAAAAATTTGTTTTTCTTTGAAAGACAAACTTAGTCTCTTTTCCTAGTAAGAAGAGTGAGACTTATACCTATCTTTTCTCCTTAGTTGACAAACTAAGATAGGATTCCAAAATTGATAAACTCTTATATGATCTTTCATTACCCTTTTCGTGGTCTAGAGTTAATTGAAAGATAGAATATTTTGTGTAACTAGAAACATTGTGTTTAGAGCTACCAAAATAAATAACATCCTGCAATTGTCACGATGTATGAGTTTAAACCGCAAAGAGTAAAGGAATTACTAGCATATGCTATGTAATCTTCTTGGACTCTTATTATTCCTAAAGTGCTAATTACCCTTGGGGCTATGTAGACGATAAAGGAGGAATACATGCTAAAGATTCAAGTTAATTGAATAAAAGAATGGCTAGTCCATTGTCTACATAAGTATAACTTCATATACTCTGCTCAATACCTAAGTACATGTTACTTGTAGGCAATTGAAGAGAATAGGAAAGTATATATAAACTGCTATATGCTTTCTAATGGAAATGTAACACTTACAATGTTGACAAATCCAGTGGGAGGTTGCATTTATGACCGAAATATCATTCATGTAATGTTGTCAATTTCGTGGGAGCTACGGATTTATTCCTTGATAGTCACCCATATCATTTCAAACTAGCTTTGAAATAATCCATTACTTTCCGAATATGAACAACCATTGCTTAAAGGAAAATGCATTTTATTTTATAAGATAACACGTTGCCTTCCTCGCCGCTTCCTCGAATCGTTATCTATAGAATAATAATCCACAATTCCTTATTACAAAGTTATGGTTCTAAACTACTTATGGTATATATGACATTAATCATATCGCTTGAACAATCAATCACGTGTTGTTTGTTTTCATAATATGATGTTGTACCTTTCACAAGTGGGAGAAATCTCAAAGTGTGAACAATCAATCACGGAACAACAATATTATTGGTATCTCTTGACCGCAAGGTAAGGAAACTAATAATTTTACTAGGACTTAAACACGTTAGATGTTTAATGCCCTACTACATGTAAATAAGAATTCTACTAGGACTTAAACACATGAGATGTTTATTGCCCTACTACATTCTAATAATGATTCTACTAGGACTTGAACACGCTAGATGTTTGTTGCCCTACTACATTCAAATGTCATGATATAGTGATAAGATACTTCAACATTTGACTACATGTTTTAGTCAACATAATTATAGTTATATGATAATGATCATGATTCTGAAGTATAAAATTAACTTGAAATTACTATAGAACTCAAGAGTTTATGCTCATGATTACTTTTGTTAGTATAATTATGCTTACATGTTAAGACATAATTATAAAGTCCTTGAATTAATCAATGACTTATAACATAAAGTATATATAGTAAATGTGTTATGTCTTCTCGTTAACACATAAACATGAGGCTTTGAATTATTCAAAGACCGATAATGTATTATTGAAATGTTATGTTTTCTTGTTAACACATGAACATATAATCATTGAACAGCTTATGTCTTCTTGTGAACACGTGAACATAAGGTTCTTGTATTGTTCAATGAATATACATTATTGCATGCACTTGGTCGTAAATACTTTAAATGCAATTTGGCTTGACCCAATTGACAAGTATTTGGTCCAAAGAGAATTAAGTTATCTATAGAATTCGATATAGTTTCACAATTCTAATAACTCATAGGATACCACTTCATTATGGTATGTCTAATGTGTTAGATCAAACCTTATTCATATCGTTTGGTTACTGATAGCTTTAATTGCTCTACCTCCAAAACATATCAAGGTTAGAAATTGCGTGTGTCATGGATACACTCAATAGAGTTCAAACCTAGAAGGTATTCAAGACAACCTATAACTGAAAACCCTAATTCATTAGGGATTTGAGGTTTTAACACTTAAACCAATTGAATCATAAACCATTTAGGTTTTTTGATTTTTCTATACTTCCTAGCTTGAAGATTGTAGTTTTGGTGTTCTTCCTAGCTTGACGAAACACAAAACTATTGCTAGAATTTTGGTTAAAGAGTGATACTAAATTAGAGTTTTCCATAAACCCTAATTTGAGTTGTTGGAAGGAATTCCATAATGTCTTGATTTAAGTTCGAATTTGTTAAAGTCTTATGAAGCATTTTGTTAACAAATATTGAGATGAGAACTTAAAATGTATTTTGTGGTTCTCCATAAAGAACAATTTATTGTTGCTTAAATACTTAGTATTTAGAGAATTGTATCTACTTACAAAAGTAAGTGGAGTATATACATATCTCAAAGGTTTTGAGAACAAAATACTTAACCTTCTAAAATCTACTTATTAATGTCATACTAAGGTTAAACATGGAAATGTTGATCAAGTATAATGATTACTCTCATTCATAAACCGAAGGATGCCTCATCACTTGAGTGATATTTTATATCAATGCTGAGGAATATAAGTTAGAAGATTGTTGTAAATCAACTAACTACTAAAATACATTATCACATCTTGAATCTGATAAATATTTTAGAATTATGAATGATAAGATGCAGTCCTTAAAAGGCAAATCGAGTTTTGAGCTTGATTGTTATTTAGCCTAACAGTTAACCTATGAGGTTGGTATGAGTTTCTTTTAAAGAATGACTCACAAGGACAAAATTGTATACATATTAATGTTTGACATTTTATAAGATTTTTTAATCATACTTAAGCAATTGACTGTGATTAAATTTTCTTATATAATACACGCATTAATTATATAAAGATATTTAATTGTCATACATGTGATTTGTATGTTGAATATGACAATTAGATTTTATAACTCTTTCTTTATGATTACCTTTGCGAGGACGGTGTTTAATCAAAAGGGTTATGAATCTATATTATCTTTATGTAGTATACAAATTTGAGCAATCCAAGTTTTGGATTGTATCATGCATCTAGGAGTTGAGATCTTGAATTTAATTACAATATGATTCGGTTGAATTAAGATAACTCTTGAGTACATCCGACATTGAGTGGGAGCATTGTGTTTATCCTTAAAATTTACATGTTGAAGATATCATTCTATTTAAGCTAGATATTGATCCTTAAGCTTGGAATGAAACTTCACTTGGAATTTAGGAATAAAACAAACAACCTTGGAATAAACAAATGCGAAAAATAAGTTCGACACAAATGCAATATATCATTTAAGCAAGTCTTAAAGTGGTATATTTCACTTGAATAATTTACATGGATGGAAACCTTGTGTTTTTAAACTAAGGATTCATCATGTATATATATTATATTGTGTATAAGACTAGTTGTTGCTTTTGTATAAGAACAAAATGAGCTGACAACAACAATATCTAATTGAGAGTGTTTAGATTATTGTTTTTATAAATCTTTACGAATTATAAAGCATAGTGTTGTATAAGTACAAATGATGCTAGAGGATTATTAATACTAGTTGTAGTAGGATTTCATCTTTTATGATAAATCTGCTTAACTAGTTATGCTTAAAATAGAGCATTGTTGCATTACACATTAATGAATGAGAATACTTTACACTTTTAGAAACCAGAAGATGATCACAAGATGTCGTTGATTTCTAATACCTCATGCAAGGTAAGACGACATCTCCATACTATAATTCTTGCAATGGTATGAGCATATGAGATAAGACACTCATCTTATATTTCAAATCACTCACTATATGTGAAATTTGAAACAAGTATTCGGAAAGTTTACTCTGATGACTATTTAGTTTTTCTTTAAAGAAAGGTTGAGAATGTTGGAAACATTAGACTTCAACTTACTAAATGAGTTTCATGCATATCTGCTTTAGTATTTGGATAATTGGGATTGATAGACAATTATTACTTTATGATGAATAAAGATACTTGGTATTTGTTATTTATTCATATAATAATTGTTATCCTATATTTGCATGTTTAATCCTTGAATAATTTTATTATTCTAAATATGTCCATTGTCGGTTAACAATATGGGAATATTGTTATGTAAGGCAAATGTGAGTGTTGGTTATATTCTAACGAGAATGTGGATTGTTCCCACCAAACTCATATGTATTCACTAGAGATGCATATTGATTCCCCAACTTTCAAACATTTACTTTTGGATCCTTGTCATAAGTAAAATATTGAAAATGGTTTGTTATCTTCATCCTTAGACTTGAGATACAAGCAAGTTCTTATGTGTGGATATCATTTTTGTAAGTATACGCAAAACGCTATCCGAATAAGGTAGTTATAAAGCTATATTTCGGAGTGATGTGAAGCAAGATCCACAACACTTGTAGTCAATAAAGGATTTGTTACTCCACTTGATATGTGCAGAAGATACCATGGCGCTCTCCGCATTTAATCGATAAATGTTTGGCCAAACCCAAAGGGTAATGCAAGATGATACTTGATTACATTTGGTATATCTAATTAAATTCTATAACGAGATTCTAAATGGTTAAACTATATGGAATGATTTGAGATCCATAATCCATGGTTTAACGGTATCTATAACAAAGGATGATTAGAGCAAGACATTGAATGACCATGCTAATCGAGAAACTTTTATGAAACTATTCTCTCGTACACTTTTAGTTAAAAAGCGAGTGAGAGCGTTTGCTAGGCGCTTCCGTCGTTAGTTTTGTGCGCCATTCGACACACCAACTCCCAAGTGGGAGTGTTGGTTTGTGGGAGTTATAAACACACGAACGACTAGAAGTGTGTGAGCCGATGGGGCACACACGATAAACATGAGAGTACGTGCTTAACGATAAAAGACTTGAATATATATACCGATATACATGCATGATTACCCGACATGTTATCGACCCATGGGCTTGTCCAATGTATGGAATGGGTCGGTTTGAATGTTATTTGGGCCTAGTTTGTCCAACAACTAATCGGATAAGAGATCTGTGGGTTTGTAACTTGTAGACCAAGACAAGAATCCTAGTTTGATTAAGTCTTGTGTCCTATATATAAACAAATACACCACATCTTAATTCATGCGATCATCTACAACTCATGGGCATGCATGTACGATATATTCCCACTTCAAGATATATTGATGTGCATAATATATTCTCATGCATGCACTAATCCCTAAACCAATTATCTTAATACCATGTACTACCCGATCGTTTTCTTTTACAAAAGAATGAGTAGGTTTTGTTTGGTTTTGATAAAACCTTTACTTGCATCGTTAATTTGATCCAAGTGTATTAGGTTTCGATATCTTGTTCCGAGTTCCTAGTTGAATCGATTTGGAAGCAAGCTTTCGAGTTGGATTTGTGTTCGAATATCTTGGACAAAGAGGGAGGATATCGGACCTCATTGTCCGATATCGGTGTTTTGTTTGAAGTCGTTCTCGGGTAAAAGAAGACAAGGTCTTGGGGTTTTTCTTGTTCGAGTTTATTCAAGTAATATTCAAGGGTTGATAGTTTTACGTTCTCGACTAGCCTCTTATCGAACGTGCTCGCTTTTACGTGTTGTGTGTGATACTCTTCGAGGTATCTATTTTAGATACTTAAGGTTTCGTATTGGTTTCTTGTTCCGTTAATAGAGATCAATTGTCAAGCAAGGTTAGGGTTTCTTTTATCTCTTTAATTAATTAATATTGTATTAATTATTTGTTTATTAAATACGTGTTTAACATAATTGCATTAACTAGATCCTTATCCGTCACGCACATCAGAGGTTAATGGTTAATCGCTTCTAAAATCCCAACAAATTTGCAGTATATATCGTCACTTTGAAGGCGGAATCATTAATGAGCCAAAAACAAGCATATCACCAAACTGCAAATCAGCATCTTTAACAAGATTTAACCATCCATCAGTAAAAGAATATCTCTCACCAACTTTTTCAATCTTCAATCGCCATTTAAACCCTTCTTTTGCAGATCGGACGATTGGGTCTTTAGTCATTTGGTTCCTCAAGTATCTCTTGTAAAAGTCATGTGGTAGCGGCTGCCAAAATAGAATCATGTCATGGATTTATTCACATAAAGAACTAACTGCAAACACATAAAACACATTAAGTACGTACCAAGTAAGGACGAGTTTCGTCTATGATAATCTTGAAGAAAGATGGATACGTACGAGGAGCCATTTTTAATGATTCTTAAACTTTAGTGAAGTGTGATATGAAGAAACTGTTTTATGGAGATATAATATGAGCAAAGGGAGATATACCCTATCTCTTACTTATAACATGAGGGAAGTTACAAATACCTAAATTTGCTTGATGGAAACATACATGAATAGACAAGGTACATGTCTATAGAATTAATGGTTTGATACCAATAATATAAAGTTTTAAATTTGCTCTACAGAAAATGGCCGTTACAAAAGTAATATTAAGATTTCAGTTCTCTAATGAATTAAAAATGATAGTAGTATATCAACCAACGTTACGTGTTACCTACATATTGTTGATTTTGTTTATGTGACTATTGTTAGTGGTGACCTCTTTCTCATTCCTAGACTATACTTATCACAACTAGCTAACCTTCTTAATTGATATTTGTCCTGTTTATTATTAAAAGTGTTTAAAGAGCTCCATTTGTCATCATTTTTACATTATGCCCAAGTTAACATTTAAGTCATTTATCTGAAAAGGAAGGATTTGATCTGATTTAAGTTTGTGTGGTGATGGGTTCGAACCCCTGAAATTAGTCGATCAAATTGTCAGAAATCATGGCTAAAAGAAAATTACCTTATTTGTGTTTTAATTGTATTTACATTTGACATTACATTTTAAGTTTACAAACCTATAAACTATATGTGGATGCTTCAAAGAAATATTCGCATTCAAAGTTTTTATATCTTAAAAAAGTAAACCAGCTAAGATGATGGTGACAAATTAGATATATGGTAAACTATAGTAAAGTTTAACTAAAGTTACGTATATGAAAAATAAAAGAAATAATTAAGTATTTATATTTACTGTAACATTCAATAAAAACATTGTTGTGAGTTCTATTTAATTATCACATGCTAGAAAATCGTGCCCTACATGTAGTACTCAAAATAGAAGTGCTTACTAAATAGTGGAATCGAATAAAAATCATAAAGCATAAAGCGAGAGGGTAGTATTTATTGATATTAATAATGGCCTTTCCATTTTTATTTAAAGGTCCTTTTGACACAAAAAATTAGCTAGCCACATTTTTAACAATGCCATTAAGACATTTCACATATGACGATAAATACTTTGTCTATCAAAGAAAAAATTACACTAATAGTTACTTTATTATTTTTTCAGTTCTTAAGAAATCAAAATGGATAGAGTAAATAGCAAAAAATATCCTTATAGTTTGGTCAAATTGCATGTTAGTTCTCATTTTTTCTAAAGTGCAGTGAACGTTCCTGCATGAAACTTTTGGTTGCATATTGTGACTCAATTGAAATGACTAATTTACCATCTGTCCACTTCACTTTTAATTTCCACTTAATTTTTGATTTTCTTAAACGGAAAATCAAGAACATCAAAGAATATTATTGAAAGTTTCATCACTCCTAAAACAACAATACCATCACGAAATAGTTGAAGTTTTAAAGAATAAATATAAGAAATTAAAGAACACCATTAACAAATAAAATTCACTAAAACGAGTCATTAATGAAACCACAAATATGAAAAATACAATTAATCCAAACATACATTCTTGAACACCATCAACAATACCTATACTACTTTTAAGAACAAAAACATTAACCCTAAATCACCACTTCTAGAATTCTACTCTTGTTGTGACTTTCTATATGTACATCACACACACAGATGAGTTGGGTTCAGGTTCTTGATATTAGATCTAGATCTGGTTCGATTTGGTGGTATTTGATTGAGGGAAATATAATGATGATATGGTTTCTTGGTTATTGATATTTTACTTATGTGAAAATTAAAATGGAAAGAACATAGAGGGTGATTTAGTCTTGTCAATTCGGTTAAGGACCGCATATGTAGCTCAAGGTTTCCTACAAAGACCTTCGTTGAACATGCAATTTTACCAAACCACATGGAAGATTTTGGCATTTTACATTCACAGTACGGTGTGAAACTTTTTGGAATGGTGAGCGGTGAGCAATGAGCATTTCTGATTTTAGTAATCGTTTGACAAAAAAGCTGTGAGCTTTGCTAATTTATAGAAAAGCTAATTTTCCATTGATTCCTTAAAAAGCACTGAGCCGTAAGCTGTGGCTACTGCTCACAGCTTATAGCTACTGCTTGACCGACAACATCGCCACCGCCATCGCTCAAATTTACTTCTAACAAACACACCTCAATAGTTACGTATAGTTCAAAAAATATCGCATCGACTACTCGCTCTATAACACCTATACATTTTGGTTATGAGTTAACTATCATGTTTTAACGTCAAACAAAAAGTATATTTTCCTACGAACAACGATACAAGTTAATGATCTTATAATTTTTTATAAACTGTAATCGAGAAGGGTCCATGTTCAAGTTATTTCAGAGAATCGAGCTTAGTTAGCTATGATCTATTATGAAAGTTGAGCTTATTTAGCTATAGTTTATGCATCCTATCGGTTGTGCCAATGCATTTTTAGATTTGTTTTCTACTGATCATCCCAATATTTTTATTTTGGTTTATTTATAACCTTTTTTTTTTATAAAGCATACATATCTCCAACTAAACTCAACCTTCAATTCAAGTCTTAGTGTTTAAGATTCAAACAATATACCTCACAAGTTTTCAATTTAAAAAAAAATCAAATATGATTTCCTTTTTGTTTACTCATACTTCATACCCAAAAATACACATTCTTCTTTTAAAAAGATAGAAAATTATAACAGGCCCATTGTTAGAATATTTGCATGTAATAGTTAGGATATAAGTTTTGAAGGCTAGTTGTAGTTTAACTCAAACTTAAGAAAATTAGTCATACATTAGGAAATTTCTTGACCTCTTCAATTGTAAATTTCTTATTTATCAAGGATTAAGTTTGTCCCCCTCGTTCTCAAAATATAGAGATGGTGGTGGTAGGCGAAGAAATTTCCTAGATTCAAACATTGCATGCACACATAACTAGGTTTATCCTGGATTCAAACATTGCATGCACACATAACTAAAACATTCTTTTACATATAATTAACAATTGAAGAGGTCTATATTTTGCATGCACACATAACTCTATAACTAGGTTTATCCTAGATTCAATTGTAAACATTGCATGCACATATATATAAAACATTCTTTTACATATAATTAACAAACATATATAACCTAATACAAAGTTATAACATTCATTATATGCAATGGCTATCTTGCATAGACATAATCACGTAATTAAACAAGCCTAAAATTCACACGCCTATAAAAAGACTTTACCTCTAAAGTTGGTTATCAAACAAACTTAAGTATCTGCTTAGGTTGCTATCAAACATGGTTGCTTGTGTGGCCTTCCACGCGCGGTCGCTTCACTAGCTAGATCGGCACTACCGGCTTGCTGACGTGTGGATGTCCCCTCTTTATCTTCATACCCTTCGTTGTCGGAGTCTTGCTTTGTGACTTTGGCTAAGCACAACTTCTTTTCACTTCTGATGTATTTGAATAATCTCCTTCGGAGAGCTTATTATGTTGCCAAAACATACACCACCCCGTTGACAAATAGTAGTGTTTGGTCCAAAAGGACGTATCCAACCGAATGCCCATTCGCCACTCTTTCCTGGAAAGATTCTTCATCATGATGGTACCTTAACGATCAATTCCGCGCAACCCCACAAAGTTTTTGGGCAGCCGCTAATAATATCGATCAACATAAAAACGTGTTAAACTACTTTACTAATGTTATCATGATGTTTAACCACTGGTTCGTCTCAAGTGTATCTACTAAACTACTTTAATAATATTTGTAACATTATTTAACCCTTTATATTAAGGTATTTATGTTACCAAAATCTAATTAATACATTCTAGCCAATTATTCAACCCTAGTGTTTTCTTCTCCAAACTGTTCATTTAACTAACCTTGGGTGAAACAAAATCCTTTTTACATATACAACATAAATTGCTTATTTCAAACTATAAAATAGCTAAATTTTATCATGTACCGTTTATAAATATGATAGATTAAGATGAACTATGTTACATAAAAATAAAAAATAGTATGTAAATAAGAAATAAAAATTACAATTAACGCTCCGTAAATGCTCCACAAGGTCTTCTCAAAGATTGTCATGCAATTTTCTATCTCGAATTTCTTTGCTTTTTCTAACATGTAAATCATATCTTTCGACCAAGTGTTTGGTATGTTTGTACTTGGATCAACGAACAAATCTCTTAAATTTACTTGAAATTCTTCGTCTTCCAGTGTCATGTTGTTGGAATTTTATACTCATAACAATTACATAAAACAAATAACATCATCAAAGCATGCGTGAGTAAATAGGAATAATATATGTAAGTAATTAATCGAACAAGAAAGTGCGTACTTTTAGCAATTCAAGAATCAAACGATGATTAGAACAAGAACAAAACCCAAAACCCAAACTTTAGGGTTTATATATTCGACCTACACAAAAGTCGACCACCAAGATTACAAGCTCAAGCGTGCTTGTCATTCGTTCTGTACACACGTATTATTAGCGATTTGATGTGAAAAACTAGTTTTTGAATCACAAATAAACCAAACACTTGTGTCTTGAGTTTGGAAAATCGAAACCCTATGGGGAGGGTTGGAACCGATCGGCCAAAAACAAGAGAGGAGAGGAGAAAGAAATTAGGTTATTAGTGATCCAAGGTTAGGAGAATAATGAATACAAGATTGTATTTATAGTTTCTCAAAACTTGGTGACCAAGAAATCCACCTCCTTGGGTTGGGTAGCCCACGATCGTCAAACAATCCCAAAGGATTCGGATCCTTCTTGTCCACTAATTTCATCTCTAGTCCTCGTAGTTTACATTTAACGCCGTTAGTCAAAACTCGTTAAATATTAACTATCGTTATGTTTTATTTCGTGACTAATAATTAATAATAACATTTTATATATTAATTATTAACATCAACTCTCATACGTAATGTGTGCAATCCCAAGTCTCGAGTTCGAATCCGGACATACATATATTTAAATATCCATAAAACCTTTCAGCTCCACTTGGATATTACTAAATATAGTAATGACATTGGTTAGTCTAGCTTTCACACGCCAACGCCTCAGATCAAATCGAGTATGGTTTCTGGAATAAACCATTTAATGATTCATCATTTTACTTATCCTTTTGTTACTAATACTACATTAACTATGAATATGGATCAAGTCATTTCATAAGTTAATATTCATGCTCGTTGTATTCGATTGAACAAGATTACCAAATCATCTGAACGTATTCCAGATAGATCTTGGGTATGGCCATACAAACATCTTGTCAACCCTACGAGGGGCCCAAATATAGTATTATGCTTTGAAACAAATTCAAATGAACAAATTCTCTTGACTACAAACATAACTCATGAACTTTGCAAGACTTGTGAAAATAGCCCTTATAACTACTAGTTACGGATAACGTTAGACTATCTTACATAAATGCACTACATTTATATCAGTTATCTGGTATCTCAAGTCTGAGGATAAACACTTCATGATATACTTAATGACAAAAATCCAAAAGTATCATCATGTAAAGTTGGGATGAGTCCTATATTCAATTCATTGAATATCAGGTGAATCTGGTATGTCCCACGCATCAATATACTTTAAAAGTATATTCTACTAAAACTCAGATTTGTCTTAATTCAATGACATTCCCACATCATTGATCAACAACGGACTATTTAGAATAACATAAGTTATTCACGGATTAAACATGCAAATATAGGATATAATATTAAGAAAATGAAAATAAACATAAACAACTATTTTATTTCATTAAAGTAATATTTGTTCATAACATCCTTTATCCAAATACTAATCACAGATCGCATGAAACTACTAGCTAAACGAAGTCCTATCCCATCAAGATGGTCGAAGTTTTTCCTTTGGCAAAGGCTTCAGAAGGGATCACTAGATTATCATCTGTATGAACTTTGAGTAGATTGATTTCACCTATGTCAACTTGTTCTCGAACATAGTGATATCGACGAGGAAAATGTCGCGCGCCTTCATGACTCCAGGCTCATTGGCAAATGTTATTGCAGCAGAGTTGTCACAATATACATTTAAAGGTAATTCGATTGAGGCATTACTCGAGTCCGAAATGAATTTCCTAATCCAACGACTTCATCGCGACTTACAAGCGACTATGTACTCAACCAGTAATAGACATCGCAACCGTTGTTTGCTTCTTGCTCTTCAGTCAATAATCGCTCCTCCATTAATGACAAAGACATAACCCGTCGAGACTTCAGATCATCTTTATCGCTTTGGAATGACGATCATAAAACCCAGAACATCAAGTTCGCATCTGGATTTCCTCCATACACTAGAAACATTTCTTTAGTAGCCTTAGATACTTAAGAATGTTCTTATGACTTTCGTGTTTCACACCGGGTTCTGTTGATACCGGTCGGTGATATTTTGTGCAAACGCCACATCGTGCCTTGTACATCTTACACATACATGATAGATCCTCTGTACCAAGCATAAGGAACTTTCTTCATGTGTGCCACCTCTTCAGTGTTGACGCGCATAGTTTATTACTTAAGCCATGTTCAACTTGCATCGGCAAATATCCCTTCTTGGAATTTTGCATCTTGAATCTCTTCAATATTTTATCAATGTAAGCACTTTGGCTTAGTCGAATTAACGCCTTGATCTATCTCGGTAGATCTTGATTCCCAGAATAAATGTCGCTTCCCTAAGTCCTTCATAGAAAAGCACTCTCCAAGATAAGACTTTACATCTTGCATACTTGGAATGTCTTTTCCCATGATCAATATGTCATCGACATATAAGACAAGGAAAATAACATGACTCCACTAGCTTTGTGATACACACATGGCTCATCAAAATTTTGAGTGAAACCAAATTTCTTGATTTCTTCATCAAACTTCTTGTTCCATTGCCTTGATGCTTGCTTCAATCCATAAATGGATCTTTGAAGTTTGCATACACGCCGGAAACTTTGGATTCACAAACCCTTCAGTGCGCCATAGATGTCCTCATCTAGGCGACCGTTTAAGAAGGAAGTTTTGACATCCATTTGCCATATCTCATAGTCATAGTACGCGACTATGGCTATAAGAATCCTAATAGCTCTAATGTCTCGCTACAAGAGAAAATGTCTCCTCGTAGTCTACCCCATAGGTTTGAGTATATACCCTTGGGCTACAAGGCGAGCTTTATAGGTGTGTGCATTGCCATCCATGTCGGTCTTTATCTTAAAGAGCCACTTACTTCCAACCACCTTAGCATTTGGAGGTAAGTCAACCTCTATCCGACTTCGTTATCTTTCATGGATTGTATTTCCCATTCATTGCAACTCGTCATTTTCCTTTTCGTGACTCATCATGGCGGCTTTATAGTTAGCGAGTTCACCAAGATCACCTAACAAATTTTCCTCGGCTTCTACGTTGAGACATAGACTCAGTGCACGCCGTAGTTCTTGCGGATCTGAATGGGAACCACTTCAATCTCGGGTGGAGCGCCTGGACTTTCGTGTTCTACTTGAGGTTGGCCGATGTTTCGAAGGTGTTGTATCTTCTTGATCATATTCCGGATCATAAACTCTCCCATCGAATTCATGAGATATGAGATCCTTTTCAAGAAAGTCTCCATACCTAGCAACAATTACTTTGTTTCGGTGGAAAGTAGAAGTAGTAACCCATAGTTTCCTTTGGGTATCCTACGAAGACACACTTACAGATCTTTGTTGCGACTTATCGCCAGAGTCACGCTTAACAAACACCTCACAACCCTGCACCTTTAAGTAAGACAAGTTGGGAGCTTTCCCATACCACACTTCATAAGGAGTCTTATCAACCTTCTTAGTTGGAACCATATTCAATATGCGAACAGCGGTTTCAAAGCATAATCCCAAAAGGATAAGGGAAGAGTTGTAAGATTAAACATCGATCGCACCATGTCTAGCAATGTACGATTCTTCTCTCGATACACCATTTTGTTGTGGAGTATATGGAGATGTGAGTTCTTCGGACGATACCACACTCGACTAGATAATCTTTAAACACTTGGCTTAAATATTCACCACCTCTATCGGATCGAAGAGCTTTAATCTTCTTTCCTAGTTGCGGTTCTACTTCACTCTTAAAACCTTAAATGTTTCAAAGACTTCATGTTTATGTTTAAGTAAATAAACATAACCATAACGATTGAAATCATCAAGAAGGTTAGAAGTAGCTAGCACCCTTTCTTGACACATGTCTTAGTGGTCCACATACGCCAAGATGTATCACACCAAGAATATCGAAGCCCTTTCTAAACTATTTGTAAAGGTTTCTTGGTCATCTTCCCAGATATGCAAGATTCGCATTTATCAAATGATTCATCATTGATGTCTTGCAAAGCCCATCGTGTTGCAAATTGTTGCATGCGTTTCTTGCCTATATGAGCAAGTTTACAATGCCAAAGAAATGAAGAATCCAAATCACCTTTGATTCTTTTATTATTGATGCTAAAGACGTAATTATTTTTATCAATCATATTATCATGCAAATTAATTTCAAACACACCATTTCATCGGAATAACATTAAAGTAAAAACACCATTTAAAGAAACCGAAATTCCATAATCGTGAAATGTATGAACGAAACCAATATCTTTTAACAAGGAAACATAAACGACACCCCTAACAATGGAAGGTGCGAATGACAATCGTTTAATGATGACTAAACCCGAAGGTAAAACTAAATCAAACGTGCCTATAGCTTCAACGACTCCATGTGCTCCATTACCCACGTGCGGTATTGTCGTCCGTAGGCAAGCTTCCTTGCTCCTCTATGTCCTCATTGTATTACAAATGTGAATACCACATCCAAGATCATATACCCAAATTTATTTTATGAGGAAAAGCAAATAATTCTATCATCAAAGAGTATTCGAAATCGGCCACATGCATGATTTTATACCTCTTATTGCGCAACTCATCAAGGTACAAGTGGACAATTCCTCTTCCGGTGTCCAACCTCGGTGCGTTGATGACAAGCACGATCCTCTTGATTCTCACGCTTTTGGGAGGGTACTTAGGCAAACCTACCCTTCGGATGGTCGAACCGCGGTGTAGGGGCCTTCGGGCAAACCTTTCTCGTAATCAATGAGCATTGCATGTACCTCATTTTGTCTTCCCCTGCAATGCATATTGTAATTGCATGAAACCATCAAACTCCTTGTTAAGGGATCCGTTGATAAGGCCAATTTGTATGTCATTGGGTAAACATAGTTAAGACGCCCACCGGTCCATGTAACTCATCATTTCAGCGTTGGCGCCACAGTTTCCTTCTCCTTGCTTGCAACTATGAAGAGCATCTATCAAATCATACAACTCTACGATCACAGGCTTTTCAAACAACCTTTGCAATTCTTCCGGCATGAGATTAGGGAAGTAATTCTCAAATTGCTTTTGCAAGCTTGAGTTCATACTCCCGAGCATAATGCAGCGACCTCATTATACTTGTCATACTCAGATTGCCATGTACTCGTGCTTCAGCAGTAGCATTAGGCGCAGTTCGGGAGGAGAAGGCGTAGTCAAATAATTGAGTCTTTTGGCAACCCTCAAGACAATTCGAGTTGCGATACCAATCAATGAAATTGAGCTACGGTCAATTTCTCTCGATCAAACATAGATTTGAACGACGAGGCTAGTGCGATGAGATTCACTTGAGCCATTTCTACGAAATAAAAGTTCAAAAGTTAGTACTTTCGATAAGTAAACATTCAAGAAAATAAAATAGCCTTTGGTCAATATTCATATTAACCATAGTATTTTCCTTGAATTTTGGATCCTCATTATCATAGTTTCACCACATCGCTTGATCGCTAGTGATGAAAGTATAGAATAGGTAATCGTTGAAAACGATAATTGACAAACAAGTTTTCAATTCCAAAATTATGGGATTTACAATTTTGCCAAAACAATTAATGCAAAACGTAAGCATGTTTTATCCCATCTTATGCCTTAAGTCATAGGTCTCACTAACTAACTTAATTAAGTTGTCTAATTTAGAAACTGCAAATCATAAAGCTGAGGTCTCACACAACAAAATAATTCACCTCGTTATTGTAATCTAGATCAAGGTCTCACATAACTAAATTATAACTTCAAGTGTTTCATATCATTAGATGGCATAAACTTAAATTTAAAGGGTACAATTTTTGACGTGTAATCAAAACTTATGTATAAAGAAGCATGCATACAACTTTATAGCATAATATTTTCGAAAAAACTTACATTAAGATTTTAATTGCTAAGATTGAATTCTACAAAGTTTTAATCGATGCGTTGAGAAACTTACAACTTTGCTCTAAGATGCTTCGTACATAGAATGGTTATACTAGGTAGCTCCAATCGAACTCACAGGCGAGAGGACCGGTAAGCGCTAAAACATAACCTTAGACATCCATTCGGTCTGCGCACTTCTTAAACAACCCTTTATAGTTTGTTCTAGCGGGTGAGCCGTTCTAACCATTTATTACGATCGCATCAATCGATTAAAAGTTCAAGAATAATTCTTAGATAACAAATCAATTTCGCCATTATTTAGTTCATTTAATTTTCTATTCCAAAAAACCCTTTTTACTTACTAACATGTCAAACAATTTATAAACAAAAAAGCACTTTAATAAAAATTAAACACACTCAAATAATATAAACATATAACTAAACACTTTAACATATGTAAAAACAATTAGCCACATGCATAATTATTTCAATAAACTCTAATAAACAATTCTAGGCGTAAATAAATGCATACATTAACTAGGGCTTTCACCTACAAGGTAGATGAGCTACATACATCGACAAGTCGATTAAGTAAGCCAAAGTTAATAATATACCAATTAGCACGAATTAATTTTTATTAGTTATAATTGAGGTCTTCCCAATTCAATAATTATTAAATAAATAGAACATGTGTGTATCACTTAACAATTAATCAATAAACAATAAACAATACTCCATGGCAAAACATGCATGTTCCACCATGGATTCCATAATAATTATCACCCAAGATACGCATATTACATGGCACATAACAATTATTCATTAATTAACCAAATAAAATTAGCATGCAATCCTAGGGTTTTTACAAGTTTTACAAAATTAAAACCTAATTAAATAAAAAGAGGGTAATCGACCCAACAATAAAAAAATTAGGGTTTCGATTTCAAAACCCTAGAAACCATAAAAAGCATGCATATAATCATAAAGATCTAATTTTTATGTGTTTCGGTAATTAATTACATCATATTAACGGCTCGTGATGCCACTGTTGGAATTTTATACTCATAACAATTACATAAAACAAATAACATCATCAAAGCATGCAGCGAAAGTAAATAGGAATAATATATGTAAGTAATTAACCGAACAAGAAAGTGCGTACCTTTTAGCAATTCAAGAATCAAACGATGATTAGAACAAGAACAAAACCCAAAACCCAAACTTTAGGGTTTATATATTCGACCTACACAAAAGTCGACCACCAAGATTACAAGCTCAAGCGTGCTTGTCCTTCGTTCTTGTACACACGTACTATTAGCGATTTGATGTGAAAAGCTAGTTTCTTGAATCACAAATAAAACCAAACACTTGTGTCTTGAGTTTGGAAAATCGAAACCCTATGGGGTGGGTTGGAACCGATCGGCCAAAAACAAGAGAGAGGAGAGGAGAAAGAAATTAGGTTATTAGTGATCCAAGGTTAGGAGAATAATGAATATAAGGGATTGTATTTATAGTTTCTCAAAACTTGGTGACCAAGAAATCCCACCTCCTTGGGTTGGGTAGCCCACGACCGGCCAAACAATCCCAAAGGGATTCCGGATCCTTCTTGTCCACTAATTTCATCTCTAGTCCTCGTAGTTTACATTTAACTCCCGTTAGTCAAAACTCCGTTAAATATTAACTATCGTTATGTTTTATTTTGTGACTAATAATTAATAATAACATTTTATATATTAATTATTAACATCAACTCTCATACGTAATGTGTGCAATCTCGAAGTCTCGAGTTCGAATCCGGACATACATATATTTAAATATCCATAAAACCTTTCACATGTTGTGTAACAATACATGATTCTTTTCAAGGCGTTGATTTAGAAAGCACGTGCGGATTGTCGTATACTTCCCCAATGATCTTGTAGGACTCCGAAAGCTCGTTCAATATCTTTTCTAGAACTTTCTTGAACTCTTTTAAAATTCAAAATGTTTTCAAACCTTGCAACACTAAACGTTTTGAAAAAAACGGACCATGTTGGATAAATGCCGTCGGATAAATACTAACCTCTCTTGTATGTATGTCCGTTTACTACAAATGGACATTCCGGAGATTTACCGGCAAGTTCATCATCAAATAATTGAGAACCACATAACGAATTAAGATCATTATTTGCCCCCGGAACCTCAAAATATGCATGCAAAATCCATAATTTTTATCCGCAACCGCTTGTAAGATAAAAGTTAGGTATTTATGATCACTTCTTTTGAATTGAGCATCTAAGGCCTTTGGACAACTTTTCCAATCCCAATGCATACAATCAATACTCCCGACCCGAGCATTCCCGGAGTCAATGTTCTTTTCGTGCAATGCATATATTTTTCAACATCCGTTAAAGTGGGCTTTCTTAAATACCTTTCAATGTATAAAATATGTATGCATTTAGTAAAGTTCTCTAGCATTGTCGTGAACAACGTTCACCAATTTGCAAGCATTCATCAAACGCATCAAGCGCAGTGTCGTACGCCAATTGGCATATGGCGAATGTGCACTTCAAAAGAGAATCAATACTTAAACGACCGGTAGCACCGTTACTTTGTATAGAAAATTAAAGTACTCTAGAATAATTCGAACATCATAGCTTAAGATACCGTTGACTATTTTATTAAAAAGTGTAGGACGCATACGATACCTTCGCCTAAAACTTCTCTTCCCTATACTTAGGTGGAGTGTCACCTTCACCAAAATAGTCGTCGATTAAACGTTGTTCTGCTTCTTCTTGATTACGTGGTATGTATTGCCTCGTCCTCTTAATACCCGATCCCGATCCACCGGCTTATTGATCACACAAACCTAGAAATTGTTAATACGCCGTATAACCCTGGATATATCGATCCGGGTCGTTTTGAAAATAAACATCATAATGGTCGTAGGTGGAGAAGTTGTTGGGATTGCTTGGATCCATAGCTGAAAGAAAGGTAAGTATTATTGAAGTAGAGATTAAATTGGAAGAGTTTGTGATAATTGATAGAATAAAGGAGGAATTTATAGAATTTTTTGGGGTAAAACTTTTGTAAATTTGTGCATTTTGGCTATATAGCCGTACACACATTCAAAAACACACAAACTAGCCGTTGGTTAAAAAAAAGCGGCATGGGCTAGCAAATCTGGCGCTAGCTTCCTTGGCCCGAGTCTCAGAGTGGTGCGCCATTCTTCATTTTGGGCGGTAAGTTTGGCGCTATGAATGGCACCACGATACCTGTGCTCTAATTAATATATGTAGCACATGAAACCATAGGATGCTGTGATATTTTTTACCTTTAATGAAAGATGTGTTTGAGAAACATGTGCTATACGGAAAGTGTCAAATGGGCTTGAGATATCGATTCAGTTGGGTCTACTTGAGCCCATGCCTATATATAAGGTTTGATGTATATAAGTAATTTCCATACAAAATAAAATAAAACATGATTGACCAAAACTTTATTGACATATAAGTGCAATTAGTCAACCATCATGTACAAGTCTGGACTACTTCATTCGACAATGTCAGCAAAAAAAGGAATCAGTAAGCACAAAAACACTTGGCATGATTCTAAATCAATTTTCATCTGTGTATGAATTTACCATCTCGACCCTCCCACCTGAGACACCATTATGGGCACTTTTCGCAAACTGTGCACTAAGTTGTTCATTAACCCAAACAGCTAAAGAAACAGCATGGTCACGAATTGAAGAATTTGCAGGCGGGCATTTTAGCATATTAATCAAGCTTTGATTATACAGTAGAAGGCTGACAGATGGCAAGACAGAACCTTTTTCACGATGATACTGAATAAGCTTGCAAACATGCTCACACAAGTTACCGTTTTCTCCCCACTCGCAACTACAAATTGCATACTCAGAACCCGGGTTCCATATTTCATGATATAGATTCCGATCTACCGGTCAACAACTTTGACCCGTTCACCTGCTGTGATAACATCCGTGTTTGGGATTGTTCTTGACTTCGCCCGCGTTAAAATCAGTTGCCCATTCGTCTTTCCAATAACGTGAAAAGTCATCTTTGCCCTCGCACTCGTCATGCCAAAAGTAGGAATGTATTTTAGTACCAAGTTTATTGACTAACCAATCAGCACGTTTGTAGATGTCGGAGTCAGTCTCGTTGTTTAGGAACCTGATTTTTAACTGGTGGTGATAAAATTCAAGAGCTGCAGAACTCTCAAGGCTAGCAATTGGCATCGTTTTCAACGCAGTGATCCAAGAACCTGAAGAGAAGTAACAATTAGAATTAATACAAGAAAGGTAAAATCAGAGTTTTTAGGATAGAAATATTATTGTAGTGTTTGACTAGTTAAGTCATTTAAAGATTGACTTGTGGCCCATTTTGATAATTTTGTAACCATATCCACTTTATGTATATGTTTATGCATAGTTGTAACATTTTTATATAAGATTTATCTTTTCTGAAAGCAGGATTTAGGGGAGTTTGTATGTTGCAAAATTCCCAATAGGGACACAACACAACCATTTTATGCAAATAGGATTAACCGGTACTAACCTAGTCTCCGATGCCAAATTGCTTTGAAGTAATCCATAAAATCTTTACATTCTACAAAATCTTCCATTAGCCTATCAAACGATTCAACAGTTCCACGCCCTTTGGAGATATCTTTGACTATTTGACCAAGCGCTTTTGATAAGGTTGCTCGTGTCTGCATATCCGAACATCTTTTCATTAAGTTTTTATGCCAAGCATGACGAACCCGCCAAAAGCAAACCAATACAGAACACTGAAATACTTCCCTACTAACACAACACACCAATGCAATCAATATAAATGTTCATAGCGAAAAATTATCTAAATGATTATTTGGTGTGGGGCCCTATTACAATCTATACCTACTTTAATGTGTGTGTGCACTATAGAGTCATTTCCAGAAAAATTATCTGTAAACGAACCTATTTTGAAAAGTACATACTATTATGCAAAGGATATTTGAGTATAACTCATTCATTGATTCGGTATGTTATAAACCCATGTGTGTTATGGCAACAATAAAAAAGCGAATAAAGAAACAAGAAATTTGGCATTCTACTTTAGAATTTGCGAATAAAGAACTTTGAAAAGATATCATTGAGTGATTTGTGAACCATATGTGTTTCGCAAAATCTATTATGCGTGCACTATAGAGTCATTTCAGATATATAAGATGAGATTGTATAATTAGTAATGGGCCCCACACCAAAGTGTCATTTAGGTGATTTTCCATGTCCAAAACCATCACAATAAACAAGAACTAAAACCACGAGCAAACCTGATAGTCAAGACGTCAGTTAAAGGATCATCGACTATAAAGCCGGCAAGTTTCCATGTTGGATCTTTAATACAAACTTTATTAAAAGAGCCCTCATCCATCTATGTATCCCGCTTGGAAAAACTTGGTGATATTATCCATGCAACAGGTATAGCTTTGTTGTCATAATTAAAAACAACAAGACTTTGGATTGGGTACTGCATAAATAAAGTTTGTAATGGGACTAGTAAAACTACTGCATATAGTTTGTAAAGGGAAATTCATCTAAACAGCCCAAACACACATGGTCATAAAAAATATGGACCAAAAACGTGGAATTGAGGATATTTGAGTATAACTCATTCATTGATTCGGTATGTTATAAACCCATGTGTGTTATGGCAACAATAAATTTAAGTGTCAAACATACCTTTAGTTTATTGGTGCCAAATCTTGAATCTAAAGCAATAAGTCGCCCATTGCCAAATTTAATCATTTGCTGCAACTGCCATTCCGTTTGAATACCCAACAAAAACGGACCCGTATCAGAAAACTCTTCATGAAAAAACCAAAGCTTCTTATTCCTCTCAACCCACAAACCAAGGCTGACATCATCATCGTCATCAAGTTTATAATTTGGCCACCTTGTATTATTCATCCTTTCTAGTGTCCTCACTTGTCTTTTAGTTATACAATGATCTATATTAGACGGACCACCTTGTGCTTGACATATTCATTATGTCTTTGCATAATGGTTTCAACTGAAATCCCAACATGTAATAACGATATGACCCGTTGGCGAAATTCCTCTGAAATAGATGGTGCATACATAGCACGTGTTCCAACAGAATGTTCATCTTGTAGGCCATGACACAGTAACCCTTTTGAATCCACATGTTCATAATTGTTGTATATTATAAGTGCCGCGGATGGTTTGGCTTGTAATTGTTTGACTATAAAGTGGCAGGTGCACCTCTTTTGTGCCGGACGACCAGCAGATTTTTTGTGCTCGGACGACCAACAGATTTTTTCTTTTTCTGCTAGGTCTAACAAAGCCACCTTCTCTATAGTCATCTGGACCATACGAACACCAATACCTATAAAATGATAATTGTGAAGATCATGAAGTTTCACTTTATAAGTCAAAGTATTTTACTCTGTAAAATGTAGCTAATGTGCAAGTTTTTTTATAGATACGTAGTGCCAGATGAATTATGGGGTATTTGAATGTGTCTAAAGAGTGATTATATGACATTCAATAATAGGTATTAAGATAAGCTGATTAATAAACCGTTTGAAGCAGTAAGCAGATATACAGAATGTTAAGTCGGGAAGATAAGAAACTTACAGAATATATTTAAGAGTAGCATCAATTTTTTTAGCCATTTTCGTTTCCGGCGGGTTAGTCTTACTAGCTTCTCTATGAAAGCTCGTGGGGCAATCTTTCCTGTTAGATTCACCACGAATAAAGTCACCAAGTCTAGGATATGGGATGAAAGCAAGCCTGTCCAAATTGTCACGATGACCTCTTATTCTAGACCACTCAAGATCACATGCTGCAAATTCCATGCTTGGAGGGTTTTGTACAGGGAGGGACAGTATCTCATCCCATCTCGTCATCTACGTTACGTCATTAACAAAAACAAAAATTATGTCTACAGTCAGCTTAACATATATATATGACTTTGATACTTCAAATTGAGGGAAAAAAAATAATAATATTCAAATAATCTAAAGCAAAATGAAACGAAACTGATAAAAGAGTTAAAAAAATACTAGTAATAATAATAGAACTGATCTGATGGTGGGTGGTTATACCTCGAAGCAAAAATGGGTGAGTGTGTGCGAACAAGAGAGACAAAAAATGAAGGTAGGTTTCGAGTTTACAAAGCCCCAATTCCTTTGTCCCGGGTTGTATAGATGGGTCAAACCCCATAATTGTCCCGCATTTTAATTTTAAGTAATAGTATACCCATAAATCCTTTTTAGCAACTATTTATCGTAAAAGTTTTTGGGAAATATAATAACGGGGCAAGTTGTCCTGGGGTTTGGTTTAGTTATTGGGGTTATGGTTTGGTATATAAAAGAGAGGCTAGGGTTTAGACATTGTATTCTCTTGCCCTCCGCTAAACACCCACCACTATTCTCTAAACTTGTTTGCTTTGATCGTCCTCATCTCAAAGTCATGGCGAATACCCTAATTTGAATGAGCTAAAATACCAACGGTTCGATGAGCTACGAATGCTTTAAGTTTTTTTTTTAGGGGATGGTAAAAGGCTTTTTCGAAGCTTGGAGGGTGTAACGATCTTTGTAGGAAGATTGAGAAGGAAGAGGAATATGTCCATGGTGGAATCCTTTGGCCGTTTATGATTTGCCCGAGATCATTGACCCATCAATGAGACTCTTGAGGGCGTGATAGTCAACTGGTGAATGTGCTTGGGGGGAGGGCATGGAGGAGAAAAAAGGCACATCATTATGGTTTCAATGATTAGATCCCTTAGGGTTTTGTTTTGTGGTCGATCGGATGGTCATGGTGTTCTAGTTATGTGTATTAGGTGTCTAGGAATAATGCATGTCTATGAAGTCGTATCTTAATTAGTGGTTGTAGGATGTCGCACTTTTTGTATCCTTATATGCATGTTGTAAGTGTCGTGTATTATGTTAATATAAGTTATGGGTTTTAAGTATTAGTAAATGTTTTTGTGCTATTTCTTTGGTTGGTATGTGATGTTTGTGCTGCTATTTTTCGACCGATTAATCGGCCCGCCGACCCGTTGATTATTTTGTTCGTATCGAGTTGGTGTTTTGATCGTCGTTGGCACTTTGATCGTTGTCATGAGGGTTTGTTTATTACGGTTGTCACCAAAACATTCTTGTTAGACCCGAATCTTTTGTATTGTTGTTCATTAAAATCGGTTTAAAGTATTTGAGAGGATTGGTATACACATCATTCGGCATTTGCAAATGTGAAAGCATTGAACAGTGTTGTTTCATCCCATACGTAATTGATAACGCCAATGAGTATTTTTTAGTAGCGTTATTGTTGGTTTTGTATGATAATTGGCTATATTTACTCAAAGGTTGCAAAAGTGCGTGGGTTTTTTGTGAATGTAGCTAGGTATCGGGTGAAGAAATGAAATTTCATGCACATTTATTATTAAGGAAGGAAGTCAAGTAAGGAAGCTCTTGGACTCAATGATTAGGAAGCGCAATGATTTCTAAGTATCTACAACAAGTAAAGATCAAGTTTCGTCTTGGAAATCGGAAAACAAAGAAAAGGTGCGAATCAAGAAAAGTCAACAAAAGTCAAGATTGGGAGAGAGGCGAACCGTTGGTCGCACCCAATCGATCCGTTGGGCCATTGGTCATCACACCGGTCCGGTTGGCAACCCCGAGTTACACCAATTGTCATTTAATGTTGCCTTAACTCCCATAATCATTGAGTCCGATCATTTCTTGTTATTAACTTGTATGGGACGTTTTGGCCGAAGTTAAGGTTCTTTAGCTATAAAATGAACATAGACTTAGTAGTTTAGGTGTGACACAACCCAAAGTGTAATAGTTTACACCAAAGATATTACCAACCATTATTATTCATCCCAAAAGTCTTATTTTTAAAACATCCGGGAGGTTGGAGCAATTCTCATCCATTGCTTGATCATTAGGGGTTTGGGTTAGGCTAGACGATGGAGGCTTGGGTTGCTATATTTCACGATTTCTAATTCTTGTAATCCAAAAGCTTAGGTATTCTATGGAACTTATGATGAATTTCTATTCTCTTGAATTATTTGAATTACCTTGTTACTACTTGTGTTTTGTTATGATTGTCATGGAGTAACTTGAATATACTTGTGTGTGGATGTAGGATATCATACTAGTGTTCTTATATTGATGCATGTATATGATCTTGTTTAAATGAGTTTGTTGGAAAACTACTAGTCTTGTTTGATTTGTCGATAAAACATGTTTTAAGAAAAGGACCGAAAGGATTTTTTTGTGTTTTATTCCAAAAGTTGTGACAAACTAGTATGGGGATATGGTGTTCAATACCTTTTATTTTCAAACGCTTTTATACGAAGGTGAAAATTGTGGACATTTTGAACATTTTACAAAAAATGTTCTAAAAACTTTTAAAAACCTTTAAAACCCTTTTTTGCAAAATGTTTTTACCTTTAAACCATGTAATTTGAAATTTTTCTTCCCCGGTTTCCATTTTATAAAAGTAAATTTTTTGGAATTTTAAACCTTTTTTAAATTTTAAAGGCTTTGGTTTCTTTTTATTCGGGTTTTTATCCCTTTAACCCCAAGTTTAAGAAAAAATTCGGCCCCTTGGGTGTTTTTCCCAGCAATATTTTAACTTAAAGAAAAAAATAAAATTTTTTGGTTTTAACCAATTTAAATTTTTTAGTAAACCTTTTTTTAAATTTTTATTAAAACCTTTTACCCTTAGTGCTTAATTTCATAAAGGCCCAAAGGATTTACACCTTTGAATTTTATTCCCCCATGGATAAAATTTATTAAGGGACGAAAATTTTCCCCATTTGGGATACCAAGGGCCTTTAGGGAAATTTCTTGTTTTCCTAAACCTTATTCCAAAACCCCTTTTAAATACCCATTTGAATTTGGTTTAAAACCCCTTATGTGATTCCTTTCGGGGTTATTTTAAAAGTTACCCCCAAAAAGATTTAAAAATTTTCCCTCTAGGGAATTCCCTTTTTCCGGTTTTTTTCCCTTCAATTCGTTTTCCCTTTTGGACTTTTCCCGGGGGGTTTTTTTGCTTTCCGGGATTTTTTCCCCCCAAAATTTTTCCCCCCATTAAATTACTGTTTGGTTAAAAATTTTGGAAAAACCCTTTTCCCCAAAACCCCTTGGAATGGGACTTTTTTAAAACCCTTTGGGGGGGCTTTTTAATTTTATTTCTTATCAACCCTATAAACCCCCAAAATTGAACTTTAAAAATAAATTTAAAAAGTTTTAAAATAAAAACCCAATTTTTTTTGGGGAAAATGGGAAAAATTTTTTTCCCAAAACACTACCCAAAAAAAGTTTTAAAAACCCCCCTCAAATTTTTTCCCCTTTTTAAACCCTCCCTTAATTTAAAACTTTGAAAATAACCCAAAAAGATTTAAATTTTAAGTTAACCATTTTCCCAAATTGTTACAAAATTCCCAAAAATTTTTTGGGAAAGGTTTGGGATTAAAAACCCGAAAATTTCTGATTCAAACCCCTTTTCCCCTTGTTGGGATTTTTTTTTGGAGTTTTCCCATCCAAAATTTTAAACATTTTTTTTAATTTTAAACCAAATTAAAAATTAAAGCAAAATTTTTCACCCCCAATTACTTAAAAAAAAATTTAAAGAAAATTTTAAAAAGTTTATGTTAAAAAAATAAAAAAACCCATAAAAAACCCAAAAATAAAGGGGTAAAATCTTTAAAAACAAACGGGAAAAAAAGAAGGGTTACCCAAACGGCCCCTTTTAAACTTTTGTTTCCCTTTCCCCCCATGGACAATTTTGTTGATCCTAGACTATTGGCCCATCAAGGGCCCACTTGCATTTGAGACCTCATTTGTTATTCGGTGTCTTTAAAAGCGGTGTTTGACCTCTACATATAGCTCGATCCTATTGTTGTCATTTTGGTAACATACAACTATCTTCTTTGCTCCTTTGCTAATTTAGAAACCATTTCTAACACGGTCCATCTGTCACCAAATTTTACGCCAACATAGAAACCTTCCTTTATTTGTTTTTTGTTAACTTTCTTAGTGCTCTGTTTCTACCGACTTCTAAATCACCCTCGCAATCGGTGCACTATCAAAGTCATCAATGTCTAAATCTTCTTCTTCTAAATCTGCTTCTCCTTCACACTCAACATTGCTATCAAATTTCTTCTTAAAAGCCTCCATATCAACCTCAACATCCTCAAACATGTTGTCCTTGTCAACCAAAACCTCATCATCATCTCCTTTATTTAACCCACTTGACTGACCCCCTTCATTATACACAATGTTAGGATAAAAGGGATCAAAGTCCTCCATATCTAAGTCAGTTGGCAAAGTCCTAGGCTCAGCTTCTCCTATAAGTAACCCACTTGATTGTCCCACTTCAGTATTAGCATGTTCTTTCTCAGTCACAACACAATCATCAACATTGTCATGGTCAAAGGGATCACCCCCAGGCCATTCCTCAAAAGTTAACACTTTTTGTGCAAGTGATTTCTTAGTCAGTTTCTTAACAAACTTCTTCTTAGGTTTTTTTATAGTTTTTTTCATAGGTTTTTTCTTAGAAGGCAAGGGTTTTGACATAGGTTCTACTACTTCCGACTCAAACATATTAGTCTTACTTTGAGGTTGTGACATGGGAGCATCTAAAAATGACACCCAAAATTAGTGAACACCTCAATCACTTTTGTTAGGAATTAGAAAATTCCAGTGTTGAAAGAGTCAGTCACCCCAACTATTATCTAGCATATGTTAGCTCGTAGATTGGTCATTAGTTACATTTTATGTAGTTAGTTAGTAGCGTAAAATAGTATAGTGCAACACCGTGGAAGAAGGTCGGGTCTTTACCCACTGTATCCACGATCCTGAGGCCGTCGGGAGGTCGTTTAGTTTGTAACCTATAAATACCTCTACCTTGCAAGGTAGAGGGTTGGATATTCTTTGGATAATCTAATATTCCACAAGTTTCTCTCACTAGAATGTCCCTCTTTCTCTCTAAACCATCTATGTGCTCATTGTGTTAATGTTATGATGTGTATGTGAAAAGTTTATATCTTACAATTGGTATCAAGAGCCAAGGTTAGATCATATCTTGCACATCTTTGGATTTATAGTGGTTTTAGGTGGTTTTGAGTTTGAAAAAGTTTAGTGGTTTTGCATCATTTGGTTGATTTCGTGTGTTAAAGTTTGAATTTTGTTGGTACTTTTATGTTTAGAATCATCAAAAGTGTTTAGGTTTTCATTTGGTAAGCTTGAATCATCTTGGTTGGGTTGTTTTGGATTGAAAAGTGATGTTTATATGGTTTTCAAGCTAGCGACTTAGCTCACGGAATAGTTTCTTGGTAGCGACTTGCTTCACATTTTGTAGCGATTTACGATGTTGGAACTAGCGAGTTAGATCTAGCGAGTTAAAGTACAAGTAGTGGACTCTCCACTACGGTGGCGACTTGTAGTAGCGACTTGGTGCATAGCGAGTTGCTCTTTAGCGACTTGCATCGTTGGCGACTTGAGTGGCAATGCTGTCTGAATTTTGCTAGCGACTTGAGTGCTAGCGAGTTATCACGTAGCGACTTACATCGGCTAGCGAATTGGAAAGCTAGCGACTTAGCGTGGTGGCGAATTAGTGTTGGCGACTTGGTGTAGTTTAGTTGGTAGCGAATTGATTCTAAATCCTCAGAGACTTGGGGTAATTCATAATAACACAATGTACGTCATCACGGGTTCTTTAATCACCAAAGTACTTGCTCTCTATGACACGGCCGAGAATAGTGAAGCAGAATGCTTATCGAAGGCCACACTTAATGACTCGGTATCAATCAATCGAACAACTCAAATAAGTCACTCTTAATATCTTGGATGATACTAAGAATGTGGAATGCACATGAACCGTTTCAACATCTCGTTCGACTTCTCAAATTACTCTTATCCACAACCATGGATCGAACAAGTTGTGCCATCCTTCGTCGGGACTTTCCCACTTTAACAAGAACTGTTTTGCTTAACTTAGACGGTGAGGTTTCAAATTACCAAAGAAAAGCTCTCAATTGATGATTCTCATCTTTTCTCCAAACCATCTTCAACCAATTTCACCACTTACCCGGAAGAATACTCCTCGATTTTGATAATATCATGGTGGAATGTCTTTCAAAGCACACGGAATGGAAATTCATGAGTTCAGAAACTCATTTATTCAACTCATGAGTAATATGGAAACATACATCGAGGAAGCGCAAAGAGAATAACAAGTTGAAGGAATTGAATGAGTGTAAATAGTGTCCATGGAACAATGATGACGTGTCATGCTTCATTCGATTGAACCGGTGAAGACGATTGCGAATCTCGGTTGTGATGGAAAAGAATGAAGAAAACAACAACGATCTCAAATTCTCGAGTCGGAAAAGGTATCAATCAACAAGGTACATTTATCGATCACACTAATTCTCACAAAAGGTACATGACTCTTACCACGAACATAACAATGTGGAATCAATCTTTGTTTTATGCGAATCTAATGCAAGTAACATGATTGAAAAAGGGTATATGATGAGCTTTCAAACAAATTTTCAATTCTTGAAAAACAACTGTATCTCTTTGCAAATTGAAAGACAACATAAGGATGAAATGTTTTATGCAAAAAAAGCAGTGTAATGTCTGGAACTTCGAATTTAGAAATTTTTGAAATTAATCGGTTAAAATCCCGATTAGGACAGATTCGACCATAAGAAATCGAAATCTCTTCTTTCGAAGCCCGAATTATATTGTCATGAGATGAGTGATACACTAGAATCTAGGAATTCTGAACTAGCTCTATGTGTATCCAACCTTCTAAGAGAAAATGAGCATTTAAGAAAGAACCTTGAGGAAACAAACTCTAAATTAGTCAATCAATCTAATCTCTTGATGAAAGATATTGATGACCTCAAAGCACAAATTCAGGATAAGAGCTTCAATATTGTCGCCCTAAAAAACAAGCTCAGGAAGTATGCTGGAAATAGGATGAACACTAAGTTTGCAAAACCTTCAACTTTGGGAAAGTCAACGGTTCGAACCACTTGAAGCGAGCAGTTATTAAACAACCTAATGCCTTTAGGTGCGAAGAGCTAAACCATTGAAATCTAAGCTTACATCCCAAGTTGATAACAAGTACATTTTGTCAAAACCAGTCACTTCATTGCCTAGTTCGGATATGATGAATCCCAAGCATAGGACTAATGAACATCACCCACAAATCAAAAACGCTATAAGCTTAACTAGGTATCATGCAAAACATAGTCAGCGGATCAATCCCTAAGAAATTCTCGATCACAAAAGACAAATAGTCAAAACAAGGTGTGCACTCATTTAGTTCATCTCTTTGTGGCTTCAAATGGATTTCCAGCGGATTATTTAAGTATACGGGACTTAAGCGAACTTACATTCCCAAATCATGCCTCAGTGGATTCCCGGGTAAACTTTTCAAGAATGAAGAACCTATTAGGATCCCCATTGATGATACGTCTGGATTATCTTGTGTTGCATCTAAATGTGAGACTAAACATGTCACTAACCCTTCTATGTACAAGTCTACATGTGCTTCAAGTACAATGTGCTCTCGGTCTTTTCGGTACAATGCTCAACTCAATCGGGAACTTCATGACTTGGTTCCCTCGAGATATGAACATGGCTCATTCGGGAGCTATAGCTTGCGAGTTGATGTACTTCTTACTTTGACTCCTATACATTTGAATCTGGACTCGTCCTTCCATGTCTTTGTATAAATCAAGTTTCTCTCAAAAAAAAAAAAATTTATACTCCTTTCAAAAATTTTATCATTTTATCATTTTTTTTCTCAAATCTAATAATGAATATACTCCTTGTTATCGATAACATCTACGGTCCTAGAAATGTCATTCAATAATGGCACGGGATCATAGATGAGGGTGGTTTAATGGGATTGGGTAATATCAATCAATGTTCTTTGATGACATTGATTGAGGGGGAGATTAGGTTTATACACCATTGGCTTCTGTGCTGGTTATGATGCTTGTTTATTTGTATGATGTGGTGATTTCCTACTTGTGTGACTAACTGGTTATACTTTTGAAATATCTGGGTGTAATAATCAATGCTAGAGACGTTATCTTATCCGTGTTAGCATATTATTACCACTCATTCATTAATACCATAGGGACCAAACTTGTCATATAGTGTAAGTTATGTTACATTAGCGAATTACCACCTTAGTTTATAACCACAAGGACCAATTGAGTCATATTGCCTAAGTTGGGTTGTATACCCTAGCGAGTTACCCATTAGCGAGTTACCACTTTACCCTCCAAGAAATTTTTCTCTCTCGTTCCTTTCTTCTACCTCTCTTCGTCATTTTAGTCTTACTAGCGACTTAGCATAAGGTTTGCTTCGATTCACTCTTATCGTTACTATCTTATGATTCAGTTTCCAGTCTCTAATTTATCGTTATATCCAGATCCGTTCGTGCTCGTGAGGTGTGATTAGTTGACTCTCTCGCTTAGGTTCGGATTTTTATGTTTTCGTGTGTGTGTTACTTATAAAATGATTGAACGAGTTTAAATTGTTTGGAATATATTGTTTGGATTATGTTGGGTGGATACATTGATGTATGATTAAGTGGATTGGTCTGATGGGTTGGGGTTAGAAGTGTTCTTGGTGGCGAGTTATATTGCTCTTGGTAGCGACTTAGTATGAATGTTCTTCATGGCGAGTTAGTGTTCTACTTAGCGAATACGTCTCCGTAGCGAATTAGTTCACTAAATTCCAGCGACTTGGTTAGCGAGTTAGTAACTAGCGACTTGTATTTACAAGTTAGCGAATTAATAACCTAGCGACTTAGTTAACCACTTTGTAGCGACTTGGCTTGAATTCTTTGTACATGGCGACTTGACTTTACGAGCTAGCGAATTATCCTAGCGACTTGGTTAGCGAGTTAGCAAATAGCGACTTGTATTTACAAGTTAGCGAATTTGTTACCTAGCGACTTAGTTGACTGCTTTGTAGCGACTTGGTTTAGGTTTTATTCATGGCAACTTGCTCTTACATGTTAGCGAATTAGCTTAGCGACTTAGAGTGCTAATCTTTTTGCGACTTGTCCGTGGCTCTAGATGACGACTTGTTTTTACAAGTTTATAACAGTGTTCACTTTCATGATTGAGAATTAGTCTTAGGGTCAAGGATTATTAAAATGTTCAAAGTTTTTGCTAAAGATGATTTCGCTCTCACTACTCTTAGGATCTCCTAATTCGACTTGTTGAATCAACTTACTCTATGTAAATTGTTATGACATCTCTGTTTAGGCAAAAGGTACTTGGGTTCTCTCACGATCGCCAAATGTTTCTTTTGCCTCATACATATGTGTTATATCACTTTTACATGTGTATCTTAGCTCATGTCATGATCACTTTGAAATCGCTCTTTGCCGTGTAAATCCTTATAAGCTCGTCATGTAATCATTTTCTATATGAATGTTCCTCATTGATATATCTTAATTATGTATGTTATCATATAGTTGAAAGGTGTCATATAGTTGCAATCTTTGCCACTCTATCTGTCTCCGTATGTGTTAGGAACTTCTTGATATTACTACTTCCTTGTCATAAGGGTGCTCTCAATCTTGTCTCACTTACTATGTATCATCTAACTTTGTTCCCATCTATTCTGTTGATTGTATGATTACCGAACATCAATGGCAAGTTCAATCCCAGAAAAGAGCGCTACCCCGTCGGGATCATCCGGAATTCTCTCAGACGATGATATCCTTCCCAAAAGTCAATGGGCTGCTATTGGTAAAAGCAACTATTATGTGGACCTACAAAGGCTCCAACAAAATCCGATACTCAAAGTTTCAATTGACATCCTCAAAAACACTAACTTCTTCGGAGCTATTACCAAGCAATGCTCAATTCCTACCATCTACATTCAGCAATTCTGGAACACCGTTCAATGGAATAAAATCACGAGACGATACTCTTGCAAATTTGGATAATATGGAGTTCACTATTGATTACGATATTACGAGCAAGGCTCTTGGAATCACACCATGTAACCACGGCGTTCGTTACGAATCTCCACCAGTGTTGGCGATCGATCGTATTTCTAATTGGGTTGGGTTATCAGAACAGTATTTCTAATTGGGTTGGGTTATCAAGGTGCCTGAAACATTTAAGGAAGCTCTTACACTTGGTGAGACTCAATCTGGCTTGAAGGTTGACACTCTGTTACAAAAAGGCTCGCAGGAGAACCTTGAGACAAGATCTGATGAGACCTTAAAGATGGATGAACCAAATATGTCCACCAACTCATTATCTTCACTCAAGAATCTTGATGAAGATTTTTCATTTGGTGATCAATTCATCAATGACAAATCCTTGGACACTGCACAATCCATGTATAATGTCAGCATTCATCAAGATACATCTACAATTCCTCCAATGACTGCTTCTTCACTCTCATTGCACTTCCACCACCCCCTTACCCTCTCATTCAACTGTACAAACACCACCAACTCAGAACCCATCTTCACAATTGCGGATGAAGTGGCTCCACCACTTCCCCCTCTGATTCTCACTTCGATCAACTCTTGGATAAAGCCATTAAAAGGATAGAAGCCTTTGGAAGACAACTTCCTAAATCTGTTGATTCTACGGTGGATCGTGTCTCTGATTGGAGCACCTCAACTTCAATGAAGCGATTCTTGATGCTATTGAAGGAGAAGTCAGGATGCCGTGGAATGGGCAATGGAGCTCCACTTCTCGACGATTCAAGGACCTCCCATCTCCGATATGAGGCAGCTCTGTGTGAAAGGATGTATGAGGTGAAGAGGACAAGCATGAGGTTCACGATGAAACTTTATGAGGCACTTGAAGAATCCATCAAGTTCGACAATTATGAGCAATTTAAGATTGAAGTCGGAGAAAGGAAGCTAAAAGAAAAGGAGAACAAGTGTAATGGAAGCATTGATAAAGGATCGCAAGATCCACCTCCTCCCCACCACCAGCGGGGGCTGGAACTTCTGAATCGGTAATCCTTCTACAACAACCAACACACCTCCATCACAACCACCATCATCACCGAAATCTTCCGGTCAATCGGATCCAACAAAAGCGAGTAATCGAGAAAAAAATCTGCTGCTTTGGGCGACGGTTGATTCAAGGTTCACATCCCGTCCACCTTCATTCACGATGATCAAATGGTTAACGAAGAATCTCGGTCATGGTGACTCGAACCGGATGAAGATGATGCATCGACAAAGCATATTCAAAGCCATCGGAAGATGGTTTGACTCTTACATGGTGGGAATCGCACTAGCACATCGAGTTGCACCTTCAAGAGACACTATTCAAAGCTGCATTATGGAAGATAAACCTCCTTCCCGGAACCCATGGACCATCCAGTCGACTCTATGATTCCGACAACAATTGGGCATCGGTTATCACCAATAACTACGAAAGTCGGTGAAGACTCTCTTACACTACGGTGATATGGGAAGCTTCATAAGATGGTTTTGTGAGCGGAAGAGCATCTCATCCATAACACCAAGAGATCTTGAAGGTCAAGCTTACGAGATTGTCAAAGTCTTCCACTCGGATGCCAATCATCTTCAATATCGGATGGAAGAATGCCATAAGATGCTAAATGACCAAGTCGGTGATCAAATCGATCGCTTCAATATCAACAAATCTCTTCCTCTTGGTGGTGAACCGGGTCGGATGACCATTCGAGTGAATTCTTCTTCAACCACGACTTGGACTATCGTGTGCTCGCTCTGCTTTGAAAGAAGACCTGCTCTTTCAATATCAAAATGAAAGTTGCAACCTACTCGATCAAGGGCTCGGCGGATGGTTCCGATCAGTGCAGGCGAATGAAGAACAAAAGTATGATATTGAAACTTCTTATGGTATTTCCCTTTGGTGGTTCAAAAGAAGAAGTTCTACATTGAAAGACATGGTGGCGATAAAGGCGCAATGATGTCGGATCAAAGCGCAAATCTTAAGCGTTGTCGGTGTAGAGATCTTCCGATCTATGGATATGAGTACTTGAAGAAGATTGTCCTTAAAAAGTGACTTCAAAGTGTATACCATTGAAGAAACGACTTCAAACATCTTACGCCAAATGATTTGAAGATCTCTATCTCTTAAATCTTCAAGGACACCGGAGCACTTACATGACGTGAGAAAAGGCCCTCTGCATTGTCACTCTTTGGATCGGGGATTAGTCATTCGGAAGCGAGTTGAGGACTTTCGACAGCATTGAAAGCTACCAAACCGAGGTCAACCTCACAAGTCCTCAATGGAATGCGGTGGGCATGAATTTCATCGAGAATTCAAAGTTCTTGACACCCCTAGAGCCGTCATCTTCACCGACAGATATGGACCGCGTATGCTTATCGTCTATGTGAACTTTACAAGTTTAGTGATGGTACGCTCAAAATGGTCGAAGAAGAACTTGACACGAGTGAAAGAAGCTAAACTTGATATGAGATCTTGGGTTAAAACTACTTTACGGGTGATGATGGCGTGAAGAGATGTGAACATTTCATTCTTTGCAATCGAGACAAAGACTCAAGACACGAAGGATCTTCCATGACCTTGAAAGCTTTGTTGGTGGAAGGCTCCGTGATGGTCACTACAAACTTCTTGAGGCTCGAATGAAGACTTCTTGAATACCGCTTATGTTTTGTTAACTTTGTGTAATATGTGGTGTAATAAATATGAACAAGCGTAATACATGTAATAGTGCTAGGATTTGTACTATGGTTTCCCCTTGTGAAAAGGAAACATCATGTTATCCTTTTCTTTATCATATAAAATTGGACACATTTTCTCCTACAAATATTTTACCTCATACTTATTTAAATCACTTGAGATCCAAAATCTCAAAGGATTTAAGATTTTTGATCGGGGAGAAAATGTGATATAAATATGAAAGATGGTAAAGATAAGATGACCAATTTTGTGCAAACTTCTCTCTTATATGTGCTAAACAATTTTGAATCTCGAAGCATATATTAAGGGGAGAACTCTCTTTGTAAATTCAAGTCATCGGTACACTACACTTTAAATATTTTAAAAGTACCTTGATCACATGGCTTCTATTCCTTTGATGATAAAGGGTTCCTCTAGTATGTGCAAAACTCTTTTCAACCACGAGGCACATATTGAGGGGAGCAATTTATGGAAACCTCATCCTTTCTAAAATGCTTTATCTACTTGATTTGATCAAGGAAGTGATGGTGATATTTTTAGAAAATGGTAATCAAAAAGTAATTTCTTCCTCTTGCCTCCATGTGCAAAAGCGATTTCAAACATTTGATGCACATGTTGAGGGGAGCACTTATTCTAAAATATCAAAAACAATTCGGTACAAAATGCTTTGATAATATATCACAAGTATCCGAATTGATTTTCAAATGGTTTTCAATTGGATCCAATGGCGGATGAACAATACCAAATTGACCTACCAACTTTACTTTATGTACGGTGACATAAGGATGATAAGGTTAGGTATTGGTTCCATGATCCGCCAAAACGGAGGGATCTACCGAGGACAATCCACTAGTTAGTGTAGAAGTCCTTAGGTATGATGATAAAAGGAGAAAAATGAGATATGGGAAGAGTGCGGACTAAGGCGAGCTAGTCTTGGAATAAACCCAACAAGGTTCTAGTTAGGAAGTCTCGGTAAGCCTTGAAGGGTTGAAGAATTAAAAGAATTGAATGAGAATAGGGTGAAAACAAATAGCCTCCATTTATTCAACCTTAGAGGCGAAACGGGTTCAATTCATATGCTACGATGGTAACATCGGTATTGAAGACAAGGCGTCATGGACCCGATGGCCTTGCACTTCAACTTTCCAAACCACTCAAGTTCCTCTTAAAGGGCTTGTTTCATTCTCACGGGAACCGACATTATCTATCGACTTTCTCTTAGAGATGGTTGATATTGAAGAAGAGACCCTCTCCCAGTCTCCGTACGGGATCCAAATATGCACAAATTGAGTCTAGAGCCACGAGATCATCAATAAATCTCATTAGGACACTTTCAATGAAGACTCTCTTTCACACAATGTGGAAGAGATTATATCTTGAGTCCTCGCATTATCCTTGTGGTATTGCGAACATCGAGTGATGTGTTTACACATTCATAATGAAGATGGAAAGCCTTGGAGCCAACATCAAACAAGCTCTCGGTAGGTGGCATGTGAGATCTATATATAGATCAACCATGTGACAAGCTGAGAGAAACAATGGGCGATTCAATCTCTTGAATCAAACACGGTTCGAGTTATGGATTGGCGGATACCTTTGAAAACCGGTCTTTGTGCTTAAAACTCTTTTCTTTAGCACATCGTGTACTCATTTTCAAACCAAAGGTATTTTTATGATTGATAATTGATTTTCAATAAAACCTTCGTTGTATTGCAAAACAATTTCTATTGAGCAATACACGATTGTTTTCAAATCTCTTTTCATCAATCGGTGGACTTAAAAATTATTTGGTTCACTCACTCGTGTTGTCTTCTTTGAGATGTTCGGTTTGAGAACAGCTAGAACAATTGCGAAACCACATCAAGGAGATTCTTAGGAATCCTACGATCATGAGCGATGCTTGTCTTGATCAGCGAGGAACCGTGGGCGTGTACCTCAATTCAGCGAAAGTGATCAAAGACACTTTCGTGCGATTTGTTGCTAGCTTGTTGTATGCAGATGCGCGAAGTTTGCGGTGATCGAATGAAGCGGTCAATCCACGGCCGCATGCTCACTTAACACATTCATCTCAAAAGAAATCATGATTAGTGCATCAATGACTCGATATTTTCACTCCATGCTACGCTTTCTGCTGCGCCAATATCATGAATCAACTAAAGCCTCCGCTACTCTGATGAGAAGATTTCATGATCCAGAATGTGAGCATGTCGGTCCTAAAGTCACAACATCACATAATACCAACACCACAAAGGATGTGTCAGAGATTGTTGATAGCTGATGATCTCAAAAGCTGGCTCATATTTACTATCTCGTGAATCAGAAATGGACCTCCAATTTAAAGTTCAAATCTTTGCAGACTTTGAAGTTGCACCACCTTTGCACTAAGTTTACGACGTTAATGTATGAAAGTCTACGAGCTCAAGAATCAAGTCAAGAAATGTTAGTGTCTGTAATGTAAATCATGGGGTGACCTCCCTTAGGGGGAGATTGTTAGGAATTAGAAAATTCCAGTGTTGAAAGAGTCGGTCACCCCAACTATTATCTAGCATATGTTAGCTCGTAGATTGGTCATTAGTTACGTTTTATGTAGTTAGTTAGTAGCGTAAAATAGTATAGTGCAACACCGTGGAAGAAGGTCGGTCTTTACCCTTGTATCCACGATCCACGGCCGTCGGAGGTCGTTTAGTTTGTAACCTATAAATACCTCTACCTTGCAAGGTAGAGGGTTGGATGTTCTTTGGATAATCTAATATTCCACAAGTTTCTCTCACTAGAATGTCCCACTCTTTCTCTCTCTAAACCATCTATGTGCTCATTGTGTTAATGTTATGATGTGTATGTGAAAAGTTTATATCTTACAACTTTCAATGAACCAATATGCTTAACCATCTCTATAACATCACTATCTGTTACTAGGGGTTTAAGTCCTTCATCTAAACTAGTGTTAGGAATTCTAAAATGATAAAGATAACTTCATTTTATAACCTACCAAGCCTAGCATGTCACTAAGTTCATGGACGGACCATTCATCGACATCAACCCAACCAAACCATTAACCTTACCATTCATGTAGCGTCTTCAGAACCCATTGTAAAAACCCGCCATGGTTTAACTTCAAAGTAAAATAGTTGGGTTTTTATCACATTAAAATGAACAAAGATATAAGAGTAAATTATTACATTGCATTCATACAATCAATCAATTATCCAACAGGATCAAATATAATAACCATAAAATATGATAACCATAGGCAATTGCTAAATTAATACATACCATATTCTTTAGCGGGATCAAAAGATGTTCACGGTGCTCGCAGCGAGCATTTGTTGGAATCGCCCATTATAGAAATTTTGCGTGTGTTGAAATTAGAGGGTTATGGTTCTTTAGCGAGATTAAGTGTGTGTGATGATCGAGAGGTGATCAAAATTGTAGGTGAGAATGGGTTAGTGTGGTGATTAAAGGTGGGATATCAAAAGTTAGTAAGCCGACCCTATAGTTAGGAAATAAGCGCATTGGACGTCCTTTTTAACCCGGGTCAAGATTTGTACTAGATCCGTAATATTTGTAAACCACAGGGACGAAACCCGCTAAAAAAACCACGAGACAAGATCCGTAACTTTTAGCAAACCACAAGGACGATTTATGTAATTAACTCATAATAATAATAATAATAATAATAAGCGATCGATGGTTCACAAAGCCCAATTCCTTATCACGGGTCAAAGCCCACTCAAATGTCCCATTTTAATATACCCATTTCCTTATGAGGCGTGTCTTGCTTACTACGATCACCGAGAAGCATCGTCTTTGTCCAAAATGGGAGAACCAACACAACCAAGTCTTGAAGGCGTGTTTGCTTGGTCGGTGGGGTATGTTATGTTTAAGTAAGGTATATTTGGGTGTTGAAGTTTGTTGTCTTATTACACTAAGTTGTGATGATGTTGATAGTAGAGAGGAAAGTGAGTTGTCACATGAGGCGTGAGTGGTAAATGCGGTCTTTGAGGCGTCCTTATTACACTTTCTTATAGATCAAATCTGAGCATGCGTTAGAATCATAGTGGGACAAAAGATGCGCTAAAATATCAGGGGTTGAGGAGACGTTTTTAACTCTAAGTTGCCTAGCTTCCAAGTCTCCTACTATTCCTATTATTTTGTTGACCATGTCACATACATACACATACATAATAATTTGCTCTAACAGCATGTAACTTTGGCTGTAGTTACTGCATTAACTACGTCATTTACCCAACGGATTTGTTGGCCTTTATAACGGGATCTATGGTCTAAACGTTTCAATCACAGTTGTACCGAGTAAAATATGTGCAAGGATTAATAAACAGTAAATATGTTCTTGTATTAATCAAATATGTCATCATGTTTTTACAAACAAATGTATCTAGTATTTATAATGTAATGAAAGGGTACATAGAACCATTGTGTCGGTTCTTTGATATGGAGCGATTATTGATAAGCGCTATGTAACGTTATAGCTTGCTTCGTTGACTTTTCTTATGGTTGACTTTTGTTGACCGGGTCATTTGGGTTGTGACGGGTTAAGCTGTTGGGTCGATGGTGATTAACCCAATATTCTCCCCTTAATCACAATCGACTTGTTTTAGATCTTTGACTCAATTAGTTGTCTCATGGTGAGAATCGATCTTGGTAATGCCTTTGTCGATATGTCGACCTTACGAAATTCTCCACTTATGAATTCGACTTGTAGGTCTTCTCTTTCGACGCATTCTCTTATAAAGTGGTATTTTATATCAATGTGCTTACTTCTTTCATGGAATACGGGATTCTTCATTAGTTCGATGGCGGACTTGTTATCTACCGATTGTAACTTTTCTTCTTCCGTGTGTGTAATCTTGCTAGCGATCTCTTTAACCATAATGCTTGTGTTCTTCTGCTTCTTTTCTCTGCAATGAATTGAGACTCACATGATGATAAAGCTACCGTGGCTTGCTTTTGTGTACTCGGTGATTGGTGATTCACCGTAGTAGAAGATAATTCAGTGGTGCCTTTGCCTTCTTGAGTGTTAACTCGTGGCTCTTTGTCACTATAACCTTGTATCTGTTTTCTTCCATTGTACTTGTAGGTGATTCCATAGTCTTTTGTTCCTTTAACATAGCGTAGTACTTGCCTTATAGCTTTCATGTGTTGTTCCTTGGTTTTGCATAAAGCGACTAAGTAATCCAACGGAGTAACTTAAGTCGGGTCTTGTATGTAACAAGTATCGTAAGCATCCAATCAAGCTTCTATATTCGATTGAGTTGACCGTAGTTTCTTGATGTTCTTTGTTAGTCTTGTTCACGGATCCATAGGTATTAAAGTTTCGTTGCGATCTAGCATTCCAACTTCTTTTAGGATCTTGCTTGCGTAGGCGGATTGCTTTATTGATATGTCACCTCGGTTTGTGTGACTTCAATTCCTAAGTAGTAGGATAGTAATCCTAGGTCACTCATCTCGAATTTCTCTTCCATTTGAGCTTTGAACTTGTCTATGTCTTTCTTTGGTGTGCGGTGATGATTAAATCATCACATAGACTCCTACTAGAAGTATTGAGTCTTTTGACTTCTTTGTGTGAGCGACTTGTTCTAAAGCGCACTTCTTGAAATCTAAGGACTTCAAGGTATTATCTAACTTTATGTTCCATGCACGTGGTGCTTGTCTTAATCCGTATAGAGCTTTTATCAATCAGTAGACTTTTCCATTTTCTCTTATAAAACCTTGGGTTGTGTAACATACACTTCTTCTTTTAAGTCTCCATGCAAATAGATTTGGCGTCTAGGTAATGTACTTCCCATTTGTTATTAGCGATTATGGCTAATAGTAATCGGATTGTTTCCATTCTTTTCTGGTGCAAAGACTTCTTCAAAGTCTATGCCATGCTCTTGTATGTAGCCTTTTGCTACTAGTCTTGCTTTATGCTTGACTATATTTTCATTAGCATCTTTCTTGGTCTTGAATACCCACTTTAATCCAATGGCTTTATGTCCTTTTGGTAGAGTGGTTAGTACCCATGTATTGTTTCTATTGATGGAATCTAATTCGACCTTCATTGCTTCGATCCATTTTTGATCGTTCGATGCTTCTTTGTAATTCTTGGGTTCATCTTCAGCTAGTAATAAATGCTCGGGTAAAACTTCCTCGGTGTTTTCATATAAATCATTCAACGTTCTAAAACCTTGTAGTGGTGTATGATCAAAGTTTGGATGTAAGTTCGGGTTGTAATTGAGTTACTTTGATTGGTTGAATGTCTTGAGGTAGTTGGTGTAATTTGAGTATTTATTCGTGATGAAATTGTAGATGGTGTCGAAATGTTTGTGATTGTGAGGGTGAGTCGATTGTTGATGTTTCATATTCATGATCATCATTTGCGGGATATCATTGTCTTCTTCATCTGGTTGGTTTCGTTTTCCGATGTTCGTTTGTGGCTTCAAGGTTTCGACTTTGAAATCAAACCATTCGGGTTCATCATTGGTGTGTTCATCTAGGTAATCCTTCGGTCCATGCTTCATCCTCCTTAAACTTCACATCTCTACTAACACATATTCTTTGTGTTGTTGGATCAAACAATCTATAAGCTTTTGATCCTTGTTCGCTTCCTAAGTATACCATTTTGTTACTTCTATCATCTAACTTTGTCGGATGTTGTGATGGTACCTTTGCATATGCTATGCGACCAAAAACTCTTAAAGTTTCTAAGTTTGGCTTTTTCTTCTTAATTGCTTCATATGGAGTGATGTCTTCTAAGGCTCTTGTAGGAGCATTTGTTTAGAATGTATATAGCGTGTCTAATGACTTGACCCAAAAGTTTTGTGGCATGTTAGTTGCTTTCATCATGCATCTCGTAGTAGACATGATTGTCCTATTTCTTCGTTCAACAACTCCATTTTGTTGTGGTGATTAAGGTGCGGTTAGTTGTCGTGCTATGCCGTTTTCTTTGCGATATTGAGTGAATTCGTTAGATGTGAATTCTCCTCACGATCGTTCTAAACATTTTCAATGTTATCCTTAGCTCATTCTCTATTGTTTCTTTGTATTCCTTGAAAGTACCGAAAGCTTGATCTTTCGTACTTAGGAAATACGCCCACATATATCTTGAGTAGTCATCTACTAACAAGAATATATATTTCTTTCCAGATGGTGTTGGTGGTGTTATTGGTCCACATAAATCTCTGTAAACTAAATCTAATGGTGATGTTGATCTAGTTTTTGCTTTCTTGGGAAATGGTGCTATGCTGTGTTTACCAACTAAACAAACATCACAAATTTGTGTTGTATGTTTAATGGCAGGTATTCCATGAACTAACTCTCTTTGAGTCATAGATTTTAATGATTCAAAGTTGAGGTGTCCTAATCTTGCGTGCCATAACCAAGTGTTGTCACTTAAGTTTGCTAATAAGCAAGCGGTGTGCCTATCTTTAGACTTGCTTTGTATAGACGGTTTCTTTGTCTTGTGACTTTCAAGAAGATTTTGTTGTCCATGTCATAAAGTCGTAGTTCATCGTCGTCCATTACAACTTTACAACCTATTTCGTAAATTGTCCAAGGCTCAATAAATTGTTTTTCAAGCTAGGAATCTAATAGACTTGAGATATGATTCTTTGTTTCTCGTCTTCACATTCTAAAAGGATTGAACCTTTTCCTTTAATCTCTACATGAGATCCATCTCGAATCTTACTTTTCCACTAACGTTCTCATCTAGTTCTTTAAAGTGTTCTCTTATCCGGTCATATGGTTACTAGCTCCGTTGTCTAAGTACCATTGACTATCGACACTGTCTCTTTATATCCTACATCTTCTTTGTGTAGCGAGACCTTTTGATCTTCTAGCTTTGTTACATGTGGGTCTTCTAATATTGCCATTAATAAGGTAGGTTCTAAGTCCTCCTCGACAAGATTAGATTGCATACTAGTGTTTGGTTTTGAATAACACTTAGATGCATAATGACCAGTCTTATTGCACTTGTAACATTTAACTTTGTTAAAATCAATATTCTGTTTGTTGAAGTGATTGTGAGTGTTTTCTCCATCCTTCTTCTCGTGGTTATTTTTATCGTGGTTTCTCCATCCTTTATATTTTCCACATCCACGTCCTCTGAAATTTTTTCTTCTATTGTCATGTCGTGTGAACATCAGTTTGTCTTGACTGTCCACTTGTTTTCCTTTCTTGAACTTAATCCTCTCTTCGTAGGTCTTAAGTCTTCCTATTGCCTCTTCTAATGTCATTTCACTTAGATCGGAATATTGTTCTATAGATGCGACTATTTGCAGATACCTTTCGGGTACAACATTTAGTAATTTCCGTACTAAGGTTTCATCTTCTATTGTGTGTCCTAGATTAGCGGCTTTGTTTACGAGTGTAGTGAGTTTTGTGGTGAAGGTGTCGATTGTTTCATCTTCCTTCATGTATAACATCTCAAATTCGGATTTGAGCGTTTGTATTCTTGCTTGTTTAACTATGTCTTCGTAACGTGTCTAGTTTTCAAAGCATTCCAAATGTCTTTTGCGGTTTTGTGCTTTGTTATTTGAAGTAATTGTTCTTGGGCAAGGCTTGATAAAGGAAAGCAATAGCGGTTTTATCCTTTTCTTATTGGGTTGAGTCGTTTGATCGGCTCAATTGTTTCCATAAACCATTCGCCGAGAATGATTTGCATTGAATTGCCCATAATGAGTAATTCGCGGGCTTTAGGATTGGGCATTGAAATTGGGGTGTACTATTTGAAATGTTAGTACTAGGTTCCTTTTACCACTATCGTTCGTCATATCTTAAAATGATAATGACAATAAATCTCCAATAAAGAATTTTAACACAAAGTGTGTTTATTTATAAAATTCTTATTTCTTAAAATGAGCTCTTAATGTTTTATCTTCCTCAAATGGGTGTAAAACTTTTCTAGGTATAGTTTTAACAATTTTTAAACTATCCTTGGAGATTACTAAATTTAAAAATGAATAACCTAAGGTTAATTACTCCTTACAAATTATTCCTAGTCAGTATTCTAAGCAGTGTAAAAACTAGGTTAGATATACTAAAAAAATATTGATAAGACTTTAATAATTTTTTAAAATAACTTATCAAACTAAAAACTATATATATCAAATATATAAAGTAAAATAAAAGTGGTTTTGAAATCTTTTGGAACCTGGAGGGGTTGATGGTTTAACCCGATGCCTCGATAAATAAAAATCCTTTGACTGGCCCTTTGACTGTATACGCGTCCCTTATTAACCCTTTTTATCTCCGTTCGTTTTTTTTGAGATAAAACCACGCGTACTTATTTTTCTTTCTTTCTGAGACAGTATTTCAGTCTCACTCTCTCTCTTCAGAAGATAACGTATGATCTTCTTCCTTCTCCAATAAAACGACGGTTGATTCTGCCTCTTTTGATGGCTGTTTTTATGACCGTCCCTTCTACTTTCTCCGGTATGGTGTTCTTTATGAGCACTGCTATCCCTCCAATTTGAAACCTAGGGTTTCGGCTTATTTTGGGGGTTTTTCTGATCCGTGAGTATTTTACGATTGGGTTTGCTAATGAATCAATTGGGTTTTCAATTGATCCTTACAGGCTTGATTCCGTTTAAGAATAGGTGTGTTCGTTCTAATTGAATCTTGACTTTGTGCCCTAATTGATGGCGCTCGTATTAGTTTTATTTTGAATCAAATGTTTAAGCGATTGAGTTCGTTTTCGATCTGTTTTGGATTGGGTATCGGCTGGTTTTGGAAAAATTTTTTGAATTTGTTTTGTTCTTGGGTTGTGAGTAATCACAAAGTGATTATACCCATGTTGCGACAAGCGTTTGAGACACAAAAATGACGTCTGGATTTTGTGTTCTTAAGGATTTGCAAAGAAAATTTTTATTGAAAACGGGTCTTTTTTTTGATTCTGGAACTTTTACGAGTCAAGGTAAATGATGATTGTTGGTTGATAGACCAAACCGCTCTGATACCAATTGTTGGCCTTTATAACGGGATCTATGGTCTAAACGTTTCAATCACAGTTGTACCGAGTAAAATATGTGCAAGGATTAATAAACAGTAAATATGTTCTTGTATTAATCAAATATGTCATCATGTTTTTACAAACAAATGTATCTAGTATTTATAATGTAATGAAAGGGTACATAGAACCATTGTGTCGGTTCTTTGATATGGAGCAGTTATTGATAACTGCTATGTAACCGTTATGCTTGCTTCGTTGACTTTTCTTATGGTTGACTTTTGTTGACCGGGTCATTTGGGTTGTGACGGGTTAGCTGTTGGGTCGATGGTGATTAACCCAATAGGATTGCGTAAGAGAACATATTTACCCGAGCTTGTATCTCATAATTATAAGCTTTGAATTGCATCTCATATAGTCCACGTATAAACTTATGAAAATTCATTCGTTAGGACAATAATTAAACTTAACAACCTCCATGTATAGTTCCAACACTGGGACGTCGTCTTCCGTCCCCAAGGCTTGCATTAACGGAGGGTGCAATATCCAAAACTATGTCCTCCTGCTCCATATTATCTTCATTGCTTGCACTTGCCACATATTGAAATATTAATTGACAAATGGTAGCTTGTACAATGTACTAATGGGCTTGACGTATTATTGGGTTCACTTAGCCCATGCATTCTATGATTATAGGTATAACATTAACAACTATATATACTTATTATAAGGTATTCGATCTCCTCCCTAAAAGTATTGTATAACAGTATAATGGCGTCCATCCCACAGGATATCATCACCACCCACATTCTATACCGTCTTCCAGCCAAATCCATGGTCGGTTCGGTCGTTTCAAAGGAATGGCTATCGTGCTTTCAGAACCCGATTCATCCAAACTCATAAAAAAGCGTAACAAATTAAATCACATCATCTTGGTCTCATGAATTTTGTTCATATTGGTCATTCCACCCAAGCCTCGCTTAGGATTATTTGATCTAGACATTTTCCATGGCTCTGTCAATGGGCTTGTTTTAGGTTCTAACTATAATAAATTGCATGAAGTTTATACTCTTACAGTTTTAAACCCAACTAGAAAAGACTATGTGGAGTTGCCATTCCATAAGCGAGTTAACGTTTTGGTATGCTAGGATTTGGCTATGATTCCTTGACAGATGATTACAAGGTTGTTAATATCACTTGTACTGATGAGCATGATAGGAGTAGTGTGCATGTATATAGCCTTAGAACAAATACTTGAAGCAGGTGACTGATTTACCTTACAATCAGTATGATAATAGGTTGTCAGGTGTTTTTGTTAATGGGTTTCTTCATTGGATTGTTAGCAGGTATCTTAAACCGGTTATTATTGCTTTTAGTTTAGCGGATGAGAAATTTAGTGAACTGCCGTCACCCAATTTGCATGATGAAATAGATCACGATACCAGGCTTGTTGCACTTGGTGAAAAGCTTGCCATGTTCCATAGAAAGAAAGGTCATATTTGGTTGATGAATGAGTATGGGTTACGAAATCTTGGACAAAGATTGTGGTAAATGGGTTTAATGAAGATCCAGTGGGTAGAACCAATGTTTTTATGACAACGGGAAAGTTGTGTTTTAACTAGCGGTCTATTGTGGATATATGATATTGAAGAACAAACTTTCTGTAAAAGTGTTGATATTTCTTATAGAGTTTCTTATAGGCAAATCAAGGACATGTATGTTGTAGGCGCTTATGCGGAAAGCCTCGTCTCACCAAAATTCAGCAGATCAAAATAGAAATCGTCAAATTCAATGGAAGATAAATGTGTAGATGTAAGGTTCAAGAATGTTTATTATACTCTAAGTTTGCATCAAATAAATTGTTCATGGTGAATTTGTCTTAAGTTCATTGTTAATTTTTTTTCCTTGTATCGCTCTAATTATAAAAACCCTTTGAATTATTGGATTGTTAAGTGTATTAGTCTTCCTTTTGTTTTTATTAAATATGGATGCCGGATGTTATATATGTTGTACTTGATCCTTGATCTCATCATGTACACTTAGACTTGTTTCCTAATTTTGTTTCCAAATCATGCTCGAAATGGAAGTTATTTGATTTAACGTGCTGTTTTATGGCTTTATATTATCTAGGGTTCAGCTTCTGCTTATGCACTTTCAAACTTTGCAATTTCTGGTATTCAGCAGCAACAAGACTTGTTGAAGTGATTGGAGATGATTGTTATAAACGGATGTAGGGTAGATTGATTTGTTTGGTTACACGTTTATTTTATCTTGAAATTGATATATTTTATCGTGCCTGGCAGAGCCCATAACTTCCATAGCTCTAATGTTTGCTACTTTCAAACACAATTCAAAAACTTATCCCAGGCATAATCTTTGATAACCAACAAGCGAGTACCATGTTAGTAACAATAGAAGCTTTTGAGAGCTTAAATATTATGTTTTGTTAGATAATCATCTATTTTAATTAAATAAGATTCAGCAATACTTAGGGCGAACTGATTCTTTAATCAACTTATTAGTTTGTGAAACTCAATAAATATGTAGTCTTAGGCTTACACTACTAGTACATGACGGGCCTTTAGTGACAGACATTTCTTTCAATTTTTCATACTCCTCACTCCCACCTTAAACTTCTTTGTTACTTATGCATAAGGGTTCTGGAATCTCTGTGTTCAATTGATATACTTTGAGTTCATACTCGTGCTTATGTGCAGTACAGGATTGTCGTTCCAGGCACTTATAAATCATTCATATTTCTAGTTTGACTTTTTGAAGTCAGACCAATTTTGTACCTCATAATACGGAGGTTTCGGTAATACAGCTGTTACTAGGGCCAGTGGGTAATTTTTCAGGAGATCAGATGTTATCGATATCGAATATGTTGTTTTTGGTGCATATGCACCAAAGAAATACTCTGAAACCTTGGGAGTCATATAGGTCCTGGTACATTTACACCAAAGTTATATTCTGGAACCGTTTTCAAAACATTTGCTCATTTATTTCTTTCAAAATTCTGGAATCTGGATATTTGACACTCAAGATGATATTTTCGTACCATAGTCTCATGTGCAAGCCATGTGTGTAATTTTGATTTAAATCGACGATTACGTCTTTCCTTGGGGACTTCAAATCTAAACAGAGTCCATTTCTATAGCGCCACATTACCCAGTTGGATGTTTCAATGTTGTCATAAACTTAAGCCATGTTTTGATGTTGTTATTCAAACAATAGCGGTCTGATTAGCTAGTACTACCTTAAAATCATGACTGAAAGAATTTGAATGTATCAACTGATCAGATGTCATAATTTTACCGCATCAAGAAATAATTGAGCTGTCTGATTGGCTAGTACAATCTTTTCATGTTTATTAAGATTGAAACAATTTATGTATTGTACCATGGTTGTAACGGTTGTCATTTTAGGCTGTTTTTTAAGTGTGTTTTTTGTCATTTGGTTCATGTATCTTTTATCTTGTTACAAATACTTCAATATAAATTTACTGTTGCAAAAAAGCAACAGAAAGGTAAAAAAATCTTAACTAGAGTAAGTGATTAAAAGGTTTAACCCATCCACTACAATAACTTACAATCGAGACCTTTACAGCATCAATCGTAAAGTTCAAAACCAAACACAAGACGAGCATTTCAAACATCTTAATGAGTGATAACATATCTTGATTAAATGTTAAACTGGTCCACTATAAGAATGGATTTAACTGTTACCAGAAGCTGTGATCATAGTTTCACTTGACTCGTCAAGATCCTCGTAGTGGCGTTTGGGCACAGACGCTGCTAGCTATATCTGCAATACCTGCACTCTTGCTGCTAGCACTTCATCTGCAATACCTATAAAATAAGCAACACAATAATAGCATAACAACATCAAGATATATACAAAGCTCAGTGCCATTGCTGAGATTTCAGAGGCCATGCGCGAAAACTTATGTTGTAACTAAATGTGATGGTCAAAGATCTCATATCAACTATTGAAAAAAAAAGTTGTATTATAACAATATAGCTTCAATTTTGACAAATATACAAAACATAGAATCATATATCATTAACATTTTTTTGTTGTCTGAAGTAAATTTTGAGGCACCGAATATACTAGGAGATTTATATTTTGAGGCCCTGTGCGATTACACGACTCGCACACCCTCATATACGACTCTGATATAGTCGTTCTTATATAGTTGATTAATAAAAAAACAATATATTTTTGTTCTGACATTAGTTTTGATTTCTTAAGCTTAACTTCAACTCGAAAGTTCATGTTAGGTCGAGCCAAATGATTATGGTTGATCCTCATCCATGCCTCATATCATCCATGCATCATACCAACCCCACAAGGCATTCAAATACGTAGGTAAAATATAGTTTTAAATAACAATGACATTATTATCTTATTGTGCTATACTTTTGTTGCATATTTACTTGACATTTTCTTCAGATGTGTTAGACCTACATGTTGACGTTTTCATGACCACAGTTCGAATAGATTAACGCTAATATTGCACTTTACCAAATTATCAAACATTCCTAACATCTAGACGAGTTATTAAAATCTTTTGACTATGCTTAAGTAGTAAAACTGGATTTAATTGTATACCAGAAGCTGTGACCATAGTTTCACTTGATTAGCCTATTTCCTCTGGGTGGCGCTTTAGCACAGATGTTCCTTGCGCCATCTACAATACCAATGAAGTAACCAAAAATAGTACCATAAAGCCGAATGACTGATTTGAGCTCAGTTACATGTTTTAACCAGACCAACTTTATGAAGCAAAGAATAATTATGAAGCAGCCTCAATCACAATATAATAAAGGGTTTGAATGCTTACCAGAAGCAGCCACAACAGCTACACTTGAGTCGCATTGATACTCACGGTAGCGCTTGATCACACATGCCATGAACACTTCATCTGGTAAACCTATTTAATAACCAAAACAATATAATACCGTCATGAGCCAAATGTAATTTCAGGTTATTTACGATTCGAGCAGTGAAGTTATGTCTATTATCAGACCACTTTATGAAAATAAAACAAAAAATTACAAAAATCAGAAGCAGTGAAGTTGTGTTAAGAGAATCAGCACTCACGGGTCGCAGGGTTTACAACCTTAAACAGCTTCTCACGTGGGTCTGCATTGGCAAGCTCCTTATACACACGGGCATCATCTTTGGTATCTAATCAACCATAAAACAAGTTAGATTTTCAGCCAATTAATTACCAAGAGTTGTTCAAATAAATTAATTGTTAAAAAGTTTTGTTGGTTACCACAAGCTGCTTCTGATGTATCTCTTACAGTTCCCGGAAGGTAGAACGTTTCTATGGGACGTAAAGCTAATCGAGCCATTTTCAATTCGGCCAACTCCAATTCGTTCAGCTCCATCGGCACAAATTTACTTTTATAATTAAATTCAAATCTCGGCCTTTTTGACTTTGGGCAGCGAGCACGCCGAGTACGACCAGGATACCGCCATATTGCTATTTTTCGTCTAACCATCTCATTTTTTTCCATCTTTTTCTTCTTCTTAGGTTAGGGCTACAATCGATTAAACATCCAATGGGTGGCTATGTCTTGTGACTATTTATATAGGGTTAATTTCATATATACCCGATATACCCTTTAAAAAGACGTATATATACCCAACTAAATATATATTGACATATTTATCCAATACTAGGCGAGTACCCGTGCCTAGCGGCAACGGCTTCTAGCGTCAGATAATTAATGATTTGTGATATTGTGGTGAGTGTTTTGTGTGGCGTTTAAAATAGAGGCGTGAACCGATGAAAATGCAATTGCAAACGGTTGTACTATACGATAACTAAAGTTTAGACAAAATTCTTAACATCTATCAAACAACATATAAAAACATTTAATGAAAATGAAAGTAAACATTACACCAGTTATGAGATGAAAACTAACAACACATGTTACTTGTCGCGTAAAAACTAACAAAGATGGGATTAATTGTGCCATTGTTAAGAAGAACACAAGTACCAAAATTAGCATGAATGTGATTAGCCAAAAAAAATGGCTAATTTTGGCTATTTTGTAAAAGATTTGGGCACATTTAGCAATTTTTTTATTTTTATTTTTATTTTTTTTTCAAATTGGCGTATTTAGCCTATTGAAAAGTTAAATATGCATTAACGGGCACATATTTTCTTTTAATTGTAAAACATTATAATCGTTTTTGAAGAAAAACTTATATATATATATAATATATTTATATAGCGACAAAGCGTTTTGTGTTAAAAAAATTTATGGGTTCTAAACGAAAAATAATAGAAGTTTGAAGATTTGGGGATTAAAAATAATGTTTTGAAACCCGGTTCGACCCGGTTGAACCATTCCCGTCGAAAAACGGGTCGATTTAAACCGAGTCAACCCGACAGGTTGGGTCAAAACGGGTCAAATTAAACAGGGCCAACCACCGGGTTTGAAGCGTCTCGGGTCAATCCGGTTTTCGATATGTATTAATAGTTTCAAATTTTCACTTTTTATTTTCGGTTTTTCCTTTATATATAGTATAGCAGGGTACCCGCGCGTTGCGGCTGCGGGTACCCTGTGACGATTAACCGGATAAATAGATCTCGATGAGACCTGATTCATCAGTTTGTATCGGTTTCAATGGGTCCTCTATAGTTTGATTCGGATGGTTGTTATTGGTTAGCCGAACCGGTGGCGACACCGATTTCTGGTTGAACCCGTTGGTCCGATCCGATTTTCAAAACTATATGTACCATCAACTTGTTAGCTTGTATGAAGCTTTGTGTGTTTTATTAATTTGTATAATATGTATAATAACATGTACTTTTTATTTTAGGGTACATTAATTAGTGTGTTTAATTATTTTATATTTAGAATTATGTTGTAGCTTGTTTAAATAGTACATTGTGAAAATTTTATTGTACTTTTAGTAAAAGTGTTTTAATTGGTTGTTTTTATTTGGTAGATATGCTTTTAATTGGTTGTATTATGTGAATAAATTATTGTACTTTTAAGTAATGGGTGTTTTAATAAGATTATTAATTACACAACACATTTATCTCACCTTTGACTTTCAACTTTTACTTTTCAAATTTGACCGTTTTCTATTATATGTAGTATAGATAAACACAAAATTTTCTATATTTAACCAAATTATCGATTTCTTTTAAATATAGTTATCATTTAAAAATAAATATACCCTCTTCAATATGGGAGAAAATAAATACTTATTTATTTGTCACTTTTTAACGACAATTGTGGCTACATGTCTCTTAGCCTAGAAGGCGTAGCGAGGCCATACAACCAGGTTAAGTTCACCTCGAGAAGGTAATGGCACCTTCCTTTACGCAAGCGAGAGGAAACCCTATCACCCTAGACAAGACTCGAACTTGAGACCTTGCTTGGGAGGTAAAACCTCCATACCGCTAGACCTTGAATTAGGCATGAGTGCGTTATCACTTATCACAATTAAGATTATGGTTTATCATGATGGCTCATTTATCAGACTTTGAATGTCCATCAATAAATCTAATACATAGGTTTTCTAAATTTTACATGTTTTTCATGGTTATGTCTTCGATATTTGAAGGTTTTGTTGCTTTCACTTATTCAATGAAAATTTGGTAAACCGTGCACGTCTTTCTTGTTCAATTGTGTTATGTGACAATATGTCAACTAAGAGTGTAGCAAACTTTTCATAGAAAATGGGTACTTTGTGATACGTTTTGCATTTTTCGCAAACATTTTTAGTCAATCCTATACATTTATATTCTATATCTTCTAAAGAATCCTCATTCTTTTTGTAATTCCTCATGTTATTTTCATTTACATTGCCCAATTATTTTTTCCATATCTTATTATTATATAATTATATTAACGAGAATACATTTTTTTCCTATGTTTTGGTTTGTAGAAATCCCGTTACGCAGGGATAGGACCCTGCGAACCACCTCCGGCGTGAGGTAAGTATGAGTTATGGTTATGTAAGTGTGTGTAAGTAAAGAGATGAGTCTTGAATGAACCTCCCATAATCCATTGCCCGTCCAACCTATTTATAGTGGAAGAAATAGGGTTAGGGGCACCTCTGCGTGAATGTCGGAGAACATGGGGGCGTCCCATGTTTGTGGGTAACCGCTAGGGCTTAGTGACCCGTTCTCAAACTTGGCGGGGAAGCCGGAAAGAGAGGAGATCATGGGTTTGACCAGTCGGAGACCTAAATTGGGCCTTGAATAGAAGGGCTTGATACGTCTCGGAGGAGGTTCCGTCGAAGCTGTTTCGGAGGGGCTCGAGCAATGACGGAGGCCTTGACATAGGGGCTCCGTCGATGGCGGAGGGGCTCCGTCTGATGTGAGAGGGGCTCCGTGCGGTGGCGGAGGCCTTGATGGAGGCCGGGCTCGAACCTCAGCGGAGGTTAGACACTATGAGTGCTTTGGTGCGGGTCGAGGCATAGGCTTCTTCCTTTAGGAGGGTACATCATACCCTCTATAAAAATGGTAAGCTAAGTACCAGAGTAACAGTAACGCTCGTTAGCAGAGCGGAGGGTACGTCATCAAGCCCCAGTCTAATGTTATGCATGCGAAGAGTGCATGGCTTTAGACTTATCATTGCTTTGTTAAAAAGACTTGGTAATAATTTCTACTACTTTTGTTTTGTCAAATCAAATATAAAAGTAGCTATACTTGTTTCTAATAGTCCACATTTGACTCTACCGTGGTGGATACCCTCATTAAGCCCCCCTGATAAGGTTTTATAATGTACCTTTTTGAGGGGTCGTTTAAGCCCTTATTTGATCACTTTTGTATCCGTTATTACTTAATATCGTTCCTTTTCACTTTTTAGGTCTCTTGAAGGCAAATTGCTGGAATGGCACTTATTTGGACGAAAAAGGCGGATATCTGAAGAAAATGGCCAAAGTCAAGAATCGAGACACTCAGTCTTTGAAATACAAAGGGACGGGCGTCGGTGTTAATGCGACACCGTCGAGCATACGTGACGGCTCGGTGGCCAATTTCTTATTTTCAAGTGACGGTGTCGAGCTTTAAAAGAGTAGTCCGTCGCAACTCGAGACGGCCTAGATTTGATCGAGCGGCGTCGAGGCGAAGGGACGACGTCACAAGCATAAGGCGGCGTCGTTGCAAGACTAACGTGGCCAAGACGAAACCCTAATGACGGCGACCGACGGCGTCACAAATCATAAGGTGACGCCGTCGCGATTGTAATCTTATATATAGAATCCGAATTTTCGGTTTTAGTGTGTAGTCTTTTGGAGTAAAAACCTAAACCGAACCAAGGCTGTCTTGTACAAGATTTTAGGGTTCTAAACCCTATCTTACCACAAGATAAGTGTTTTACTTCATTAATTCAATTATGTCTTCAATTAATTGTGTGTATGCTTGCATGTTTACCATGTCCGGCTAAATTACTTGTGTGATTGCTTAGATATATGAAACCTAATTGTTAATTATTGTTAGGTTGTCTCTTATCTTAATTGTAATTAGCTTAGGAGTGCGACTAGGCTATCGTTGTGTTTAATACTTGATAAATCTTTGATAGTTTATGAATGACTTGGTGGATTTCGTTTACTAAACCCAAAGATAACCTCCAAGTTAGTTTATGAATGACTTAGTGGATTTCGTTTACTACACTTAAAGGTGACTTCAAAGAGTTAGGGAATGCACACCTTACGACCTTAGAAAACACAAGCGTTAAGAATAAGAACGTGACAATTCAACCATCAATAGGAGATAACTAGGGAGTAGTAGCATCTAAGTAAACACATCTTTAAACCATCATACGAGCACACAATAATTAGACATAGACTATCCTCACCTTAGATTAGATAAGTAGACAAGTAGAGTAATGGGTAGAAATACCAACCCCAAATCCAAACCCCGAGATTCGTACCTTTCTAATTCCTAAAAACATAAAAGATAAAAATAATCTTCCTCAACCCCAACCTTAGCGTAGTAACTTCTCACTAGCATTCCTATTCCCTAGAAAACGATATCAATTCCGTGGCTTACCCTAATACTACACTACAACGATTAGGTTCACGCCTAGGGTGTTGAAAAACTTGCTCGATTTAAAAGGAAGTTCCTTTGACCCGACGACGCGTGTAGCGTTATCAAGTTTTGGCGCACTGCCGGGAATAGTTATTGTTTAGGCTTGATTTATATCTCGTTTAGGTCTACTCACAAGATTCCTATCAAGTGAGATTTTTTCTTTTTATTAGCTTCCTTGTAGTCTATCCCCCTTCTTTGTGTTTGTGTTCGTAAAACCCTTTTCAATTATCGCTATGGCAAGTGAAATTGCATTTGAATCATTAACAAATGAGGAACAATTGAATTTCGCAGATTGGATTGGTTTTTATTGTTCTAATGACTTTGTGAGTAAACTTAGAGATATCCAAAAGGAGACGAGTGTAAGGTTGGACGGATTTGATATATTTTGTGTTTGTGTGGCTTCTATTCAACGATCGTTGTCAGGATCAACTCCTTTTAGTGAGACCATCTGGAGAATTTTTCAGAAAAGCCTCCTATGCATAAACCATCACCGGTACAACTTGAGGAAATGGATAAAGCGTGAGGAATCCTTTAGGCCAATAGAACATAGTAGTCAAGTTTTTGAGAATGATTCTTATGAATCGGACCAAGAATTTGAAATGGCCAAAGAAGGATTTGAGATGCTTAGGAGTGTATTTGGGTTAGATCATACTAAAACACATGATGAACATTTAGGAGATCTAGATATAATGGAGAATAAGATGGAAACTCCAAGCCCACAAGCCCTACCATCACTTGAGGAACACACATCGCCTATAACTTACCCGAAAGAAGTAGAAGAGACTATAGGAACCTCGATTGATATAGAACCTTTGGACCAAACGCCACTAGAGAATGTAGGTTTAGATGCTTGTTGTCATGACCTCTCTCTTAGTCCTAGGGAAGTTCCTAATTTTGATGAACCGGAGCCTCAACCAAAAACCTTACCCAATTTTCCGTCTTTAGATGTGAATCTTGGAATTGAATTAGGCCCCAATCCACCCATCAAAATAGATAATCCGGGTAGTTGCTTGATAAAGGTGGTAGACTCTAGTCCATGTAGAGTGGAAGCTAATATAGGAGTAACTCATGACCTTACACACTTATATCACCCATTCATGGTTGATAACAAGAAACATTATGGGTTTAAACCGGGTTTATTAGGTCAAGATGGATCCTTAACTAAGAATCTTTTGAAGTTGATAGAAGTTGATCCATTTTTAGAAGAGAGACCCACTATACCAATAGACTTAGGTAAGGTTATAATGAATGGAGTACACTCCTTTGAGCATATAAATCACCCATCACCCTCTCATCACGTAGCAAATTTCCACCCTAAGGGTGTGTATCGCTACTATCACCCGCACTTAAACCTAAGTGTAGGGAAAACCTCCCCTTTATCCGTTAAATAAGGGTAGAGTCGGGCTCGTGACTCGAACAAAACAAGCGCTTCTTGGGAGGCAACCCATGCTTAATTGTTTGATTGTTAGTGTCATATATCTTTTATTGATTGCTTATTCTCATGTTTAAATTTGTAAAATGCTTTATTTTGTTTTTAACCTCGTCTTAATTGCATATAAAGGTATTTTACATAAAGGATAAGTGTAGGAGGATTACACGTTTTCAAAAGCGTGAACATGAGAATAACAATTAATTAAAAGATATATATGTGTGTTTGTTCGAGTCAAATGCTTGTATCGAGTCATAATGGATGTTTTGCGTAAATTTTCCGATTCTAAAGATGTAAATTTTCCGAATTTTTTCAAGAAAATCGCAGACCGCTTTTTGTCGGGATAACTTGACGTCGCCAGATCGCAAACTGACGTCGAGGAAGGAGTAAAAACAATGATTACTTTTTCTCGTTTTTGAGCTACTTATAAAATTTTGGAATTTTCCGTGTCTTAATTTTCCGTAAATGCAGTAAACATCCATTCCAAGCATTATATCCTAGTAGAGTCTTATATATATTATTACCGCCAATTTTACGTGAAGGTTTCGTTTGTTTTCTTCAAGTGTGCGGGTTTAATTTATTAAGAAGAAGATACATAAGATTGGAAGGAGCTTTTCACGCATATATTCTTCTTGAAAAGGATTTAACCACCATTTTACACTAATCTACCGAGCTAATCGGGAGTATTAGTTTCTTTCGTTTTAATTACCTTCCATTATCATAACTTTGATACTTTCGGGGAACATTGGGGATAATGTTCAGTTTAAGTGTAGGGAGTGAAAATAAAACGGAAACTTTGAAACTATGCTTATCCTTGACTATTAGCTTAAATGTTTCAAAGACTTCATGTTTATGTTTAAGTAAATAAACATAACCATAACGACTGAAATCATCAGTAAAGGTTAAGAAGTAGCTAGCACCCTTTCTTGACACATGTCTTAGTGGTCCACATACGTCAAGATGTATCACACCAAGAATATCGAAGCCCTTTCTAAACTATTTGTAAAGGTTTCTTGGTCATCTTCCCGGATATGCAAGATTCGCATTTATCAAATGATTCATCATTGATGTCTTGCAAAAGCCCATCGTGTTGCAATTGTTGCATGCGTTTCTTGCCTATATGAGCAAGTCTACAATGCCAAAGAAATGAAGAATCCAAATCACCTTTGATTCTTTTATTATTGATGCTAAAGATGTAATTATTTTATCAATCATATTATCATGCAAATTAATTTCAAACACACCATTTCTTTGGAATAACATTAAAGTAAAAACACCATTTAAAGAAACCGAAATTCCATAATCAATAAATGTATGAACGAAACCAATATCTTTTAACAAGGAAACGAAACGACACCTCTAACAATGGAAGGTGCGTAATGACAATCGTTTAATGACGATTACTAAACCCGAAGGTAAACTAAATCAAACGTGCCTATAGCTTCAACGACTCCATGTGCTCCATTACCCACATGCGGTATTGTCTCCATAGGCAAGCTTCCTTGCTCCTCTATGTCCTGCAGTGTATTACAAATGTGAATACCACATCCGATATCATATACCCGAAATTTATTTTATGAGGAAAAGCAAATAATTCTATCATCAAAAGAGTACTCAAGCATCGCCACGGTGCGATATTTTTATACCTCTTATTGCGCAACTCATCAAGGTACGGTGGACAATTCCTCTTCCAAAGTGTCCAACCTCGGTGCGATGATGACAAGCCCGATCCTCTTCGGATTCTCACTTTTTTTGGGAGGGTACTTAAGGCAAACCTACCCTTCGCGGATGGTCGAACCGCGGTGGATGGGGCCTTCTTGGGCAAACCTTTCTCGTAATCAATGAGCATTGCATGTACCTCATTGTTGTCTTCCCGTGCAATGCATATTGTAATTGCGCACGAAACCATCAAACTCCTTGTTAAGGGATCGTTGATAAGGCCAATTTGTATGTCATTGGGGTAAACATAGTTAAGACGCCCGGTGGTCCATGTAACTCATCATTTCGAGCGGTGGCGCTACGGGTTTCCTTCTCGTTGCTTGCAACTATGAAGAGCATCTATCAAATCATACAACTCTACGATCACGGGCTTTTCAAACAACCTTTGCAATTCTTCCAACATGAGATTAGGAAGTAATTCTCAAATTGCTTTTGCAAGCTTGAGTTCATACTCCCGAGCATAATGCGGTGACCTCATTATACTTGTCATACTCAGTTGCCATGCAGCTCGTGCCAAAGATAGCATTAGCTGCGAGTTCGGGAGGACAAGGCGTAGTCAAATAATTGAGTCTTTTGGCAACCCTCAAGACAATTACGAGTTGCCGATACCAATCAATGAAATTGAGCTACAATAATTTCTCTCGATCAAACATAGATTTGAACGACGAGGCTAGTGCGATGATTCACTTGAGCCATTTCTACGAAATAAAAGTTCAAAAGTTAGTACTTTCGATAAGTAAACATTCAAGAAAATAAAATAGCCTTTGGTCAATATTCATATTAACCATAGTATTTTCCTTGAATTTTGGATCCTCATTATCATAGTTTCACCACATCAGTTGATCTGCTAGTGATGAAAGTATAGAATAGGTAATCGTTGAAAAACGATAATTGACAAACAAGTTTTCAATTCCAAAAATTATGGGATTTACAATTTTGCCAAAACAATTAATGCAAAACGTAAGCATGTTTTATCCCATCTTATGCCTTAAGTCATAGGTCTCACTAACTAACTTAATTAAGTTGTCTAATTTAGAAACTGCAAATCATAAAGCTGAGGTCTCACACAACAAAATAATTCACCTCGTTATTGTAATCTAGATCAAGGTCTCACATAACTAAATTATAACTTCAAGTGTTTCATATCATTAGATGGCATAAACTTAAATTTAAAGGGTACAATTTTTACGTGTAATCAAAACTTATGTATAAAGAAGCATGCATACAACTTTATAGCATAATATTTTCGAAAAAACTTACATTAAGATTTTAATTGCTAAGATTGAATTCTACAAAGTTTTAATCGATCGTTGAGAAACTTACAACTTTGCTCTAAGATGCTTCGTACATAGAATGGTTATACTAGGTAGCTCCAATCGAACTCACGGGGAGAGGACCGTAAGCGCTAAAGCATAACCTTAGACATCCATTCGGTCATCGCGCACTTCTTAAACAACCCCTTTATAGTTTGTTCTAGTGGGTGAGCCGTTCTAACCATTTATTACGATCGCATCAATCGATTAAAAGTTCAAGAATAATTCTTAGATAACAAATCAATTTCGCCATTATTTAGTTCATTTAATTTTCTATTCCAAAAACCCTTTTGCTTACTAACATGTCAAACAATTTATAAACAAAAAAGCACTTTAATAAAAATTAAACACACTCAAATAATATAAACATATAACTAAACACTTTAACATATGTAAAAACAATTAGCCACATGCATAATTATTTCAATAAACTCTAATAAACAATTCTAGGCGTAAATAAATGCATACATTAACTAGGGCTTTCACCTACAAGGTAGATGAGCCACATACATCGACAAGTCGATTGCGTAAGCCAAAGTTAATAATATACCAATTAGCACGTATCTAATTTTTATTAGTTATAATTGAGGTCTTCCCAATTCAATAATTATTAAATAAATAGAACATGTGTATCACTTAACAATTAATCAATAAACAATAAACAATACTCCATGGCAAAACATGCATGTTCCACCATGGATTCCACATAATAATTATCACCCAAGATACGCATATTACATGACATATAACAATTATTCATTAATTAACCAAATAAAATTAGCATGCAATCCTAGGGTTTCTACAAGTTTTACAAAATTAAAACCTAATTAAATAAAAAGAGGTAATCGACCCAACAATTAAAAATTAGGGTTTCGATTTCAAAACCCTAGAAACCATAAAAAGCATGCATATAATCATAAAGATCTAATTTTATGTGTTTGGTATTTAATTACATCATATTAACGGCTCGTGATGCCTTTGTTGGAATTTTATACTCATAACAATTACATAAAACAAATAACATCATCAAAGCATGCAATAAAGTAAATAGGAATAATATATGTAAGTAATTAACCGAACAAGAAAGTGCGTACCTTTTAGCAATTCAAGAATCAAACGATGATTAGAACAAGAACAAAACCCAAAACCCAAACTTTAGGGTTTATATATTCGACCTACACAAAAGTCGACCACCAAGATTACAAGCTCAAGCGTGCTTGTCCTTCGTTCTTGTACACACGTACTATTAGCGATTTGATGTGAAAAGCTAGTTTCTTGAATCACAAATAAAACCAAACACTTGTGTCTTGAGTTTGGAAAATCGAAACCCTATGGGAGGGTTGGAACCGATCGGCCAAAAACAAAGAGAGGAGAGGAGAAAGAAATTAGGTTATTAGTGATCCAAGGTTGGGAGAATAATGAATATAAGGATTGTATTTATAGTTTCTCAAAACTTGGTGACCAAGAAATCCCACCTCCTTGGGTTGGGTAGCCTACGACCGGCCAAACAATCCCAAATGGATTCCGGATCCTTCTTGTCCACTAATTTCATCTCTAGTCCTCGTAGTTTACATTTAACGCCCGTTAGTCAAAACTCCGTTAAATATTAACTATCGTTATGTTTTATTTCGTGACTAATAATTAATAATAACATTTTATATATTAATTATTAACATCAACTCTCATACGTAATGTGTGCAATCCCGAAGTCTCGAGTTCGAATCCAGACATACATATATTTAAATATCCATAAAACCTTTCACATGTTGTGTAACAATACATGATTCTTTTCAAGGCGTTGATTTAGAAAGCACGTGCGGATTGTCGTATACTTCCCCAACGATCTTGTAGGACTCCGAAAGCTTGTTCAATATCTTTTCTAGAACTTTCTTGAACTCTTTTAAAATTCAAAAATGTTTTCAAACCTTGCAACACTAAACGTTTTGAAAAAAACGGACCATGTTGGATAAATGCCGTCGGATAAATACTAACCTCTCTTGTATGTATGTCCGTTTACTACAAATGGACATTCCGGAGATTTACCGGCAAGTTCATCATCAAATAATTGAGAACCACATAACGAATTAAGATCATTATTTGCCCCCGGAACCTCAAAATATGCATGCAAAATCCATAATTTTTTATCCGCAACCGCTTGTAAGATAAAAGTTAGGTATTTATGATCACTTCTTTTGAATTGAGCATCTAAGGCCTTTGGACAACTTTTCCAATCCCAATGCATACAATCAATACTCCCGACTCCCGAGCATTCCCGGGAGTCAATGTTCTTTTTCGTGCAATGCATATATTTTTTCAACATCCGTTAAAGTGGGCTTTCTTAAATACCTTTCAATGTATAAAATATGTATGCATTTAGTAAAGTTCTCTAAGCATTGTCGTGAACAACGTTCACCAATTTGCAAGCATTCATCAAACGCATCAAGCGATGTCGACGCCAATTGGCATATGGCGAATGTGCACTTCAAAAGAGAATCAATACTTAAACGACCGGTAGCACCGTTACTTTGTATAGAAAATTAAAGTACTCTAGAATAATTCGAACATCATAGCTTAAGATACCGTTGACTATTTTATTAAAAAGTGTAGGACGCATACGATACCTTCGCCTAAAACTTCTCTTCCCTATACTTAGGTGGAGTGTCACCTTCACCAAAATAGTCGTCGATTAAACGTTGTTCTGCTTCTTCTTGATTACGTGGTATGTATTTCCTCGTCCTCTTAATACCCGATCCCGATCCACCGGCTTATTGATCACACAAACCTAGAAATTGTTCATACGCCGTATAACCCTGGATATATCGATCCGGGTCGTTTTGAAAATAAACATCATAATGGTCGTAGGTGGAGAAGTTGTTGGGATTGCTTGGATCCATAGCTGAAAGAAAGTTAAGTATTATTGAAGTAGAGATTAAATTGGAAGAGTTTGTGATAATTGATAGAATAAAGGAGGAATTTATAGAATTTTTTGAGGTAAAACTTTTGTAAATTTGTGCATTTTGGCTATATAGCCGTTACACACATTCAAAAAACACACAAACTAGCCGTTGGTTAAAAAAAAACGGCATGGGCTAGCAAATACGGCGCTAGCTTCCTTGGCCCGAGTCTCGTAGTGGTGCGCCATTCTTCATTTTGGGCCGGTAAGTTTGGCGCTATGAATGGCACCACGATACCCCAGGCTCTAATTAATATATGTAGCACATGAAACCATAGGATGCTGTGATATTTTTTTACCTTTAATGAAAGATGTGTTTGAGAAACATGGTTTGCTATACGGAAAGTGTCAAATGGGCTTGAGATATCGATTCAGTTGGGTCTACTTGAGCCCATGCCTATATATACAAGGTATTCTCAACCCTAGCTAAGGTTGTAAGATAACAATGGCGTGCATGAATATAATCCCACAGGATATCATCATCGACATTCTATACCGTCTTCCACCCAAATCTGTAGGTCGGTTCCGGTGCGTTTCAAAGGAATGGCTATCTTTACTATCTGAACCCCTATTCATCCAAACTCATCAAAAAACGCTTAACAAAAATCACATCCTCTTCGGGTCTCATGAATTTGGTTCATATTGGCCATTCTCACCCAAGCTTTGCTTAGGATTATTTGATCTAGACATTTACCATGGTTCTGTCAATGGGCTTGTTTTAGGTTCTAATTATAAAAGATTGCATGAAGTTTATACTCTTACGGTTTTAAACCCAACTACTAAAGACTATGTGGAATTGCCATTCCATAAACAAGGTAAATTTTATGATAGGCTGGGATTTGGTTATGATTCCGTGATTGATGATTACAAGGTTGTTAGTATCTCTTGTACTGACAATGTGAAGGTGTATAGCCTTAGAACAAATACTTGGAAGCAGGTGACTGATTTACCTAATTATAATCTGTATGATAATAGGTTGTCAGGTGTTTTTGTTAATGGGTTTCTGCATTGGATTGTTAGCAGGGATTTTAAACTGGTTATTGTAGCTTTTAGTTTAGCGGATGATAAATTTAGTGAACTACCGTCACCTAATTTCCATAATTTAAAAGATCTCGATACCAGGCTTGTTGCACTTGGTGAAAAGCTTGCTATGTTCCATAGAGAGGAAGGTCATATTTGGCTGATGAATGACTATGGGGTACAGAAATCTTGGACAAAGATTGTAGTCCATGCGTTTAAAAAAATCCCAATGAGTAGAACCAATGTTTTTTATGACAAAGGGAAAGTTGTGTTTTTCACCGGCGGTCTATTGTGGATATATGATGTTGAAGAACAAACTTTCTGTAAAAGTGTTGATATTTCTTATAGAGTTTCTTATAGGCAAATCAAGGACATGTATGTTTTATGTGCTTATGCGGAAAGCCTCGTCTCACCAAAATTCACCAGATCCAAATAGAAATCGTCAAATTCAATGGAAGGTAAATGTGTAGATGTAAGGTTCAAGAATGTTTATTATACTCTAAGTTTGCATCAAAATAAATTGTTCATGGTGAATTAATCTTGAAGTCATTGTTAATTTGTTTCCTTGTATTGCTCTAATTATAATACCCTTTGAATTATTGGATTATTGTTAGGTGTATTAGTTTTCCTTTTGTTTTTATTAAATATGGATGCTTTAGGATGTTATATATGCTGTACTTGATCCTTGATCTCATCATGTACACTGTTTAGACTTGTTTCCTAATTTTCCAAATCAAGCTCTAATGGAAGTTATTCAAGTTAACTTGTTTTTTATGGCTTTATATACTAGCTAGCGTTTGGCTTCCGCATATGCACTTTCAAACTTTACAATTTCGGGTATTCAGCAGCAGCAAGACTTATTGAAGTGTTGGAGATGATTGTTATAAACGGTTGTAGGGTGAATTGATTTGTTTTGTTGCATGCTTATTTTATCTAGAAATTTATATATTTTTATCATGCCTCGCAGAGCCCATAATTTCCATAGCTCCTAATGTTTGCTATCTTTCAAAAACAATTCAAAAACTTATCCCAGACATAATCTTTGATTACCAACAAACGAGTACCATGTTAGTAACAATAGAAGCTTTGCTTATTATTATGTTTTGTAGATAATCATCTATTTTAAATAAGTAAGATTCAGCTATACTTAGGGACGAACTGATTCTTTAATCAACTTATTAGTTTGTGAAACTCAATAAATATGTAGTCTTAGGCTTACACTGGCATTTTCAAATCAATAAACTCAGGTTTGTATTGTTTTGGTTCATGCTCTAGTATGGGACTGAATGTAGGTGCTGTTTGAGATCATTTTATATATTGGTTTTGCCATGATTACGTCCAGTTTAGGCCTGGCAGAAAAGAAGGATCTCAAATGTCAAAGATTTACTAACATTTTCTTAATCGTCATATTTTTCATGTAGAAACTTCTCAAACGTATTGACAAGTGTTGCTATTTTCTTAAAATTAAGTTAACCTGTGACATACATAGAGATTGGGTGTGGAGACGAGTTGTAAACACGATTTGACACTTTTCTGCAGAATAGCAAGTTCAAAAGCTTCCAATAAGCGAAATAGACAAATAATGATTTTGATGAATTTGAGGTACATAGGTTGTGAGTATCATCGTCAAGAATTAATGAAAAATAAAAACTTGGAAATGTGTATGTCTTGATTCATTAAGGTTTGGAAATAGTTAGATTGTGTACACGCAATAATCTCTTGGGGCTATATGACATACGCTGAGTCATATAATGGATATAATACAATACCAGCAATGTTGATTGCAGACACAATATAGACAAATGAAGTGCACACATGCATATAATTGCCAAAAGATTTTCAAAACCAAGATCTTCCACATCTTCACAACTTGATCAACATAATAAATCGGTTTTAATGTTAGGCTTATCCACCGTAGGAGCACCACCTCATAAATGTCCACTAATATACCAGTTTATCCAGCAAGCTTATTGAATTAGTTAGATGTACTCTACAATAATAAATTGAACTAATAGTGTTTCTGGGTAGGCTAATAACCTGTTACAATAATAAATGACAACATTATAAGGTTTACCATAGTGAATTCCCTACAGAATAAAATAAAACATGATTGACTAAAACTTTATTGACATTTAAGTGGATTAAATTTGCAATTAGTCACCCATCATATACCACTACTGTCTTGACTACTTTATTCAACAAGTCTCAAAAACACTTAGCATTATTCCAAATCAATTTCCATCAGTGTGTATGAATTTACCATCTCAACCCTCCCACCTGAGACACCATTTTGGGCACTTTTCGCAAACTGAGCACTAAGTTGTTCATTAACCCAAACAGCTAAAGAAACAGCATGGTCACGAATTGAAGAATTTGCAGGCGGGCATTTTAGCATATTAATCAAGCTTTGATTATACAGTAGAAGGCCGACAGATGGCAAGACAGAACCTTTTTCACGATGATACTGAATAAGCTTGCAAACATGCTCACACAAGTTACCCTTTTTCCCCATTCGCAACTACAAATTGCATACTCAGAACCCGGGTTCCATATTTCATGATACAGATCCCGATCTACCCAGTCAACAACTTTGACCCGTTCACCTTCTGTGATAACATCCGTGTTTGGGATTGTTCTTGACTTACGCCACGTGTTAAAATCAGTTGCCCATTCCTCTTTCCAGTAAGGTGAGAAGTCATCTTTGTACTCGTACTCGTCAAACCAAAAGTAGGATTCTATTTTAGTACTAAGTTTATTCACTAACCAATCAGCACGTTTGCAGATGTCGGAACCAGTCTCATTGTTTAAGAACCTGATTTTTAACTGGTGGTGATAAAATTCAAGAGCTGTAGAACTCTCAAGGCTAGCAATTGGCATCGTTTTCAATGCAGTGATCCAAGAACCTGAAGAAAAGCAGCAATTAGAATTAATACAAGAAAGGTAAAATCAGAGTTTTAGGATAGAAATATTATTGTAGAGGGTTTGTATGTTGCAAAATTCCCAATAGGACACAACCATTTTATGCAAATAGGATTAACCGGTACTAACCTAGTCTCCAATACCAAATTGCTTTGAAGTAATCCATGAAATCTTTACATTCTACAAAATCTTCCATTAACCTATCAAACGATTCAACAGTTCCACGCCCTTTGGAGATATCTTTGACTATTTGACCAAGCGCTTTTGATAAGGTTGCTCGTGTCTGCATATCCGAACATCTTTTCATTAAGTTTTTATGCCAAGCATGACGAACCCGCCAAAAGCAAACCAATACAGAACACTGAAATACTTCCCTGATAACACAACACACCAATGCAATCAATATAAATGTTCATAGCGAAAAATTATCTAAATGATTATTTGGTGTGGGGCCCTATTACAATCTATACCTATTTTAATGTATATATCTATAAACGAACCTATCATTCACAGAAGTTTTGAAAGGTACATACTATTATGCAAAACGTTCCAAAAAAGCGAATGTCTTGCAAAAAAAAAAACCGAAAATTTGTTAACTGCCTATAAATAACCAAGAAATTTGGCATTCTTCTTTTAGAATTTGCCGAATAAAGAACTTTTTGAAAAGATATCATTGAGTGATTTGTGAACCATATGTGTTTCGCAAAATCTATTATGCGTGCACTATAGAGTCATTTCCAGATATATAAGATAAGATTGTATAATTAGTAATGGGCCCCACACCAAAGTGTCATTTAGGTGATTTTCCCATGTCCAAAACCATCACAATAAACAAGAACTAAAACCGTGAGAAAACCTGATAGTCAAGACGTCAGTTAAAGGATCATCGACTATAAAGCCGGCAAGTTTCCATGTTGGATCTTTAATACAAACTTTATTAAAAAGAGCCCTCATCCATCTATGTGTATCCCGCTTGGAAAAACTTGGTGATATTATCCATGCAACAGGTATAGCTTTGTTGTCGTAATTAAAAACAACAAGACTTTGGATTGGGTACTGCATAAATAAAGTTTGTAATGGGACTAGTAAAACTACTGCATATAGTTTGTAAAGGGAAATTCATCTAAACAGCCCAAACAGACATGGTCATAAAAAATATGGACCAAAAACATGGAATTGAGGATATTTTTTGAGTATAACTCATTCATTGATTCGGTGTTTTATAAACGTGTTATGGCAACAATAAATTTAAGTGTCAAACATACCTTTAGTTTATTGGTGCCAAATCTTGAATCTAAAGCAATAAGTCGCCCATTGCCAAATTTAATCATTTGCTTTAACTGCCATTCCGTTTGAATACCCAACAAAAACGGACCCGTATCAGAAAACTCTTCATGAAAAAACACAAGCTTCTTATTCCTCTCAACCCACAAACCAAGGCTGACATCATCATCGTCATCAAGTTGATAATTTGGCCACCTTGTATTATTCATCCTTTCTAGTGTCCTCACTTGTCTTTTAGTTATACAATGATCTATATTAGATGGACCACCTTGTGCTTCGACATATTCATTATGTCTTTGCATAATGGTTTCAACTGAAATCCCAACAAGTAATAACGATATGACCCGTTGGCGAAATTCCTCTGAAATATATGGTGCATAAATAGCACGTGTTCCAACAGAATGTTCATCTTGTAGGCCATGACACAGTAACCCTTTGTATCCACATGTTCATAATTGTTGTATATTATAAGTGCATGGATGGTTTGGCTTGTAATTGTTTGACTATAAAGTGGCAGGTGCACCCTCTTTTGTGCCGGACGACCAGCAGATTTTTTGTGCTCGGACGACCAACAGATTTTTTCTTTTTCTGCTAGGTCTAACAAAGCCACCTTCTCTATAGTCATCTGGACCATACGAACACCAAAACCTATAAAATGATAATTGTGAAGATCATGAAGTTTGACTTTATAAGTCAAAGTATTTTACTCTGTAAAATGTACAGAATGTTAAGTCCTGAAGATAAGAAACTTACAGAATATATTTAAGAGTAGCATCAATTTTTTTAGCCTTTTTCGGCGGCGGGTTAGTCTTACTAGCTTCTTTATGAAAGCTCGTGGGGCAATCTTTCCTGTTAGATTCACCACGAATAAAGTCGTCAACCCTAGGATATGGGATGAAAGCAAGCCTGTCCAAATTGTCACGATGACCTCTTATTCTAGACCACTCAAGATCACATGCTGCAAATTCCATGGTTGGAGGGTTTTGAACAGGGAGGGACAGTATCTCATCCCATCTCGTCATCTACGTTACGTCATCAACAAAAACAAATATTATTTCTACTGTCCCTTAACATTTTTAATTGTTTCTTCATGAAAACCTTAATTTGCACAAATATATGACTTTGATACTTCAAATTGAGAAAAAAAATATTCAAATAATCTAAAGCAAAATGAAACAAAACTGATAAAAGAATTAAAATAATACTAGTAATAATAATACAACTGATCTGATGGTGGGTGGTTATACCTCGAAGCAAAAATGGGTGAGTGTGTGCGAACAAGAGAGACAAAAATGTAGGTAGGTTTCGAGTTTACAAAGCCCCAATTCCTTTGTCCGGGTTGTATAGATGGGTCAAACCCACTTAATTGTCCCATTTTAATTTTAAGTAAATACTAAATACCCATAAATCCTTTTTTTCTGAGCAACAAGGTTTATCCCGAACCCGCCGCGCTGCGGCGCGGCATATCCTACGGTAGACTGCAAAAATGCCTATTAATAAACTGGAAAGTGACTTGAGAAATCCTCTGCTTTATTATATGCGGGTCGTTCCAAGAAAATTATCCTTTTCGATTATATTCGCTGGTATATCTGTTTCGTGTTAAATTGCAATGAAAGTCGCTAATGTATTGACTTCTGAGAAAGCAGACGCTAGTTCCTTTTTCCGAGGTCGTAAGACTGGGATGCTTTGTTGAGCCTGCAAAAAAAAAAAAAAAAAAAAATTATGACGAATAATTCCGATAAATGTGAAAGTAAATTGTTTGCTGTAGCATATATAAAAGAAGAGCAAATGCAAGAGGCATTGTTAAACGTCATTTTGTTAGGCTAGTCCCGGTCGTGACTGGGACGACCTGGTCATCCTGTACACGTCGGGTTTCTTTTCAATGACCGACACGACCGGATGCCCCAATCAAGACCCAAGTTTTTTTTTTTTTTTTTTTTTTTTTAATTCAAACATTTTAACATTAAATTTAAATTTCATTCAAATTAAAAACATTACATTACTTAAATTAAAAAAAAAAAACATTACACTCTGAAGTTGGTATTTATAGAGTGGTAAATTTGGTTTTAAAAAGTTTTTTGTTTAAATGACCAAACGGTCAAGTTTTTAAAAACAATGAAACAATCAAATAAATGTGGTTGAAAAGTGAGAGTTTGAAGCATTTAACATCGAGTGAAAATTCACCGATATTGCAAATATCCCTATGCCAACCGATGTGGCAACCGAGCTTCATGATCGACTAAACCGATCTTAACATCGGTTGAGGTATAAAATTTTGACGCCCAACCGATCTAAACCTATCGATTGCGCCCACCTTATGGGCAAGTGGCAAGAAGTCTAGCATGTGTCATTTTTATATGTGTAGGGTTCATTAGTGGATGGCTTTTAAAATTTTATATACTTTAATATATGAAAATATTATTTGTAAAAGCTTTTGCATGGGAAATATAAGCTAACTGGTTGGTAAGTTGCTACTGTGGGGGTTTGGTTTAGTTATTAGGGTTATGGTTTGTGTATATAAATAGAGAGGCTAGGGTTTAGACATTGTATTCTCTTGCGCCTACTGCTAAACACCCACCACTATTCTCTCTAAACTTGTTTGCTTTTGATCGTCCTCATCTCAAAGTCATGGCGAATACCCCTAATTTGAATGAGCTAAAATACCAATTTGGTTCTGATGAGCTACAGAAGTGCTTTAAGTTTTTTTTTCACGCAACAGATGGCTGAAGAAGAAGGCTTTATTCAGAAGCTTGGAGAGGAGTGTAACGATCTTTGTAGGAAGATTGAGAAGGAAGAGGAATATGTCCATGAGCTGGAATCCTTTGGCCCGTTTCATGATTTGGCCACTGAGATCATTGACTGCATCAATGAGACTCTTGTGAGGGAGCGTGATAGGCTGGCGAATCTGGTGAATGTGCTTGCTGAGGCGAGGGAGGGCATGGAGGAGAAACAAAGGCACATCACTGTTATGGATTTCAATGATTAGATCTGCTTAGGGTTTCAGTGTTTTGTGGTCAGATCTGGATGGTCATGGTGTTCTAGTTATGTGTATTAGGTGTCTGTTAGGAATACAGTAAAACCTCTATAAATTAATAATGTTGGGACCGAGATATTTTATTAATTTAGCGAGATATTATTATATCGATAAATTAATAATTTATTAATTTAAAGAGGTTTTACGTATGACCTTTAAATTTCCAAGTTCAACATATTAGTTACAATGTATATTAGTTAGAGATAAAAAATAAATTAGAAAAACAAGTTTCAATTAACATTTTATGAATTCACACTCACAAATTAGTTGAATTTGTTAAGTTCATTGTTTTGAATAAGTTAAAGTTAGTTTCATTGTGATAAATTTCAATTATATTTGGCCTTAGTTGAATTAATTGCATTCGTACAAGTTTCAATTATGTATGGTCTTTATATATATATATTGAATTTTTTTATACTTATTAATTTATAGTTTCGTTGGGACCAATATATATACACCGGGGTTTCAAAAAATTTATTATCTTATTATTTTATCGATTGGGGTTCAAATTTGCACTGGTCCCAAGTTGGGACCGGACAAATTATTAATTTTATCGAGGTTATTAATTTATCGAGTATTAATTTATGGAGGTTTTACTGTAATGTGCATGTCTATGAAGTCTGTACTCTTAATCAGTGGTTGTAGGATGTCGTTTTCACTCGTTTGTATCCTGTTTATATGCATGTTGTAAGTGTCGTGTATTATGTTAATATAAGTTATGGGTTTTAAGTATTAGTAAATGTTTCTTGTGCTATTTCTTTGGTTGGTATGTGATGTTTGTGCACTGCTATTTTTCGATATGATTAATCGCACGCGTTACAGACCCGTTACAGATTATTTTGTTCGTATGCGAGTTGCGTGTTTTGATCAGTCGTTGGCACTTTGATCGTTGTCGTGAGGTTGTTTGTTTATTACCTGGTTGTCAGCCAAAACATTCTTGTTAGACCCGAATCTTTTTGTATTGTTGTTCATTAAAATCAGTTTAAAGTATTTGAGAGGATTGGTATACACATCATTCGGCATTTGCAAATGTGAAAGCATGTGAACACAGTGTTGTTTCATCCACATACGTAATTGATAACGCTCAGAATGAGTATGTTTTTAGTAGCGTTATTGTTGGTTTTGTGTATGATAATTGGCTATATTTACTCATAACTGTTGCAAAAGTGCAAAAGATGCGTATTTGTATGTGAATGTAGCTAGGTATCGCAAAAGGTGAAGAAATGAAGATTTCATGCACATTTGGATAATTACCGAGGAAGGAAGTCAAGTAAGGAAGCTCTTGGACTCAATGATTAGGAAGCGCAATGATTTCTAAGTATCTACAACAAGTAAAGATCAAGTTTCGTCTTGGAAATCAGCAGCGAAAACAAAGAAAAAGGTGCGAATCAAGAAAAGTCAACAAAAGTCAAGATTGGGAGTACGAGAGGCGCCCAACCGTTCGGTCGCAGCCCGCAACCGATCCGGTTGGGCCATTGGTCATCACACAACTGGTTCGGTTGGCAACCCTGGAGTTACACCAATTGTCATTTAATGTTGCCTTAACTCCCCATAATCATTGGAGTCCGATCATTTCTTGTTATTAACTTGTATGGGACGTTTTGAGCCAGTAAGTTAAGGTTCTTTAGCTATAAAATGAACATAGACTTAGTAGTTTAGGTGTGACACAACCCAAAGTGTAATAGTTTACACCAAAGATATTACCAACCATTATTATTCATCCCAAAAGTCTTAATACTGCTGTAAAACATCCAGGAGGTTGGAGAGACGAATTCTCATCCATTATTTGATCATTAGGAGTTGTACGGTTAGGCTAGACAATTGGAGGCTTGTGGTTGCTATATTTCACGATTTCTAATTCTTGTAATCCAAAAGCTTAGGTATTCTATGGAACTTATGATGAATTTCTATTCTCTTGAATTATTTGAATTACCTTGTTACTACTTGTGTTTTGTTATGATTGTCATGGAGTAATTCTTGAATATACTTGTGTGTAAGGATGTAGGAAATCATACTAGTGTTCTTATATGTGATGCATGTATATGATCTTGTTTAAATGAGTTTGTTGGAAAACAACTAGTCTTGTTTGATTTGTCGATAAAACATGTTTTAAGAAAAAGGACCGAAATGATTTCTTTTGTGTTTTATTCCAAAAAGTTAAGTGACAAACTAGTATGGGGATATGGTGATTGACAACCACCATGTTTACTTATTAAAACAATACTAGAAACATTTTCATCACGAAAGGTCGAAAGATTCGTAGGAACGAGTTTAATAAGAACATTTTACAAACAAATGAATTTTCTAAAGGATAATCATTAGGATAAGGACCGAAAGGATTACCTACATGTTATTGTTCTTAAAATGTTTTTACAAAACATAAACCATGGGTTGGAAATCATTTGCTTATGATTTGTGCATCACATCAAGAGTTTACACCAACCTTCATGAACATTATCTATGATTGCCTATAGACTATACACAAGTATATATATTTCTGTATATTGATTTTCACTAAACCATAATTTTTGAGAGAGCCTTGACAAGCTTTCTTGTTACCAATCTTTTAAAACAAAGTCAAACGCAAATCTCTTGGGACGATCTCGACTTACCCACCTTTGCTATCGCGACAGTATACTTGCTCGTATGTGTTTATAGTAACCCGGATAATTCGTGTTTATAAATTTTAAAACTTGCACACGACGAAGCATATCAAGTTTTTTTTGGCGCCGCTGCCGGGGATGTGAGTGTTTTGATTTTGTTTTGTTTCTGTAAAATTGGTAAATGTAGAACTTGGTTTCAAATTGATAAGTAAAAGAAGTAAAAAAAATGGTTTTAGGGCCAACCGATCCGGTTGCGCGAGCAACCGAACCGGTTGGTGGCCTCGGTAAAATTTTAATTTTTGATTTTTTAGTTTTTAGTTTATTTCTTGTTTTGTGTTTTAGTTTATAGTTTAATTCTTGTCATTTCTGATTTTTATAGATTGTTTATTCTTGTTTTAGTAATTTTTAGTTTTTTGGTTATTAGTAATTTTTAGTTTTATTTAACTTTTTAATTAATATTGTCTTTATTAGAGAAATTAATTGAGTTAATTTTCAGTTTTATGTGTTTAGTTGGTTTTAATGATTAGTTAAGATTATTTAGTTAATGTAGTTTTTGGTTAAGTAGCATTAAAATGTTTTTAATTAATAAGGATAATGAGTAGATACATTTATTTAGAGTTTAACCATATTAATTGTCTTTAGTTAATTTTTAATTAATAAGTTTATTTAATTTCGTTTAAAAATAAATAAATAAATAAATAATTGGAAAACCGTTCCAACCGTTCGGTTGCAACCCGCAACCGAACGGTTGGGGTATTTTTTGTGAAGTTTACCACCAACCGATCCGGTTGGAGCTCTCGAAAAAATTTCTAGCTTTTCTCTTTTGAGTTTTAGCTTGTGTTTTAGTCTTAATAAGTGTCTTTACTTGTTTAGAATATGTTCGTAGTTTGTTTTGATTTTACTAACTCTAATGCTAATGATTTGGATGTTTGTTTTTGGTTTTGTTTTGTTTTGTTAGATAGTTATTATGGATAGTTTAAGCGGAATTTTTGTTTTGTTAGATAGTTATTATTATCAGAAACACAAACACACACAATCACAAGCACGCACAAACACAAAATCAGAAACACAAGAACACATAATGGTTCGTTGTCCTAGATGTCAAGCTCCCTCGATTGTCCGCACTTCATGGACTCCTACTAATCCAGGAAGGAGGTTCTACTGTTGTTCAAGAGGTTGTGGGTTTATAGATTGGTTTGACCCAGAAATGTGTCCAAGAGCCGTGCAAATTATACCCGGATTATTGAGATCTATGAACGATCTTCGTGCAACAGTTGATGATCAAGCAAAACAAGCTAGAAGATTGAAGTTTGTTTTAGGTGTTAGTTGGTTATTTTTTGTGGTTTATTTCATGAAAAGAATTTGAAATGGTTAGGTTTAGGTTCCATACATCTGTGGTATGGTATTTGCAAAATGGAATGGTTATGTTTAGTTAATGGTATGGTTATGTTGTGTTGTAATGAAATGATAATCTTTTAAGCATTGTTTCAACTGTGGTTGTAATGGTAATGGTTATGTCAAGTTGGTGAATGGTAATGTTAATGGTATTTGTTATGTTTTGCTTTGCTTTTGTACAAATGGTTATGTTGAATGGTATGGTTATGTCAAGTTGATGATAAATGGTGTTAAAAGCTCATTACCAAATACCATCTGCCATTGTCATAAAAGTTCATAAAAGCTCATTACCAAATACCATCTACCATTGTCATAAAAGGTCATAAAAGCTCATCACACAAAAGACTGAAAAACATACACAAGGATAAATGAACCACTGGTACAATCTACCAAGTGCAGAATTAAAACCATACACAAAAGACTTAAAAGTTTGGTCAAAATGCATCTATTAAGTGCAGAATTCATAGTTGTTCAAAAGGCATACACAACAAGACCATCAGTTTCAGTAAGACACAAGATAGTAACCAAAATGCACAAGATAGTTTGATGACAAACTGTGCTGGATATCACAGTTTGATGACAAACTTACACAAGCATGATTCTACATCCAGGAATCTAGAAACCACATCCAGGAATCTTTTGTTTCAGCTTCCACCACACCTTAAGCCACTGGATATGTTCCATTGTTACAATCAACACCAACTGCTGTTAAGATTTGACCTGGCCAAGGTCCAGACATAAAACATCCATCCAGACCCAACAACTCTCTATTTCCTGCCTTAAACCCTTTCTTCAAAGCTCCTAGGCAAACATATATCCTCTTGAATTGTCTATACTTATTCTTTAGATCGGTTGGTTTTTCCAATTCTAGCTTAACAGTTGTGTCTGGGTTAGTTTTTTTGAGTTCTAAAATATAATCCTTTAACAGTGCATACTGATGCCCATAATCACCTTCCACCTTACCCCTTGCTAACTGTTTTGCCCTATAAGTTTTCATTTTGGAAAACCCCATCTCATATTTTTTTGGAGTTGGTCTCTAAGTGCAGATGTGGGGATGTCAGGGTTAGGAATTATTGTATTTTCTACATCTTTTGATAAGAAGGTGGCTGTGCACTTTTTCACTGACCTAGAATGAAGACAAGTATGGGTTTCATTTAAGGTCTTGACACTCCATGTCTCTTCTTGTGTTCCCTTGGACACAAGTAAAGTCCATGGACAATTTTGTTGATCCTAGACTATTGGCCCATCAACAGGCCCACTTGCATTTGAGACCTCATTTGACTGTTCAGTGTCTTTAAAAACTGGTGTTTGACCTCTACATATAGCTCTGATCCTATTGTTGTCATTTTTGGTAACATACAACTATCTTCTTTGCTCCACTGCTAATTTAGAAACCATTTCTAACACAGTCCATCTGTCACCAAATTTTCTGCCAACATAGAAACCTTCCTTTGACTGTTTTTTTGCTAACTTTCTTAGTGCTCTGTTTCTACCAGCTTCTAAATCACCCTCACAATCTGGTGCACTATCAAAGTCATCAATGTCTAAATCTTCTTCTTCTAAATCTGCTTCTCCTTCACACTCAACATTGCTATCAAATTTCTTCTTAAAAGCCTCCATATCAACCTCAACATCCTCAAACATGTTGTCCTTGTCAACCAAAACCTCATCATCATCTCCTTTATTTAACCCACTTGACTGACCCCCTTCATTATACACAATGTTAGGATAAAAGGGATCAAAGTCCTCCATATCTAAGTCAGTTGGCAAAGTCCTAGGCTCAGCTTCTCCTATAAGTAACCCACTTGATTGTCCCACTTCAGTATTAGCATGTTCTTTCTCAGTCACAACACAATCATCAACATTGTCATGGTCAAAGGGATCACCCCCAGGCCATTCCTCAAAAGTTAACACTTTTTGTGCAAGTGATTTCTTAGTCAGTTTCTTAACAAACTTCTTCTTAGGTTTTTTTATAGTTTTTTTCATAGGTTTTTTCTTAGAAGGCAAGGGGTTTGACATAGGTTCTACTACTTCCGACTCAAACATATTAGTCTTACTTTGAGGTTGTGACATGGGAGCATCTAAAAATGACACCCAAAATTAGTGAACACCTCAATCACTTTCAATGAACCAATATGCTTAACCATCTCTATAACATCACTATCTCGTTACTAGGGTTTAAGTCCTTCATCTAAACTAGTGTTAGGAATTCTAAAATGATAAAGATAACTTCATTTTATAACCTACCAAGCCTAGCATGTCACTAAGTTCATGGATAGACCATTCATCAAGATCAACCCAACCAAACCATTAACCTTACCATTCATGTAGCGTCTTCCAGAACCCATTGTAAAAAACCCGCCATGGTTTAACTTCAAAGTGAAAATAGTTGGGTTTTTTTATCCTGTTAAAATGAACAAAGATATAAGAGTAAATTATTACATTGCATTCATACAATCAATCAATTATCCAACAGGATCAAATATAATAACCATAAAATATGATAACCATAGGCAATTTCTAAATTAATACATACCATATTCTTTAGCAGGATCAAAAGATGTTCCTAGTGCTCGCAACGAGCATTTGTTGGAATCGCCCATCATAGAAATTTTTGCGTGTGTTGAAATTAGAGGGGTTATGGTTCTTTAGCAGGATTAAGTGTGTGTGATGATCAGAGGTGATCAAAATTGTAGGTGAGAATGGGTTAGTGTGGTGATTAAAGGCTGGGATATCAAAAGTTAGTAAAACTGACCCTATAGTTAGGAAATAACTGCATTGGACGTCCTTTTTTAACCCCGGGTCAAGATTTGTACTAGATCCGTAATATTTGTAAACCACAGGGACGAAACCCGCTAAAAAAAACCACAGAGACAAGATCCGTAACTTTTAGCAAACCACAAGGACGATTTATGTAATTAACTCATAATAATAATAATAATAATAATAGAACTGATCTGATGGTTCACAAAGCCCAATTCCTTATCCTGGGTCAAAGCCCACTCAAATGTCCCATTTTAATATACCCATTTCCTCATGAGACGTGTCTTGCTTACTACGATCACCCGAGAAGCATGCGTCTTTGTCCAAAATTGGGAGAACCAACACAACCGAGTCTTGAAGCTGTGTTTGCGCAGGTCAGTGGGGTATATTTATGTTTAAGTAAGGTATATTTGGGTGTTGAAGTTTGTTGTCTTATTACACTAAGTTGTGATGATGTTGATAGTAGAGAGGGAAAGTGAGTTGTCACATGAGGCGTGAGTGGTAAATGCGGTCTTTGAGGCGTCCTTATTACACTTTCTTATAGATCAAATACAGAGCATGCGTTAGAATCATAGTGGGACAAAAGATGCGCTAAAATATCAGGGGTTGAGGAGACGTTTTTAACTCTAAGTTGCCTAGCTTCCAAGTCTCCTACTATTCCTATTATTTTGTTGACCATGTCACATACATACACATACATAATAATTTGCTCTAACAGATGTAACTTTGGTCGTAGTTTCTTGCATTAACTACGTCATTTACCCAACGGATTTGTTGGCCTTTATAACGGGATCTATGGTCTAAACGTTTCAATCACAGTTGTACCGAGTAAAATATGTGCAAGGATTAATAAACGATAAATATGTTCTTGTATTAATCAAATATGTCATCATGTTTTTACAAACAAATGTATCTAGTATTTATAATGTAATGAAAGGGTACATAGAACCATTGTGTCGGTTCTTTGATATGGAGCAGTTATTGATAACTGCTATGTAACCGTTGTAACTGCTTCGTTGACTTTTTTTATGGTTGACTTTTGTTGACCGGGTCATTTGGGTTGTGACGGGTTAACTGTTGGGTCGATGGTGATTAACCCAATATTCTCCCCTTAATTAATCACTTGTTTTAGATCACAATCTTATAACGGGATCATGGTGAGAATCGATCTTGGTAATGCCTTTGTCAAGATGTCGACCTTCCGAAATTCTCCACTTATGAATTCGACTTGTAGGTCTTCTCTTCGACACATTCTCTTATAAAGTGGTATTTTATATCAATGTGCTTACTTCTTCCGTGGAATACGGGATTCTTCATTAGTTCAATGGCGGACTTGTTATCTACCAGTATTGTAACTTTTTCTTCTTCCGTGTGTGTAAGCTTGCTAAGCAGTCTCTTTAACCATAATGCTTGTGTTGTTGTTGCTGTTGCTTCAATGAATTCGGACTCACATGATGATAAAGCTACCTTGGCTTGCTTTTGTTTACTCCAGTTGATTGGTGATTCACCGTAGTAGAAGATAATTCCAGTAGTGCCTTTGCCTTCTTGAGTGTTAACTCCGTAGCTGCTGTCACTATAACCTTGTATCTGTTTTCTTCCATTGTACTTGTAGGTGATTCCATAGTCTTTTGTTCCTTTAACATAGCGTAGTACTTGCCTTATAGCTTTCATGTGTTGTTCCTTCGGTTTTTGCATAAAACGACTAAGTAATCCAACGGAGTAACTTAAGTCGGGTCTTGTATGTAACAAGTATCGTAAGCATCCAATCAAGCTTCTATATTCAGTTGAGTTGACCGTAGTTTCTTGATGTTCTTTGTTAGTCTTGTTCACGGATCCATAGGTATTAAAGTTTCGTTGCGATCTAGCATTCCAACTTCTTTTAGGATCTTGCTTGCGAGGCGGATTGCTTTATTGATATGTCACCTCCGGTTTGTGTGACTTCAATTCCTAAGTAGTAGGATAGTAATCCTAGGTCACTCATCTCAATTTCTCTTCCATTTGAGCTTTGAACTTGTCTATTTCTTTCTTTGGTGTGCCAGGGATGATTAAATCATCCACATAGACTCCTACTAGAAGTATTGAGTCTTTTGACTTCTTTTTGTAGACAGCTTGTTCTAAAGCGCACTTCTTGAAATCTAAGGACTTCAAGGTATTATCTAACTTTATGTTCCATGCACGTGGTGCTTGTCTTAATCCGTATAGAGCTTTTATCAATCTGTAGACTTTTCCATTTTCTCTTATAAAACCTTCGGGTTGTGTAACATACACTTCTTCTTTTAAGTCTCCATGCAGAAATGCAGATTTGACGTCTAGGTAATGTACTTCCCATTTGTTATTAGCAGCTATGGCTAATAGTAATCGGACTGTTTCCATTCTTGCTACAGGTGCAAAGACTTCTTCAAAGTCTATGCTATGCTCTTGTATGTAGCCTTTTGCTACTAGTCTTGCTTTATGCTTGACTATATTTTCATTAGCATCTTTCTTGGTCTTGAATACCCACTTTAATCCAATGGCTTTATGTCCTTTTGGTAGAGTGGTTAGTACCCATGTATTGTTTCTATTGATGGAATCTAATTCGACCTTCATTGCTTGATCCATTTTGATCGCTCGATGCTTCTTTGTAATTCTTGGGTTCATCTTGACTAGTAATAAATGCTCGGGTAAAACTTCCTCGGTGTTTTCATATAAATCATTCAACGTTCTAAAACCTTGTAGTGGTGTATGATCAAAGTTTGGATGTAAGTTCCGGGTTGTAATTGAGTTACTTTGATTGGTTGAATGTCTTGAGGTAGTTGGTGTAATTTGAGTATTTATTCGTGATGAAATTGTAGATGGTGTGCGAAGTGTTTGTGATTGTGAGGGTGAGTCAGTTGTTGATGTTTCATATTCATGATCATCATTTGCAGGGATATCATTGTCTTCTTCATCTTGTTGGTTTTCGTTTTCCTGATGTTCGTTTGTGGCTTCAAGGTTTTCGACTTTGAAATCAAACCATTCGGGTTCATCATTGGTGTGTTCATCTAGGTAATCCTTCCAGTCCCATGCTTCATCCTCCTTAAACTTCACATCTCTACTAACACATATTCTTTGTGTTGTTGGATCAAACAATCTATAAGCTTTTGATCCTTGTTCGCTTCCTAAGTATACCATTTTGTTACTTCTATCATCTAACTTTGTCAGATGTTGTGATGGTACCTTTGCATATGCTATGCAGCCAAAAACTCTTAAAGTTTCTAAGTTTGGCTTCTTCTTCTTAATTGCTTCATATGGAGTGATGTCTTCTAAGGCTCTTGTAGGGATTTGTTTAGAATGTATATAGCGTGTCTAACAGCTTCAGCCCAAAAATTTTGTGGCATGTTAGTTGCTTTCATCATGCATCTCGTAGTAGACATGATTGTCCTATTTCTTCGTTCAACAACTCCATTTTGTTGTGGTGATTAAGGTGCGGTTAGTTGTCGTGCTATGCCGTTTTCTTTGCAGTATTGAGTGAATTCGTTAGATGTGAATTCTCCTCCACGATCAGTTCTAAACATTTTCAATGTTATCCTTAGCTCATTCTCTATTGTTTCTTTGTATTCCTTGAAAGTACCGAAAGCTTGATCTTTCATACTTAGGATACGCCCACATATATCTTGAGTAGTCATCTACTAACAAGAATATATATTTCTTTCCAGATGGTGTTGGTGGTGTTATTGGTCCACATAAATCTCTGTAAACTAAATCTAATGGTGATGTTGATCTAGTTTTTGCTTTCTTGGGAAATGGTGCTATGTTGTGTTTACCAACTAAACAAACATCACAAATTTGTGTTTTATGTTTAATGGCAGGTATTCCATGAACTAACTCTCTTTGAGTCATAGATTTTAATGATTCAAAGTTGAGGTGTCCTAATCTTGCGTGCCATAACCAAGTGTTGTCACTTAAGTTTGCTAATAAGCAAACAGGTGTGCCTATCTTTAGACTTGCTTTGTATAGACGGTTTCTTTGTCTTGTGACTTTCAAGAAGATTTTGTTGTCCATGTCATAAAGTCGTAGTTCATCGTCGTCCATTACAACTTTACAACCTATTTCGGTAAATTGTCCAAGGCTCAATAAATTGTTTTTCAAGCTAGGAATCTAATAGACTTGAGATATGATTCTTTGTTTCTCGTCTTCACATTCTAAAAGGATTGAACCTTTTCCTTTAATCTCTACATGAGATCCATCTCCGAATCTTACTTTTCCACTAACGTTCTCATCTAGTTCTTTAAAGTGTTCTCTTATCCCAGTCATATGGTTACTAGCTCCGTTGTCTAAGTACCATTGACTATCGACACTTGTCTCTTTATATCCTACATCTTCTTCGTGTAGCGAGACCTTTTGATCTTCTAGCTTTGTTACATGTGGGTCTTCTAATATTGCCATTAATAAGGTAGGTTCTAAGTCCTCCTCGACAAGATTAGATTGCATACTAGTGTTTGGTTTTGAATAACACTTAGATGCATAATGACCAGTCTTATTGCACTTGTAACATTTAACTTTGTTAAAATCAATATTCTGTTTGTTGAAGTGATTGTGAGTGTTTTCTCCATCCTTCTTCTCGTGGTTATTTTTATCGTGGTTTTTCCATCCTTTATATTTTCCATGTCCACTTCCTCTGAATTTTTTTTCTATTGTCATGTCGTGTGAACATCAGTTTGTCTTGACTGTCCACTTGTTTTCCTTTCTTGAACTTAATCCTCTCTTCGTAGGTCTTAAGTCTTCCTATTGCCTCTTCTAATGTCATTTCACTTAGATCGGAATATTGTTCTATAGATGCGACTATTTGCAGATACCTTTCGGGTACAACATTTAGTAATTTCCGTACTAAGGTTTCATCTTCTATTGTGTGTCCTAGATTAGCGGCTCTGTTTACGAGTGTAGTGAGTTTTGTGGTGAAGGTGTCGATTGTTTCATCTTCCTTCATGTATAACATCTCAAATTCGGATTTGAGCGTTTGTATTCTTGCTTGTTTAACTATGTCTTCGCCAACGTGTCTAGTTTTCAAAGCATTCCAAATGTCTTTTGCGGTTTTGTGCTTTGTTATTTGAAGTAATTGTTCTTCGGGCAAGGCTTGATAAAGGAAAGCAATAGCGGTTTTATCCTTTTCTTATTGGGTTGAGTCGTTTGATCGGCTCAATTGTTTCCCATAAACCATTCGATTCGAGAATGATTTGCATTCGAATTGCCCATAATGAGTAATTCACGGGCTTTAAGATTGGGCATTGAAATTGGGGTGTACTATTCGAAATGTTAGTACTAGGTTCCTTTTTACCACTGTCGTTCGTCATATCTTAAAATGATAATGACAATAAATCTCCAATAAAGAATTTTAACACAAAGTGTGTTTATTTATAAAATTCTTATTTCTTAAAATGAGCTCTTAATGTTTTATCTTCCTCAAATGGGTATAAAACTTTTCTAGGTATAGTTTTAACAATTTTTAAACTATTCTTGGAGATTACTAAATTTAAAAATGAATAACCTAAGGTTAATTACTCCTTACAAATTATTCATAGTCAGTATTCTAAGCAGTGTAAAAACTAGGTTAGATATACTAGAAAAATATTGATAAGACTTTAATAATTTTTTAAAATAACTTATCAAACTAAAAACTATATATATCAAATATATAAAGTAAAATAAAAGTGGTTTTGAAATCTTTTGGAACCTGGAGGGGTTGATGGTTTAACCCGATGCCTCGATAAATAAAAATCCTTTGACTGGCCTTTGACTGTACATGCGTCCTTTATTAACCCTTTTTATCTCCGTTCGTTTTTTTTGAGATAAAACCACGCGTACTTATTTTTCTTTCTTTCTGAGACAGTATTTCAGTCTCACTCTCTCTCTTCAGAAGATAACGTATGATCTTCTTCCTTCTCTAATAAAACGACGGTTGATTCTGCCTCTTTTGATGGCTGTTTTTATGACCGTCCCTTCTACTTTCTCCGGTATGGTGTTCTTTATGAGCACTGCTATCCCTCCAATTTGAAACCTAGGGTTTCGGCTTATTTTGGGGGTTTTTCTGATCCGTGAGTATTTTACGATTGGAGTTTGCTAATGAATCAATTGGGGTTTTCAATTGATCCTTCTGGGCTTGATTCCGTTTAAGAATAGGTGTGTTCGTTCTAATTCGAATCTTTACTTTGTGCCCTAATTGATGACGCTCGTATTAGTTTTTATTTTGAATCAAATGTTTAAACGATTGAGTTCGTTTTCTGATCCTGTTTTGGATTGGGTATACGAAACTGGTTTCGGAAAAATTTTTGCGAATTTGTTTTGTTGCCGGGTTGTGAGTAATCACAAAGTGATTATACCCCTGTTGCGACAAACGTTTGAGACACAAAAAATGACGTCTGGATTTTGTGTTCTTAAGGATTTGCAAAGAAAATTTTTATTCGAAAAACTGGTCTTGTTTTTTTTTTTGATTCTGGAACTTTTACGAGTCAAGGTAAATGATGATTGTTGGTTGATAGACCAAACCGCTCTGATACCAATTGTTGGCCTTTATAACGGGATCTATGGTCTAAACGTTTCAATCACAGTTGTACCGAGTAAAATATGTGCAAGGATTAATAAACAGTAAATATGTTCTTGTATTAATCAAATATGTCATCATGTTTTTACAAACAAATGTATCTAGTATTTATAATGTAATGAAAGGGTACATAGAACCATTGTGTCGGTTCTTTGATATGGAGCAGTTATTGATAACTGCTATGTAACCGTTGTAACTGCTTCGTTGACTTTTCTTATGGTTGACTTTTGTTGACCGGGTCATTTGGGTTGTGACGGGTTAACTGTTGGGTCGATGGTGATTAACCCAATAGGATTGCGTACAAGAGAACATATTTACCCGAGCTTGTATCTCATAATTATAAGCTTTGAATTGCATCTCATATAGTCCCACGTATAAACTTATGAAAATTCATTCGTTAGGACAATAATTAAACTTAACAACCTCCATGTATAGTTCCAACACTGGGACGTACGTCTTCCGTCCCCAAGGCTTGCATTAACGGAGGGTGCAATATCCAAAACTATGTCCTCCTGCTCCATATTATCTTCATTGCTTGCACTTGCCACATATTGAAATATTAATTGACAAATGGTAGCATGTACAATGTACTAATGGGCTTGACGTATTATTGGGTTCACTTAGCCCATGCATTCTATGATTATAGGTATAACATTAACAACTATATATACTTATTATAAGGTATTCGATCTCCTCCCTAAAAGTATTGTATAACAGTATAATGGCGTCCATCCCACAGGATATCATCACCACCCACATTCTATACCGTCTTCCAGCCAAATCCGCAGGTCGGTTCCGGTGCGTTTCAAAGGAATGGCTATCTGTGCTTTCAGAACCCCGATTCATCCAAACTCATAAAAAAACGCTTAACAAATTAAATCACATCATCTTCGGGTCTCATGAATTTTGTTTATATTGGTCATTCCCACCCAAGCCTCGCTTAGGATTATTTGATCTAGACATTTTCCATGGCTTTGTCAATGGGCTTGTTTTAGGTTCTAACTATAATAAATTGCATGAAGTTTATACTCTTACAGTTTTAAACCCAACTAGAAAAGACTATGTGGAGTTGCCATTCCATAAACGAGTTAACATTTTTGGTATGCTAGGATTTGGCTATGATTCCTTGACAGATGATTACAAGGTTGTTAATATCACTTGTACTGATGAGCATGATAGGAGTAGTGTGCATGTATATAGCCTTAGAACAAATACTTGGAAGCAGGTGACTGATTTACCTTACAATCAGTATGATAATAGGTTGTCAGGTGTTTTTGTTAATGGGTTTCTTCATTGGATTGTTAGCAGGTATCTCAAACCGGTTATTGTTGCTTTTAGTTTAGCGGATGAGAAATTTAGTGAACTGCCGTCACCCAATTTGCATGATGAAATAGATCACGATACCAGGCTTGTTGCACTTGGTGAAAAGCTTGCCATGTTCCATAGAAAGAAAGGTCATATTTGGTTGATGAATGAGTATGGGTTACAGAAATCTTGGACAAAGATTGTGGTAAATGGGTTTAATGAAGATCCAGTGGGTAGAACCAATGTTTTTATGACAACGGAAAGTTGTGTTTTAACTAGCGGTCTATTGTGGATATATGATATTGAAGAACAAACTTTCTGTAAAAGTGTTGATATTTCTTATGGAGTTTCTTATAGGCAAATCAAGGACATGTATGTTGTAGGCGCTTATGCGGAAAGCCTCGTCTCACCAAAATTCAGCAGATCAAAATAGAAATCGTCAAATTCAATGGAAGATAAATGTGTAGATGTAAGGTTCAAGAATGTTTATTATACTCTAAGTTTGCATCAAATAAATTGTTCATGGTGAATTTGTCTTAAGTTCATTGTTAATTTTTTTTCCTTGTATCTCTCTAATTATAAAAACCCTTTGAATTATTGGATTGTTAAGTGTATTAGTCTTCCTTTTGTTTTATTAAATATGGATGCCGGATGTTATATATGTTGTACTTGATCCTTGATCTCATCATGTACACTTAGACTTGTTTCCTAATTTTGTTTCCAAATCATGCTCGAAATGGAAGTTATTTGATTTAACGTGCCGTTTTATGGCTTTATATTATCTAGGGTTCAGCTTCTGCTTATGCACTTTCAAACTTTGCAATTTCTGGTATTCAGCAGCAACAAGACTTGTTGAAGTGATTGGAGATGATTGTTATAAACGGATGTAGGGTAGATTGATTTGTTTGGTTACACGTTTATTTTATCTTGAAATTGATATATTTTTATCGTGCCTGGCAGAGCCCATAACTTCCATAGCTCCTAATGTTTGCTACTTTCAAACACAATTCAAAAACTTATCCCATGCATAATCTTTGATAACCAACAAGCGAGTACCATGTTAGTAACAATAGAAGCTTTTGAGAGCTTAAATATTATGTTTTGTTAGATAATCATCTATTTTAATTAAATAAGATTCAGCAATACTTAGGGCCGAACTGATTCTTTAATCAACTTATTAGTTTGTGAAACTCAATAAATATGTAGTCTTAGGCTTACACTACTAGTACATGACGGGCCTTTAGTGACAGACATTTCTTTCAATTTTTTCATACTCCTCACTCCCACCTTAAACTTCTTTGTTACTTATGCATAAGGGGTTCTGGAATCTCTGTGTTCAATTGATATACTTTGAGTTCATACTCGTGCTTATGTGCAGTACAGGATTGTCGTTCCAGGCACTTATAAATCATTCATATTTCTAGTTTGACTTTTTGAAGTCAGACCAATTTTGTACCTCATAATACGGAGGTTTCGGTAATACAGCTGTTACTAGGGCCAGTGGGTAATTTTTCAGGAGATCAGATGTTATCGATATCGAATATGTTGTTTTTGGTGCATATGCACCAAAGAAATACTCTGAAACCTTGGGAGTCATATAGGTCCTGGTACATTTACACCAAAGTTATATTCTGGAACCCTTTTCAAAACATTTGCTCATTTATTTCTTTCAAAATTCTGGAATCTGGATATTTGACACTCAAGATGATATTTTCGTACCATAGTCTCATGTGCAAGCCATGTGTGTAATTTTGATTTAAATCGACGATTACGTCTTTCCTTGGGGACTTCAAATCTAAACAGAGTCCATTTCTATAGCGCCACATTACCCAGTTGGATGTTTCAATGTTGTCATAAACTTAAGCCATGTTTTGATGTTGTTATTCAAACAATAGCGGTCTGATTAGCTAGTACTACCTTAAAATCATGACTGAAAGAATTTGAATGTATCAACTGATCAGATGTCATAATTTTACCGCATCAAGAAATAATTGAGCTGTCTGATTGGCTAGTACAATCTTTTCATGTTTATTAAGATTGAAACAATTTATGTATTGTACCATGGTTGTAATGGTTGTCATTTTAGGCTGTTTTTAAGTGTGTTTTTGTCATTTGGTTCATGTATCTTTTATCTTGTTACAAATACTTCAATATAAATTTACTGTTGCAAAAAAGCAACAGAAAGGTAAAAAAATCTTAACTAGAGTAAGTGATTAAAAGGTTTAACCCATCCACTACAATAACTTACAATCGAGACCTTTTACAGCATCAATCGTAAAGTTCAAAACCAAACACAAGACGAGCATTTCAAACATCTTAATGAGTGATAACATATCTTGATTAAATGTTAAACTGGTCCACTATAAGAATGGATTTAACTGTTACCAGAAGCTGTGATCATAGTTTCACTTGACTCGTCAAGATCCTCGTAGTGGCGTTTGGGCAATACCTATAAAATAAGATAAAAGATACATGAACCAAATAAGCTTAAATCCAGGTATTGCTAGCTATATCTGCAATACCTGCACTCTTGCTGCTAGCACTTCATCTGCAATACCTATAAAATAAGCAACACAATAATAGCATAACAACATCAAGATATATACAAAGCTCAGTGCCATTGCTGAGATTTCAGAGGCCATGTTTAAACTTATGTTGTAACTAAATGTGATGGTCAAAGATCTCATATCAACTATTGAAAAAAAAGTTGTATTATAACAATATAGCTTCAATTTTGACAAATATACAAAACATAGAATCATATATCATTAACAGTTTTTGTTGTTGTTGAAGTAAATTTTGAGGCACCGAATATACTAGGAGATTTATATTTTGAGGAACAAAAGCCGAGAAGGACTGATTACACGACGTTTGTGGAGAAATTTGTTAATGCCAATGCCCAACTTTTGTTGCCTCATATCCAGCTGTTGTAGGGACTGGATATAGTCGTTCTATGTTTTCAGTTGTTTCTTATATAGTTGATTAATAAAAACATTTGCTGGTCGTTGCAACTTATTAATTCAGTGGTGAGCTCCATTCAAGTTTTTGGTCTTCTGCCTTTATCCTTCCAAAAGCTGTGAATGCGGAAATTGAGCAATTGATGAGAGGATTCCTCTGGTCCCATGGTGTTCTTCTTAAAGGTCAAGCAAAGGTGAGTTGGAAAGATGTTTGTTTTAAGAAAATTCAAGGAGGTCTTGGTATTAAGTCATTACATACTTGGAATATTTCTCTTATTGCTAAGCATATATGGAACATTGTCTCAAGAAAGATTCCTTATGGGTTAAGTGGGTTAGCTCGTATAGGTTAATTGATAGGAGTTCAAACATTAGAAATTTCTGGGATATTCCTGTTATGAATGATGTATGTTGGGGATGGAGGAAGATCTTGCAATGTAGGGATATTTTAAGGGAGCATATTGTTTATCGTATTGGTGATGGCTCACAAACTTCACTTTGGTATGATAACTGGTTATTTTGGGCCCTCTTTCCCAATTTATTACTAAAGAGATGTTTTTGAGGCGGGTTTGTCTTTAGATTGTAAAGTTTGTGATATGGTATATTTTTGTTCTGACATTAGTTTTGATTTCTTAAGCTAGGATTATAAGAGAAAATTGAGAACTTCAACTCGAAAGTTCATGTTAGGTCGAGCCAAATGATTATGGTTGATCCTCATCCATGCCTCATATCATCCATGCATCATACCAACCCCACAAGGCATTCAAATACGTAGGTAAAATATAGTTTTAAATAACAATGACATTATTATCTTATTGTGCTATACTTTTGTTGCATATTTACTTGACATTTTCTTCAGATGTGTTAGACCTACATGTTGACGTTTTCATGACCACAGTTCGAATAGATTAACGCTAATATTGCACTTTACCAAATTATCAAACATTCCTAACATCTAGACGAGTTATTAAAATCTTTGACTATGCTTAAGTAGTAAAACTGGATTTAATTGTATACCAGAAGCTGTGACCATAGTTTCACTTGATTCGCCTATTTCCTCTGGGTGGCGCTTTAGCACAGATGTTCCTTGCACGCCATCTACAATACCAATGAAGTAACCAAAAATAGTACCATAAGAAGTCGAATGACTGATTTGAGCTCAGTTACATGTTTTAACCAGACCAACTTTATGAAGCAAAAGAATAATTATGAAGCAGCCTCCAATCACAATATAATAAAAGGGTTTGAATGCTTACCAGAAGCAGCCACAACAGCTACACTTGAGTCGCATTGATACTCACGGTAGCGCTTGATCACACATGCCATGAACACTTCATCTGGTAAACCTATTTAATAACCAAAACAATATAATACCGTCATGAGCCAAATGTAATTTCAGGTTATTTACGATTCGAGCAGTGAAGTTATGTCTATTATCAGACCACTTTATGAAAATAAAACAAAAAAAATTACAAAAAATCAGAAGCAGTGAAGTTGTGTTAAGAGAATCAGCACTCACGGGTCGCAGGGTTTACAACCTTAAACAGCTTCTCACGTGGGTCTGCATTGGCAAGCTCCTTATACACACGGGCATCATCTTTGGGATCTAATCAACCATGCATAAAACAAGTTAGATTTTTCAGCCCATTAATTACCAAGAGTTGTTCAAATAAATTAATTGTTAAAAAGTTTTGTTGGTTACCACAAGCTGCTTCTGATGTATCTCTTACAGTTCCCGGAAGGTAGAACGTTTCTATGGGACGTAAAGCTAATCGAGCCATTTTCAATTCGGCCAACTCCAATTCGTTCAGCTCCATCGACACAAATTTACTTTTATAATTAAATTCAAATCTCGGCCTTTTTGACTTTGGGCAGCGAGCACGCCGAGTACGACCAGGATACCGCCATATTGCTATTTTTCGTCTAACCATCTCATTTTTTTCCATCTTTTTCTTCTTCTTAGGTTAGGGCTACAATCGATTAAACATCCAATGGGTGGCTATGTCTTGTGACTATTTATATAGGGTTAATTTCATATATACCCGATATACCCTTTAAAAAGACGTATATATACCCAACTAAATATATATTGACATATTTATCCAATACTAGGCGAGTACCCGTGCCTAGCGGCAACGGCTTCTAGCGTCAGATAATTAATGATTTGTGATATTGTGGTGAGCGTTTTGTGTGGCGTTTAAAATAGAACGTGAACCGATGAAAATGCAATTGCAAACGGTTGTACTATACGATAACTAAAGTTTAGACAAAATTCTTAACATCTATCAAACAACATATAAAAACATTTAATGAAAATGAAAGTAAACATTACATCAGTTATGAGATGAAAACTAACAACACATGTTACTTGTCGCGTAAAAACTAACAAGGATGGGATTAATGGTGCCTTTATTAAGAAAAACACAAGTACCAAAATTAGCATGAATGTGATTAGCCCAAAAAAGGGCTAATTTTGGCTATTTTGTAAAAGATTTAGGCACATTTAGCAATTTTTTATTTTTATTTTATTTTTTTCAAATTAGCGTATTTAGCCTATTGAAAAGTTAAATATGCATTAACGGGCACATATTTTCTTTTAATTGTAAAACATTATAATCGTTTTTGAAGAAAAACTTATATATATATAATATATTTATATAGCGACAAAGCGTTTTGTGTTATAAAAAGTTTATGGGTTCTAAACGAAAAATAATAGAAGTTTGAAGATTTGGGGATTAAAAATAATGTTTTGAAACCTGGTTCGACCCGGTTGAACCGTTCCCGTCGAAAAACGGGTCGATTTAAACCGAGTCAACCCGACAGGTTGGGTCAAAACGGGTCAAATTAAACAGGGCAAACCACCGGGTTTGAAGCGTCTCGGGTCAATCCGGTTTCGATATGTATTAATAGTTTCAAATTTTCACTTTTATTTTCGGTTTTCCTTTATATATAGTATAGCGAGGTACCCGGCGTTGCGGTCATGGGTACCTGTGACGATTAACCGGATAAATAGATCTCGATGAGACCTGATTCATCAGTTTGTATCGGTTTCAATGGGTCCTCTATAGTTTGATTCGGATGGTTGTTATTGGTTAGCCGAACCGGTGGCGACACCGATTTCTAGTTGAACCCGTTGGTCCGATCCGATTTTCAAAACTATATGTACCATCAACTTGTTAGCTTGTATGAAGCTTTGTGTGTTTTATTAATTTGTATAATATGTATAATAACATGTACTTTTTATTTTAGGGTACATTAATTAGTGTGTTTAATTATTTTATATTTAGAATTATGTTGTAGCTTGTTTAAATAGTACATTGTGAAAATTTTATTGTACTTTTTAGTAAAAAGTGTTTTAATTGGTTGTTTTTTATTTGGTAGATATGCTTTTAATTGGTTGTATAATGTGAATAAATTATTGTACTTTTAAGTAATGGGTGTTTTAATAAGATTATTAATTACACAACACATTTATCTCACCTTTGACTTTCAACTTTTTACTTTTCAAGTTTGACCGTTTTTCTATTATATGTAGTATAGATAAACACAAAATTTTCTATATTTAACCAAATTACTGATTTCTTTTAAATATAGTTATCATTTAAAAATAAATATACCCCTCTTCAATATGGGAGAAAATAAATACTTATTTATTTGTCACTTTTTTTTTAACGACAATTGTGGCTACATGTCTCTTAGCCTAGAAGGCGTAGCGAGGCCATACAACCAGGTTGAGTTCAGCTCAGAAGGTAATGGCACCCTTCCCTTTACGCAAGCGAGAGGAAACCCCTATCACCCTAGACAAGACTCGAACTTGAGACCTTGCTTAGGAGGGTAAAACCTCCATACCGCTAGACCTTGAATTAGGCATGAGTGCGTTATCACTTATCACAATTAAGATTATGGTTTATCATGATGGCTCATTTATCAGACTTTGAATGTCCATCAATAAATCTAATACATAGGTTTTTCTAAATTTTACATGTTTTTTCATGGTTATGTCTTCTGATATTTGAAGGTTTTTGTTGCTTTCACTTATTCAATGAAAATTTGGTAAACCGTGCACGTCTTTGCTGTTCAATTGTGTTATGTGACAATATGTCAACTAAGAGTGTAGCAAACTTTTTCATAGAAAATGGGTACTTTGTGATACGTTTTGCATTTTTCGCAAACATTTTTAGTCAATCCTATACATTTATATTCTATATCTTCTAAAGAATCCTCATTCTTTTTGTAATTCCTCATGTTATTTTCATTTACATTGCCCAATTATTTTTTCCATATCTTATTATTATATAATTATATTAACGAGAATACATTTTTTCCTATGTTTTGGTTTGTAGAAATCCGTTCTACGAGGATAGGACCTGCGAACCACCTCCGCGTGAGGTAAGTATGAGTTATGGTTATGTAAGTGTGTGTAAGTAAAGAGATGAGTCTTGAATGAACCTCCCATAATCCATTGCCCGTCCAACCTATTTATAGTGGAAGAAATAGGGTTAGGGGCACCTCTGCGTGAATGTCGGAGAACATGGGGCGTCCATGTTTGTGGGTAACCGCTAGGGCTTAGTGACCCACGTTCTCAAACTTGGCGGGGAAGCCAGGAAAGAGAGGGAGATCATGGGTTTGACCAAGTCAGGAGACCTAAATTGGGCCTTCGAATAGAAGGGCTTCGATACGTCTCGGAGGAGGTTCCGTCGAACTGTTCGGAGGGGGCTCCGAACAGTGACGGAGGCCTTGACATAGGGGGCTCCGTACAGTGACGGAGGGGGCTCCGTACAGTGACAGAGGGGGCTCCGTACAGTGACGGAGGCCTTGATGGAGGCCAGGCTCCGAACCTCAACAGAGGTTAGACACTATGAGTGCTTTGGGTGCAGGTCGAAGGCATAGGCTTCTTCCTTTAGGAGGGTACATCATACCCTCTATACAAATGGTAAGCTAAGTACCGAGTAGTGATGCAGCTCGTTAGCGAGGCGGAGGGTACGTCATCAAGCCCCAGGTCTAATGTTATGCATGCGAAGAGTGCATGGCTTTAGACTTATCATTGCTTTGTTAAAAGACTTGGTAATAATTTCTACTACTTTTGTTTTGTCAAATCAAATATAAAAGTAGCTATACTTGTTTCTAATAGTCCACATTTGACTCTACCGTGGTGGATACCCTCATTAAGCCCCCGATAAGGTTTTATAATGTACCTTTTGAGGGTCGTTTAAGCCCTTTTTGATCACTTTTGTATCCGTTATTACTTAATATCGTTCCTTTTCACTTTTAGGTCTCTTGAAGGCAAATTCTGGAATGGCACTTATTTGGACGAAAAGCGCGGATATCTGAAGAAAATGGCCAAAGTCAAGAATCGAGACACTCAAGTCTTTGAAATACAAAGGGACGGCGTCGGTGTTAATGCGACACCGTCGAGCATTTTCGTGACGGCTCGAGAGCCAAATTTCTTATTTTCAAGTGACGGTGTCAGCTTTAAAAGAGTAGTCCGTCGCAACTCGGACGGCCTAGATTTGATCGAGACGGTCGAGATGAAGGGACGACGTCACAAGCATAAGGCGACGTCGTTGCAAGACTAACGTGGCAAGACGAAACCCTAATGGCGGCGACCGGCGGCGTCACAAATCATAAGGTGGCGCCGTCGCGATTGTAATCTTATATATAGAATCCGAATTTTCGGTTTTAGTGTGTAGTCTTTTGGAGTAAAAACCTAAACCGAACCAAGGCTGTCTTGTACAGTATTTTAGGGTTCTAAACCCTATCTTACCACAAGATAAGTGTTTTACTTCATTAATTCAATTATGTCTTCAATTAATTGTGTGTATGCTTGCATGTTTACTATGTCCGGCTAAATTACTTGTGTGTTTACTTAGATATATGAAACCTAATTGTTAATTATTGTTAGGTTGTCTCTTATCTTAATTGTAATTAGCTTAGGAGTGCGACTAGGCTATCGTTGTGTTTAATACTTGATAAATCTTTGATAGTTTATGAATGACTTGGTGGATTTCGTTTACTAAACCCAAAGATAACCTCCAAGTTAGTTTATAAATGACTTAGTGGATTTCGTTTACTACACTTAAAGGTGACTTCAAAGAGTTAGGGAATGCACACCTTACGACCTTAGAAAACACAACGCGTTAAGAATAAGAACGTGACAATTCAACCATCAATAGGAGATAACTAGGGAGTAGTAGCATCTAAGTAAACACATCTTTAAACCATCATACGAGCACACAATAATTAGACATAGACTATCCTCACCTTAGATTAGATAAGTAGACAAGTAGAGTAATCGGTAGAAATACCAACCCCCAAATCCAAACCCCGAGATTCGTACCTTTCTAATTCCTAAAAACATAAAAGATAAAAATAATCTTCCTCAACCCCAACCTTAGCGTAGTAACTTCTCACTAGCATTCCTATTCCCTAGAAAACGATATCAATTCTGTGGCTTACCCTAATACTACACTACAACGATTAGGTTCTTTGCCTAGGGTGTTGAAAAACTTGCTCGACGAAAAGGAAGTTCCTTTGACCCGAACGACGCGTGTAGCGTTATCAAGTTTTTGGCGCTGCTGGGAATAGTTATTGTTTAGGCTTGATTTATATCTCGTTTAGGTCTACTCACAAGATTCCTATCAAGTGAGATTTTTCTTTTATTAGCTTCCTTGTAGTCTATCCCCTTCTTTGTGTTTGTGTTCGTAAAACCCTTTTCAATTGTCGCTATGGCAAGTGAAATTGCATTTGAATCATTAACAAATGAGGAACAATTGAATTTCATGATTGGATTGGTTTTATTGTTCTAATGACTTTGTGAGTAAACTTAGAGATATCCAAAAGGAGACGAGTGTAAGGTTGGATGGATTTGATATATTTTGTGTTTGTGTGGCTTCTATTCAACGATCGTTGTCGGGATCAACTCCTTTTAGTGAGACCATTCGGAGAATTTTCGGAAAAGCCTCCTATGCATAAACCATCATTGGTACAACTTGAGGAAATGGATAAAGCGTGAGGAATCCTTTAGGCCAATAGAACATAGTAGTCAAGTTTTGAGAATGATTCTTATGAATCGGACCAAGAATTTGAAATGGCCAAAGAAGGATTTGAGATGCTTAGGAGTGTATTTGGGTTAGATCATACTAAAACACATGATGAACATTTAGGAGATCTAGATATAATGGAGAATAAGATGGAAACTCCAAGCCCACAAGCCCTACCATCACTGAGGAACACACATCGCCTATAACTTACCCGAAAGAAGTAGAAGAGACTATAGGAACCTCGATTGATATAGAACCTTTGGACCAAACGCCACTAGAGAATGTAGGTTTAGATGCTTGTTGTCATGACCTCTCTCTTAGTCCTAGGGAAGTTCCTAATTTTGATGAACCGGAGCCTCAACCAAAAACCTTACCCAATTTTCCGTCTTTAGATGTGAATCTTGGAATTGAATTAGGCCCCAATCCACCCATCAAAATAGATAATCCGGTAGTTGCTTGATAAAGGTGGTAGACTCTAGTCCATGTAGAGTGGAAGCTAATATAGGAGTAACTCATGACCTTACACACTTATATCACCCATTCATGGTTGATAACAAGAAACATTATGGGTTTAAACCGGGTTTATTAGGTCAAGATGGATCCTTAACTAAGAATCTTTTGAAGTTGATAGAAGTTGATCCATTTTAGAAGAGAGACCCACTATACCAATAGACTTAGGTAAGGTTATAATGAATGGAGTACTCCTTTGAGCATATAAATCACCCATCACCTCTCATCACGTAGCAAATTTCCACCCTAAGGGTGTGTATCGCTACTATCACCCGCACTTAAACCTAAGTGTAGGGAAAACCTCCCCTTTATCCGTTAAATAAGGGTAGAGTCAGGCTCGTGACTCGAACAAAAACAAGCGCTTCTTGGGAGGCAACCCATGCTTAATTGTTTGATTGTTAGTGTCATATATCTTTTATTGATTGCTTATTCTCATGTTTAAATTTGTAAAAATGCTTTATTTTGTTTTTAACCTCGTCTTAATTGCATATAAAGGTATTTTACATAAAGGATAAGTGTAGGGAGGATTACACACGTTTTCAAAAGAAACGTGAACATGAGAATAACAATTAATTAAAAGATATATATGTGTGTTTGTTCGAGTCAAATGCTTGTATCGAGTCATAATGGATGTTTTGAAGAAATTTTCCGATTCTAAAGATGTAAATTTTCCGAATTTTTTCAAGAAAATCGCGAGACCGGTTTTGTCGGGATAACTTGACGGCCAGATCGCAACTGACGGCGTCGAGAAGGAGTAAAACAACAGATTACTTTTTCTCGTTTTTGAGCTACTTATAAAATTTTGGAATTTTCGTGTCTTAATTTTCTAAATTTCGTAAACATCCATTCCACAAGCATTATATCCTAGTAGAGTCTTATATATATTATTACCGCCAATTTTACGCGAAGGTTTCGTTTGTTTTCTTCAAGTGTGCGAGTTTAATTTATTAAGAAGAAGATACATAAGATTGGAAGGAGCTTTTCACGATATTTTCTTCTTGAAAAGGATTTAACCACCATTTTACACTAATCCTACCGAGCTAATCAGGGGAGTATTAGTTTCTTTCGTTTTTAATTACCTTCCATTATCATAACTTTGATACTTTCGGGGAACATTGGGGATAATGTTCAGTTTAAGTGTAGGGAGGGAAAATAAAACGGAAACTTTGAAACTATGCTTATCCTTGACTATTAGCTTTGTCCAATTGTATTTGTGTAATAAACTATGAGAAAATGTCGGTTAGGGTAATTTTGGCACCAAATTTAAAATTTTTCATGACATATAGGAGTGGGCCATTAGTCTTAACAAAAGCGTCTCACGGATAGGAAGTTATATGACTAGCACAAAAACCCTTTACCACCTAAATTCCACCCAAAATGTGAGGATCGCCCTTAGATTAGTAGGAATTAAAGCATTCATCTTTAATGCTTAGAGTGTGAACCGTAGTATATTAGATTCTAGAACTTGTTTTGTGATGCATCCCGAGATCGCTAGTAAGACTACACTTGTGTAGTTAGGAATAACTAAATGATAAGAGGCATTAGGATAACCCTTGTTTGATACCCGTAATATAATTACTTCTTCCACATCGGTTGAGTAATTTCCCCACACCCTTGCGTTGTACTCATCTTTAGTACACGATACCCCTAGTTAACCCCTCAGAGCCTATCCTTTTCGCGGTTCTCGTGATGTTTCAGTTTTTCCGGAATATCAATGAAGAGCATTGTTTACACCCCACCCTCAAATGTACACCCAAATCGCCTTAGCCTACCTTGTATGCACTCACTTTTAGTGCATTATTGTTATTACCCCAAACCCTTAGTTCAATTATCTAGTTGCTTGCATAAGTTGCTAAGTCGAGTCATATCCTTTGTACACAGTTTTGGGACGATTGGGACTCATGGGAAAAGTTAAAGTTTATGAAATGACTAGAAGGGAACGTTAAATTCCCTTATTTGCGTAATAACGTACCCCAAGTGTTTTGATCTTTTCAATTCGGGTCAAATTAGTGTTAGAGTAATAAAAACTCAAGTGTAGGGTTGTGCCTATAAATCCCTATCATTTTGATGTTACCGTAGAGGATGGTAGAGTAAAAGTGTATGAAAAAAAAAATAAAAAAAAATAATAAATAAAAAAAACGGACTACCATCCTACATCTATCTTTAAATTTATGTTTGTTTGTTTCAGTTATCTAGAATTTAGAGTGTCGAGTCTTGGCTTAGCAACGCCATTCTTCGTATGCTTGTAACATAAAGATTTTTGACTTGCCACCACTAAATAGCCTATCCCACCAAACCCTTTGTTTCCCTACCGTAAGCCTAACATTACAACCCTTTTAAAGACCTCTTTGATAGTCTTTCCTAGGTGCTTACGCCAAAGCGATGGAGGTTTGATCTATTCTCAAGCCTATGGTAATCTATGTACTAGGACCGGTTAATGAGTGTTTATCTTCCATTTCCAACTTGTTATATTTCATATACACCGAGAGATGTGAGTATCCAAACACCCCATGTGAGGTGCTAGTATGTAATTCCGTGCTTGTTATGACTTTTCGGGGCTTATATGTGTTGTGGACTGTTTTAAACCAATGCTTCATAACCCCTAACTTATAAATTAATTGGCTAAAAGCACATTTGCTTGAGGACAAGCAAATACCAAGTGTAGGGATATTTGATAAGGTTTTAAAATGTACCTTTTGAGGGTCGTTTAAGCCCTTATTTGATCACTTTTGTATCCGTTATTACTTAATATCGTTCATTTTCACTTTTAGGTCTCTTGAAGGTAAATTCTTTGGAATGGCACTTATTTGGTAACATACAACTGTCTTCTTTGCTCCATCGCTAATTTAGAAACCATTTCTAACACGGTCCATTTGTCACCAAATTTTACGCCAACATAGAAACCTTCCTTTGATTTTTTTTGCTAACTTTCTTAGTGCTCTGTTTCTACCACTTCTAAATCACACTCACAATTTGATGCACTATCAAAGTCATCAATGTCTAAATCTTATTCTTCTAAATCTGCTTCTCCTTCACACTCAACATTGCTATCAAATTTCTTCTTAAAAGCCTCCATATCAACCTCAACATCCTCAAACATGTTGTCCTTGTCAACCAAAACCTCATCATCATCTCCTTTATTTAACCCACTTGACTGACCCCCTTCATTAAACAAAATGTTAGGATAAAAGGGATCAAAGTCCTCCATATCTAAGTCGGTTGGCAAAGTCCTAGGCTCGACTTCTCCTATAAGTAACCCACTGATTGTCCCACTTCAGTATTAGCATGTTCTTTCTCAGTCACAACACAATCATCAACATTGTCATGGTCAAAGGGATCACCCCCAGGCCATTCCTCAAAAGTTAACACTTTTTGTGCAAGTGATTTCTTAGTCAGTTTCTTAACAAACTTCTTCTTAGGTTTTTTTATAGTTTTTTTCATAGGTTTTTTCTTAGAAGGCAAGGGGTTTGACATAGGTTCTGCTACTTCCACCTCAAACATATTAGTCTTACTTTGAGGTTGTGACATGGGAGCATCTAAAAATAACACCCAAAATTAGTGAACACCTCAATCACTTTCAATGAACCAATATGCTTAACCATCTCTATAACATCACTATCTGTTACTAAGGGTTTAAGTCCTTCATCTAAACTAGTGTTAGGAATTCTAAAATGATAAAAGATAACTTCATTTTTATGACCTACCAAGCCTAGCATGTCACTAAGTTCATGGACAGACCATTCATCAGCATCAACCCAACCAAACCAGCTAACCTTACCATTCATGTAGCGTCTTCCAGAACCCATTGTAAAAAACCCGCCATGGTTTAACTTCAAAGTGAAAATAGTTGGGTTTTTTTATCCTGTTAAAATGAACAAAGATATAAGAGTAAATTATTACATTGCATTCATACAATCAATCAATTATCCAACAGATCAAATATAATAACCATAAAATATGATAACCATAGGCAATTGCTAAATTAATACATACCATATTCTTTAGCGGGATCAAAAGATGTTCACGGTGCTCATAACGAGCATTTGTTGGAATCGCCCATCATAGAAATTTTTGCGTGTGTTGAAATTAGAGGGTTATGGTTCTTTAGGAGGATTAAGTGTGTGATGATCGAGGTGATCAAAATTGTAGGTGAGAATGGGTTAGTGTGGTGATTAAAGGTGGGATATCAAAAGTTAGTAAACCGACCCTATAGTTAGAAATAAGCGCATTGGACGTCCTTTTAACCCCGGATTTGTACTAGATATGTAATATTTGTAAACCAGGGGACGAAACCGCTAAAAAACCACAGAGACAAGATCCGTAACTTTTAGCAAACCACAAGGACGATTTATGTAATTAACTCATAATAATAATAATAATAATAGAACTGATCTGATGGTTCACAAAGCCCAATTCCTTATCCTGGGTCAAAGCCCACTCAAATGTCCCATTTTAATATACCCATTTCCTCATGAGACGTGTCTTGCTTACTACGCTCACCCGAGAAGCATGCGTCTTTGTCCAAAATTGGGAGAACCAACACAACCGAGTCTTGAAGCTGTGTTTGCGCAGGTCAGTGGGGTATATTTATGTTTAAGTAAGGTATATTTGGGTGCTGAAGTTTGTTGTCTTATTACACTAAGTTGTGATGATGTTGATAGTAGAGAGGGAAAGTGAGTTGTCACATGAGGCGTGAGTGGTAAATGCGGTCTTTGAGGCGTCCTTATTACACTTTCTTATAGATCAAATACAGAGCATGCGTTAGAATCATAGTGGGACAAAAGATGCGCTAAAATATCAGGGGTTGAGGAGACGTTTTTAACTCTAAGTTTCCTAGCTTCCAAGTCTCCTACTATTCCTATTATTTTGTTGACCATGTCACATACATACACATACATAATAATTTGCTCTAACAGCATGTAACTTTGGCTGTAGTTACTGCATTAACTACGTCATTTACCCAACGGATTGCGTACAAGAGAACATATTTACCCGAGCTTGTATCTCATAATTATAAGCTTTGAATTGCATCTCATATAGTCCCACGTATAAACTTATGAAAATTCATTCGTTAGGACAATAATTAAACTTAACAACCTCCATGTATAGTTCCAACACTGGGACGTACGTCTTCCGTCCCCAAGGCTTGCATTAACGGAGGGTGCAATATCCAAAACTATGTCCTCCTGCTCCATATTATCTTCATTGCTTGCACTTGCCACATATTGAAATATTAATTGACAAATGGTAGCTTGTACAATGTACTAATGGGCTTGACGTATTATTGGGTTCACTTAGAGCCCATGCATTCTATGATTATAGGTATAACATTAACAACTATATACTTCTAAGGTATTCGATCTCCTCCCTAAAAGTATTGTACGTATAACAGTATAATGGCGTCCATCCCACAGGATATCATCACCACCCACATTCTATACCGTCTTCCAGCCAAATCCGTAGGTCGGTTCCGGTGCGTTTCAAAGGAATGGCTATCTTTACTTTCAGAACCCCGATTCATCCAAACTCATCTGAAAACGTTTAACAAATTAAATCACATCATCTTCGGGTCTCATGAATTTGGTTCATATTGGTCATTCCCACCCAAGCCTTGCTTAGGATTATTTGATCTAGTCATTTACCATGGTTCTGTCAATGGCCTTGTTTTAGGGTCTAATTATAATAACGTGCGTAAAGTTTATACTCTTATCGTTTTAAACCCAACTACTAAGGACTATGTGGAATTGTCATTCCATAAATTTTATGGTAAGCTGGGATTTGGTTATGATTCCGTGACTGATGATTACAAGGTTGTTAATATCTCTTGTGCTGACTACAATCATAAGCATAATGTGCATGTATATAGCCTTAGAACAAATACTTGGAAGCAGGTGACTGATTTACCTTATTATCATTATAATAAGGAGTTGTCAGGTATTTTTGTTAACGGGTTTCTTCATTGGATTGTTAGCAGGTATTTTGCGCCGGTTATTGTTGCTTTTAGTTTAGCAGATGAGAAATTTAGTGAATTACCGTCACCCAATTTGCATGATGAAATAGATATCGATACCAGGCTTGTTGCACTTGGTGAAAAGCTTGCCCTCTTCCATAGAACGAAAGGTCATATTTGGTTGATGAATGAGTATGGGGTACAGAAATCTTGGACAAAGATTGTGGTAAATGGGTTTAATGAAGATCCAGTGGGTAGAAACAATCTTTTTTATGACAACGGGAAAGTTGTGTTTTTAACTAGCGGTCTATTGTGGATATATGATGTTGAAGATCAAACTTTCTGTAAAAGTGTTGATATTTCCTATAGAGTTTCTTATAGGCAAATCAAGGACATGTATGTTGTATGTGCTTATGCGGAAAGCCTCGTCTCACCAAAATTCACCAGATCCAAATAGAAATCGTCAAATTCAAGGGAAGATAAAAGTGTAGATGTAAGGTTCAAGAATGTTTATTATACTCTAAGTTTGCATCAAATAAATTGTTCATGGTGAATTTATCTCGAGGTCATTGTTATTTTTTTCCTTGTATTACTCTAATTGTAAATACCCTTTGAATTATTGGATTGTTAAGTGTATTAGTCTTCCTTTCGTTTTTATTAAATATGGATGCTGGATGTTATATATGCTGTACTTGATCCTTGATCTCATCATGTACAATTAGACTTGTTTCCTAATTTTGTTTCCGACTCATGCTCGAAATGGAAGTTATTTAATTTAACGTGCTGTTTTATGGCTTTATATTATCTAGGGTTCAGCTTCTGTTTATGCACTTTCAAACTTTGCAATTTCTGGTATTCGGCAGCAGCAAGACTTGTTGAAGTGATTGGAAATGATTGTTATAAATGGGTGTAGGGTGGATTTATTTGTTTGGTTACACGCTCATTTTATCTTGAAATTGATATATCTTTATCGTGCCTGGCAAAGTCCATAATTTCCATAGCTCCTAATGTTTGCTACTTTCAAACACAATTCAAAAACTTATCCCATGCAAAATCTTTGATTACCAACAAGCGAGTACCATGTTAGTAACAATAGAAGCTTTTGAGAGCTTAAATATTATATTTTGTAGATAATCATCTATTTTAATTAAATAAGATTCAGCAATACATACTTAGGGCCTAACTGATTCTTTAATCAACTTATTAGTTTGTGAAACTCAATAAATATGTAGTCTTAGGCTTACACTACTAGTACATGACGCCACGGGTCTTTAGTGACAGACATTTCTTTCAATTTTTTCATACTCCTCACTCCCACCTTAAACTTCTTTGTTACTTTTATGCATAAGGGGTTCTGGAATCTCTGTGTTCAATTGATATACTTTGAGTTCATACTCGTGCTTATGTGCAGTACAGGATTGTCGTTCCAGGCACTTGTAAACCATTGATATTTCTAGTTTGACTTTTTAAAGCCAGACCAATTTTGTACCTCAAAATATATATGGATCGATTTCGTTAATACAGCTGTTACTAGGACCAGTTGGTATTGTGTCGTGAGATCAGATGTTATCGATATTGAATATGTTGTTTTTGGTGCATATACACCAAAGAAATACTCTGAAACCTTGGGAGTCATATAGGTCCTGGTACATTTACACCAAAGTTATATTCTGATACCCTTTTCAGAACATTTGTTCATTTATTTCTTTCAAAATTCTGGAATCTGGACAGACCATGTGATACTCGAGATGATATTTTCGTTACCATATATAGTCTCATGTGCGAGCCATGTGTGTAATTTTGATTTCGTCGACAATTACGTCTTTCCTTGGGGACTTCAAATCTAAAAAGAGTATTACTATAGCGCCACATTACCCGGTTGGATGTTTCAATGTTGTCATAAACTTAAGCCATGTTTTGATGTTGTTATTCAAACAATAGTGGTCTGATTAGCTAGTACTATTATAAAATCATGACTGAAAGAATTTGAATGTATAGTATCAACTGATCAGATGTCATAATTTTACCGCGTCATGAAAATTGAGCTTTCTGATTGGCTAGTACAATCTTTTCATGTTTGTTTGGTTTTGTCAAAGGTTCATTAAGGTTGAAACAATTTATGTATTGTACCATGGTTGTAACTGTTGTCATTTTAGGCTGTTTTTTAAGTGTGTTTTTTGTCATTTGGTTCATGTATCTTTTATCTTGTTACAAATACTTCAATATAAATTTACTGTTGCAAAAAAGCAACAGAAAGGTAAAAAAATCTTAACTAGAGTAAGTGATTAAAAGGTTTAACCCATCCACTACAATAACTTACAATCGAGACCTTTTACAGCATCAATCGTAAAGTTCAAAACCAAACACAAGACGAACATTTCAAACATCTTAATGAGTGATAACATATCTTGATTAAATGTTAAACTGGTCCACTATAAGATTCAATTAACTGTTACCATAGGCTGCGATCATAGTTTCACTTGACTTGTCAAGATCCTCGTAGTGGCGTTTGGGCACAGATGTTGCTAGCTATATCTGTAATACCTGCACACTTGCTGCTAGCACTTCATCTGCAATACCTATTAAATAAGCAACACGATAATAGCATAACAACGTCAAGATATATACAAAGCTCAACGCTGTAGCTCAGATTTCAGAGGCCCTGTGCGAAAAATTATGTTGTAACTAAATATGATAGTCAAAGATCTCATATCAACTATTGAAAAGAAAACGTTGTATTTTAACAATATAGCTTCAATTTTGACAAATATACAAAACATAGAATCATATATCATTAACATTTTTTTTTTTGTCTGAAGTAAATTTTGAGGCACCGAATATACTAGGAGATTTATATTTTGAGGCCTGTGCGATTGCACGCCTCGCACACCCCCATTTCCCATTCTTTTGTTGGTTTGTGGGAGTTATAAACACACGTAGATTAGCTCGACTAGAAGTGTGTGTAAGAACATAATTTCTTTCTAATAACATTTCGCACATTTAGGATCAAAAGCAAATTAGTGTTTGCCCATCATTGGGCACACATAACGATAAACATAGAAGTGTGTGAGATGGGGCACACACGATAAACATGCGAACGTATAAAAGACTTGAATATATATACCCGATATACATGCATGATTACCCGATTAATGTTATCGACCCATGGGCTTGTCCAATGTATGGAATGGGTCGGTTTGAATGTTATTTGGGCCTAGTTTGTCCAACAACTAATCGGATAAGAGATCTGTGGGTTTGTAACTTGTAGACCAAGACAAGAATCCTAGTTTGATTAAGTCTTGTGTCCTATATATAAACAAATACACCACATCTTAATTCATGCGTATCATCTACAACTCATGGGCATGCATGTACGATATATTCCCACTTCAGTATATATTGATGTGCATAATATATTCTCATGCATGCACTAATCCTAAACCAATTATCTTAATACCATGTACTACCTGATCGTTTTCTTTTACAAAAGAATGAGTAGGTTTTGTTTGGTTTTGATAAAACCTTTACTTGCATCGTTAATTTGATCCAAGTGTATTAGGTTTCGATATCTTGTTCCGAGTTCCTAGTTGAATCGATTTGGAAGCAAGCTTTCTGAGTTGGATTTGTGTTCGAATATCTTGGACAAAGAAGGGAGGATATCGGACCTCATTGTCCGATATCGGGTGTTTTGTTTGAAGCTGTTCTCGGGCGAAAAGAAGACAAGGTCTTGGGGTTTTCTTGTTCGAGTTTATTCAAGTAATATTCAAGGGTTGATAGTTTTCGTTCTCGACTAGCCTCTTATCGAACGTGCTCGTTTACGTGTTGTGTGTGATACTCTTGAGGTATCTATTTTAGATACTTAAGGTTTCGTATTGGTTTCTTGTTCCGTTAATAGAGATCAATTGCCAAGCAAGGTTAGGGTTTCTTTTATCTCTTTTAATTAATTAATATTGTATTAATTATTTGTTTATTAAATACGTGCTTAACATAATTGCATTAACTAGATCCTTATCCGCTGCGTACTCGTAGAGGTTAATGGTTAACTGCTTCTAAAATCCCAACAGTGGCATCACGAGTCAACTCGTTTTTGCGATTATGGGTTACACGTTTCTGATATTAATAAACATGTTTTAAAAGGGCTGCATGAAACCTAGTTTAGTTATTTTGTTTTATTTTAATTTTGACAACTACATGCAATACTTGTCAATTTTTAATAAATAATAACTAGTCACACACAAATTAAAATTATATTGATAATTAGAATTAATTTGTTAATTAGAATTTAATTTACGTGAATTATAATTACTTTGTTAATTAAAATTAAATTGTTAATTAAGAATTACATGTTAAATTAAAATTACTTGCTAATTAGAATTAAAAGTTAATTTGTATTTATTAATTGCTAATTAGAATTATTGTGATAATTAGAATTACATATTGATTAAATACATATATTGCGTAATTACTTGTTAATTGAGATTGCCATGCTTTTATGTGTTTTTCCGCCACAAGACCCACTCAATTGCTTTTCTAAGTGATGTATGGGGCGATCTAGGTCTTGCATCCTAGTGACGGTCTTATGGTTCTCCGTTTGGGAAGACTCGCAAGAGGACTCGGAACAATATGTGGTTATTTATATTGATGTTTATGCTTGTATGTTTGTGATTCCTATATGTGCATTATTACTTGCTTTGACACCTAATTGTATGCAATATGGAAGAATACATATCGTAACCATAACATTAATATTGGTCTTTATTTACACGCCAAAATACCATGCTCATTGTGACTGCTATTTGTTTCGTGGAAAATTGTTTTGTAAAATAAAGTGACCTAATATATGAAACACGTTTTCAAGAATTTAAAACTAGACGCTATGGACACTTGGGATGTACGGCTCACCCACTAGAACAAACTAGAAAGGGGTTTAAAGAAGTGAGCACAGTGCACCGAAAGGATGTCTAAGGTTATGCTTGATGCTTACGGTCCTCTGCCTCCCGTGCGTTCGATTGAGCTACTGTGAACCATGATGATCACTACTGATGTCATTACCAAAAGTTTTTAAAATTAGTGTTACAAAGTTGTTTTGCATGCTTCTTTGTACACGAATTTTACCACATTTATATGTGCATACCTATTTGTTAATATTAAGTCTATGCCACCCAACTATGGACACGTGCACTTGGATTGACTTCTGCAGTCGGACCTAAGGGCCTTTCCAACCCATGGTAATTATTTCTCCTTGGTCGGACCTCGGTTATTTTTACGTTCATACTTGGTCGACTTATATCGAGTTAACTCGGTCGGACCTCGGACCCGAGGCATAAGATGAGAACTAAACATGCTTTTGACATTATTACTTGATACTAATGCCTTAAACAGTCTCATAAATCTAAGAGTTGCATTTTGCAATTAACGCTCGTAAACACCTCTTGTCCTATTTTTTACACATTGGTCGGACCTATGGTAATTAAGTGGGGTTGCAAGATGGATCTTAGTCTTAATTAGTAATTAATTGGGTAGTTAATTCTTTTAAGAATGTAATTATCGAAAATACTAGATTTGAACTTTTATGTTACGATTAATTGTGTTATTGCAACATAATTAGTAAACAAATTTGTTTTTCTTTGAAAGACAAACTTAGTCTCTTTTCCTAGTAAGAAGAGTGAGACTTATACCTATCTTTTCTCCTTAGTTGACAAACTAAGATAGGATTCCAAAATTGATAAACTCTTATATGATCTTTCATTACCCTTTTCGTGGTCTAGAGTTAATTGAAAGATAGAATATTTTGTGTAACTAGAAACATTGTGTTTAGAGCTACCAAAATAAATAACATCCTGCAATTGTCACGATGTATGAGTTTAAACCGCAAAGAGTAAAGGAATTACTAGCATATGCTATGTAATCTTCTTGGACTCTTATTATTCCTAAAGTGCTAATTACCCTTGGGGCTATGTGAGCGATAAAGGAGGAATGCATGCTAAAGATTCAAGTTAATTGAATAAAAGAATGGCTAGTCCATTGTCTACATAAGTAGAACTTCATATACTCGCTCAATACCTAAGTACATGTTACTTGTAGGCAATTGAAGAGAATAGGAAAGTATATAAAGCGCTATATGCTTTCTCTGGAAATGTAACACTTACAATGTTGACAAATCCGGTGAGAGGTTGCATTTATGGTGAAATATCATTCATGTAATGTTGTCAATTTCGGTGGGAGCTACGGATTTATTCCTTGATAGTCACCCATATCATTTCAAACTAGCTTTGAAATAATCCATTACTTTCGAATATGAACAACCATTGCTTAAAGGAAAATGCATTTTATTTTATAAGATAACACGTTGCCTTCTGTTGTCGCTCTCGAATCATTATCTATAGAATAATAATCCACAATTCCTTATTACAAAGTTATGGTTCTAAACTACTTATGGTATATATGACATTAATCATATCGTTTGAACAATCAATCACGTGTTGTTTGTTTTCATAATATGATGTTGTACCTTTCACAAGTGGGAGAAATCTCAAAGTGTGTGCGGAACAACAATATTATTGGTATCTCTTGACCGCAAGGTAAGGAAACTAATAATTTTACTAGGACTTAAACACGTTAGATGTTTAATGCCCTACTACATGTAAATAAGAATTCTACTAGGACTTAAACACATGAGATGTTTATTGCCCTACTACATTCTAATAATGATTCTACTAGGACTTGAACACGCTAGATGTTTGTTGCCCTACTACATTCAAATGTCATGATATAGTGATAAGATACTTCAACATTTGACTACATGTTTTAGTCAACATAATTATAGTTATATGATAATGATCATGATTACAAGTATAAAATTAACTTGAAATTACTATAGAACTCAAGAGTTTGCGTTCATGATTACTTTTGTTAGTATAATTATGCTTACATGTTAAGACATAATTATAAAGTCCTTGAATTAATCAATGACTTATAACATAAAGTATATATAGTAAATGTGTTATGTCTTCGTTAACACATAAACATGAGGCTTTGAATTATTCAAAGGCGATAATGTATTATTGAAATGTTATGTTTTCTTGTTAACACATGAACATATAATCATTGAACGATTATGTCTTCTTGTGAACACGTGAACATAAGGTTCTTGTATTGTTCAATGAATATACATTATTGCATGCACTTGGTCGTAAATACTTTAAATGCAATTTGGCTTGACCCAATTGACAAGTATTTGGTCCAAAGAGAATTAAGTTATCTATAGAATTCTGATATAGTTTCACAATTCTAATAACTCATAGGATACCACTTCATTATGGTATGTCTAATGTGTTAGATCAAACCTTATTCATATCGTTTGGTTACTGATAGCTTTAATTGCTCTACCTCCAAAACATATCAAGGTTAGAAATTGCGTGTGTCATGGATACACTCAATAGAGTTCAAACCTAGAAGGTATTCAAGACAACCTATAACCGAAAACCCTAATTCATTAGGGATTTGAGGTTTTAACATAAACCAATTGAATCATAAACCATTTAGGTTTTTGATTTTCTATACTTCTAGCTTGAAGATTGTAGTTTTGGTGTTCTTCCTAGCTTGACGAAACACAAAACTATTGCTAGAATTTTGGTTAAAGAGTGATACTAAATTAGAGTTTTCCATAAACCCTAATTTGAGTTGTTGGAAGGAATTCCATAATGTCTTGATTTAAGTTCGAATTTGTTAAAGTCTTATGAAGCATTTTGTTAACAAATATTGAGATGAGAACTTAAAATGTATTTTGTGGTTCTCCATAAAGAACAATTTATTGTTGCTTAAATACTTAGTATTTAGAGAATTGTATCTACTTACAAAAGTAAGTGGGAGTATATACATATCTCAAAGGTTTTGAGAACAAAATACTTAACCTTCTAAAATCTACTTATTAATGTCATACTAAGGTTAAACATGGAAATGTTGACCGAAGTATAATGATTACTCTCATTCATAAATCCGAAAGGATGCCTCATCACTTGAGTGATATTTTATATCAATCTTGAGGAATATAAGTTAGAAGATTGTTGTAAATCAACTAACTACTAAAATACATTATCACATCTTGAATCGATAAATATTTTAGAATTATGAATGATAAGATGCGATCCTTAAAAGGCAAATCGAGTTTTGAGCTTGATTGTTATTTAGCCTAACAGTTAACCTATGAGGTTGGTATGAGTTTCTTTTAAAGAATGACTCACAAGGACAAAATTGTATACATATTAATGTTTGACATTTTATAAGATTTTTTAATCATACTTAAGCAATTGACTGTGATTAAATTTTCTTATATAATACACGCATTAATTATATAAAGATATTTAATTGTCATACATGTGATTTGTATGTTGAATACGACAATTAGATTTTATAACTCTTTCTTTATGATTACCTTTTGCGAGGACGATGTTTAATCAAAAGGGTTATGAATCTATATTATCTTTATGTAGTATACAAAATTTGAGCAATCCAAGTTTTGGATTGTATCATGCATCTAGGAGTTGAGATCTTGAATTTAATTACAATATGATTCTGGTTGAATTAAGATAACTCTTGAGTACATCTGACATTGAGTGGGAGCATTGTGTTTATCCTTAAAATTTACATGTTGAAGATATCATTCTATTTAAGCTAGATATTGATCCTTAAGCTTGGAATGAAACTTCACTTGGAATTTAGGAATAAAACAAACAACCTTGGAATAAACAAATGCGAAAAATAAGTTCGACACAAATGCAATATATCATTTAAGCAAGTCTTAAAGTGGTATATTTCACTTGGAATAATTTACATGGATGGAAACCTTGTGTTTTTAAACTAAGGATTCATCATGTATATATATTATATTGTGTATAAGACTAGTTGTTGCTTTTGTATAAGAACAAAATGAGTGACAACAACAATATCTAATTGAGAGTGTTTAGATTATTGTTTTATAAATCTTCTGAATTATAAAGCATAGTGTTGTATAAGTACAAATGATGCTAGAGGATTATTAATACTAGTTGTAGTAGGATTTCATCTTTTATGATAAATCGCTTAACTAGTTATGCTTAAAATAGAGCATTGTTGCATTACACATTAATGAATGAGAATACTTTACACTTTTAGAAAGCTGTAAAGATGATTTGTCGATATGTCGTTGATTTCTAATACCTCATGCAAGGTAAGACGACATCTCCATACTATAATTCTTGCAATGGTATGAGCATATGAGATAAGACACTCATCTTATATTTCAAATCACTCACTATATGTGAAATTTGAAACAAGTATTGGAAAGTTTACTCGGATGACTATTTAGTTTTTCTTTTAAAGAAAGGTTGAGAATGTTGGAAACATTAGACTTCAACTTACTAAATGAGTTTCATGCATATCTGTTTTAGTATTTGGATAATTGGGATTGATAGACAATTATTACTTTATGATGAATAAAGATACTTGGTATTTGTTATTTATTCATATAATAATTGTTATCCTATATTTGCATGTTTAATCCTTGAATAATTTTATTATTCTAAATATGTCCATTGTCGGTTAACAATATGGGAATATTGTTATGTAAGGCAAATGTGAGTGTTGGTTATATTCTAACGAGAATGTGGATTGTTCCCACCAAACTCATATGTATTCACTAGAGATGCATATTGGATTCCCAACTTTCAAACATTTACTTTTGGATCCTTGTCATAAGTAAAATATTGAAAATGGTTTGTTATCTTCATCCTTAGACTTGAGATACAAGCAAGTTTCATTATGTGTGGATATCATTTTTGTAAGTATCAAAACGCTATCCGAATAAGGTAGTTATAAAAGCTATATTTCGGAGTGATGTGAGCAAGCATCCACAACACTTGTAGTCAATAAAGGATTTGTTACTCCACTTGATATGTGCGAGAAAGATACCATGGCGCCTCTCCAATTTAATCGGATAAATGTTTGGCCAAACCCAAAGGGTAATGCAAGATGATACTTGATTACATTTGGTATATCTAATTAAATTCTATAACGAGATTCTAAATGGTTAAACTATATGGAATGATTTGAGATCCATAATCCATGGTTTAACGGTATCTATAACAAAGGATGATTAGAGCAAGACATTGAATGACCATGCTACTGAGAAACTTTTATGAAACTATTCTCTCAGACACTTTTAGTTAAAAAGCGAGTGAGAGCGTTTGCTAGGCGTTTCCGTCGTTAGTTTTGTGTGCCATTCGACACACCAACTCCCAAGTGGGAGCTGTTGGTTTGTGGGAGTTATAAACACACGTAAACGACTAGAAGTGTGTGAGCCGATGGGGGCACACACGATAAACATGAGAGTACGTGCCGAACGTATAAAAGACTTGAATATATATACCCGATATACATGCATGATTACCCGATTAATGTTATCGACCCATGGGCTTGTCCAATGTATGGAATGGGTCGGTTTGAATGTTATTTGGGCCTAGTTTGTCCAACAACTAATCGGATAAGAGATCTGTGGGTTTGTAACTTGTAGACCAAGACAAGAATCCTAGTTTGATTAAGTCTTGTGTCCTATATATAAACAAATACACCACATCTTAATTCATGCGTATCATCTACAACTCATGGGCATGCATGTACGATATATTCCCACTTCGGTATATATTGATGTGCATAATATATTCTCATGCATGCACTAATCCCTAAACCAATTATCTTAATACCATGTACTACCCGATCGTTTTCTTTTACGAAAGAATGAGTAGGTTTTGTTTGGTTTTGATAAAACCTTTACTTGCATCGTTAATTTGATCCAAGTGTATTAGGTTTCGATATCTTGTTCGAGTTCCTAGTTGAATCGATTTGGAAGCAAGCTTTACGAGTTGGATTTGTGTTCGAATATCTTGGACAAAGAAGGAGGATATCGGACCTCATTGTCCGATATCGGGTGTTTTGTTTGAAGTTCTCGGGCAGAAAGAAGACAAGGTCTTGGGGTTTTCTTGTTCGAGTTTATTCAAGTAATATTCAAGGGTTGATAGTTTTACGTTCTCGACTAGCCTCTTATCGAGCGTGCTCGTTTTACGTGTTGTGTGTGATACTCTTGAGGTATCTATTTTAGATACTTAAGGTTTCGTATTGGTTTCTTGTTCCGTTAATAGAGATCAATTGCCAAGCAAGGTTAGGGTTTCTTTTATCTCTTTTAATTAATTAATATTGTATTAATTATTTGTTTATTAAATACGTGCTTAACATAATTGCATTAACTAGATCCTTATCCATCGTGTGTGTCTTGCGTGACCATCATTACAATCACCATCTCGACTTCATCTTCAAATTTAACCAGAGGTTAATGGTTAACTTTGAAGGCGCTTCTAAAATCCCAACACACCCTCCTTCGCAGATCGGACGATTGGGTCTTTAGTCATTTGGTTCCTCAAGTATCTCTTGTAAAAGTCATGTGGTAGTGGCTGCGGAAAAAAAATCATATCATGGATATATTCACATAAACAACTAACTGCAAACACACAAAACACATTAAGTACGTACCAAGTAAGGACGAGTTTCGTCTATGATAATCTTAAAAAAAGATGGATACGTGCGTGGAGCCATTTTTAATGATTCTTAAACTTTAGTAAAGTTTGATATGAAGAAACTGTTTTATGGAGATGTAATATGAGCAAAGGGAGATATACCCTAGCTCTTACTTATAACATGAGTGACATTACAAATACATAAAGAGTAGTGATTGGGAGACCTAAAAGATATGCCTAAACTCATGCCTAAACCTGCGTGGCATCATCCTGATGGCTGCAGTCAGGGGACCCACTTTTTCACAAACCATCAGGATCATGCCACATATGTTTAGGCATGTTTTTAGACACATAATTAAGTCTCCAAATCATTTTCCATACCTAAATTTGCTTGATGGAAACATACATAAATGGACAAAGTACATGTCTATAAAATTATTGGTTTAACATACTATAATATAATGTCTTAAATTTGCTCTATAAAAAATTGTTACAAAAGTAATATTAAAGTTTCAGTGTTCTAATGAATTAAAAATCATACTAGACTATATTTATCACAACTAGCTAACCTTCTTAATTGATATTTGTCATGTTTATTATTAAAAAGTATTTTAAAGAGCTCCATTTGTCATCATTTTTACATTATGCGCAAGTTAACATTTAACTCATTTACCTGAAAAGGGATGGCTTTACTTTGTTTAAGTCTGTGTAGCGGTAGGTTCGAATTCCGTGGATTAGTTGACCAAATAGTCGGAAATCACGGTTACCAAAAAAAAACAAATAAAAAAAATTAGAAAAAATTAACTCGTTTGTATTTTAATTGTATTTACATTTGACATTACATTTTAGTTGACAAACCTATAAACTATATGCGGATGCTTCAAAGAAACATTCATATTCAAAGTTTTTATATCTTAAAAAAGTAAACCAGCTAAGATGATGGTGACAAATTAGATATATGGTAAACTATAGTAAAGTTTAACTAAAGTTACGTATAAGAAAAATAAAAGAAATAATTAAGTATTTATATATACCGTAACATTCATTAATTAATACATTATTGTGAGTTCTATTTAATTCTCACATGCTAGAGAATCTTGCCCTACATACTCAAAATAGAAGTGCTTACTAAATAGTGGAATCGAATAAAAAGCATAAAGCGATGGTAGTATTTATTGATATTAATAATGGCCTTTCCATTTTTATTTAAAGATCCTTTTGACACAAAAAATCAGTTAGCCACATTTTTAACAATGCGATTGAGACATTTCACTTATGGGCTACTAGAATCCGAGGTAAATGTTAAACCCCAATTTTCTTTGAAGAGTTTAACTATATGGCGTTATATACTTTGTCTATCTAAGAGAAAATTACAAGAATAGTTACTTTATTATTTTTTCAGTTCTTAAGAAATCAAAATGGATAGAGTAAATCACAAAAAATATCTTTATGATTTGGTCAAATTGCATGTTAGTTCTCATTTTTCCGAAAGTGCAGTGAACGTTCCTGTATAAAACTTTTGGTTGCATATTCTAACTCTACTGAAGTGACTATATTACCATCCGTCCACTTCACTTTTAATTTCCACTTAAATTTTGATTTTCTTAAACGGAAAATCAAGAACATCAAAGAATATTATTAAAAGTTTCATCACTCCTAAAACAACAATACCATCACGAAATAAATGAAGTTTTAAAGAATAAATATAAGAAATTAAAGAACACCATTAACAAATAAAATTCAATAAAACGAGTCATTAACGAAACCACAAATATGAAGAATACAATTAATCCAAACATAAATTCTTGAACACCATCAACAATACCAACACAACTTTCAAGAACAAAAACATTAACCCTAAATCACCACTTTTAAAATTCAACTCTTGTTGTGACTTTCTATATGTACATCACACACACAGATGATTTGGGTTCAGGTTCTTGATATTAGATCTAGATCTGGTTCGGTATGGTGGTATTTGATTGAGGGAAATATAATGATGATATGGTTTCTTGGTTATTGATATTTTACTTATGTAAAATGAAAAGAAGATAGAGGTGATTAATTCGGTTAAGGACCGAATATGTAGCTCAATGTTCCCTACAAAGACCTTCGTTGAACATGCAATTTTGCCAAACCACATAGAAGATGGTGTGAAGCTTTTTGAGGTGGTGAGCGATGAGTAATGAGCATATTGAATTTTAGTGGTCGTTTAACAAAAAAACGATGAGCTTTGCTAATTTTTAAAAAAGCTAATTTTCGAATGCTTTTTTAAAAAGCAGTGAGCGGTAAGCTGTGACTACTACTCACAACTTATAGCTATTGCTTAGAGCTGACAATTTACTGCTCACCGCTACTGCTCAAATCTACTTTTAGCAAACACACCCTAATAGTTACGTATTATTTCAAAAAATATCGCATCGACTCTCGCTCTATGACACATATACATTTGGTTATGAGTTAACTATCGTGTTTTAATGTCAAACAAAAAGTATATTTTCCTACGAACAACGATACAAGTTAATGATCTTATAATTTTTTATCAACTGTAAACGAGAAGGGTCCTTGTTCAAGTTATCCCAGAAAATCGAGCTTATTTAACTATGATCTATTATGAAAGTTGAGCTTATTTAGCTATAATTTATGCATCCTATCAGTTGTGCCAATGCATTTTTAGATTTTTTTTCTACCGATCATCCCAATATTTTGTTTTGATTTATTTATAACCTTTTATAAAGCATATATATCTATATATCTCCTACTAAAACTCAACCCTCAATTCAAGTTTTAGTGTTTAAGATCAAACAATATACCTCACAAGTTTTCAATTTTAAAAAAATTCAAATTTGTTTTCCTTTTTGTTTACTCATACTTCATACCCAAAAATACACACTTCTTCTTAAAAAATACAAAATTATAACACATGCCCATTGTTAGAATATTTGCGTGTAATAGTTAGGATATAAGTTTTGAGGGCTAGTTGTAGTTTAGCTCAAATTTAAGGAGGTTAGTCATATATTAGGAAATTTTTTGACCACCTCAATTGTAAATTTCTTATTTATCAAGGATTAGGTTTCTCCCTCTCATTCTCTATATATAGAGATTGTGTGAGGGGGTGTTGATAACTTCTTTTCTTGCTCGCATTTAATAAACGTTTGAGTGCAAAATATCTCGTTTGTATGTTGGTACCACAGTGTTAGGGTTAAACCACTTGACATTAAGGGATCATAACCTTTTGTCGAACTTTTGTTGGGGTTATTCTTGATTGGTGGTTCTGCTCTATAACAGGTTTGTTAGATTTCTTTCAACACCCATCATTGTAAAACTTTATAAATGAAAACGAGTTATTACCTTCAGTTAACTTATTGGTGACTTAATAACCTTTTGTCGAACTTTTGTTGGGGTTATTCTTGATTGGTGGTTCTGCTCTATAACAGGTTTGTTAGATTTCTTTCAACACCTATTATTGTAAAACTTTATAAATGAAAACGAGTTATTACCGTCGCTTTGTGCGAGTAAAGGTTATAAATTCCTCGGTATAGTGAAGTCT